>CANSNZ010000245.1:600000-1102500 GCA_947646795.1 Beta lomatogona | reverse complement strand
TATCAAACAGTGCTGTTAAAGAAGGTATTCATCAATGTCAGATTTCATCTACAACGATCATAGTTTTGTAAAATTAGAATTGTATTTCAAAATTGTTTTGTATTTGCTAGCTAGTTTTCAATTGTATTATAAATGTTATAGGCCTCTTTTATCAATGAATAAATTTTAAATAAAAAATATATATACTTTCTTCGTTATTTTCACTTGCAACATTGAAACATGACAAAAGAATTTTGGATAGGAGAAAGATAGAAAGAGATAAAAAAAAAGAACCATGTGCACTAGCTAGCAGAGAGAAAGAGGGAATTGCAAAATATTGTTAATATAGCAAGCAATATGCAACTTTCTAATTTGTTTAAAAATTTGGTAAGATAAATTACATTAACGCCCTCTCACAGAATATCTAAATACAACCTATCCCAAAGCCCCCCAACCCCCCCTAAAGAGAATCGAACTCACAACATGCAGGTGAAAGATGAAAGGGCTTACCACCCTTCCAGTCCCTCATTCTCATGCAACTTTCTAAAATTGAAACGTTGTAAGTAAAAAAAAGGACTAATGGATTACTTTTACTTCCGTTACTTTTCTAAATTATATGCACTCCCTATTATGGACAAAAATTTCACACAATTGTGTAATTATAATAATTCAAAGGTGATACAATAGCAGTGGTGTCTTTTTAATGGGGATCAAGTCAAGATGACGATCGTACGTTTTTCATCTTTTGTTTGCTAGTGAAGGTAGATTTAGTTGTTTCCAGTGATTTATTTACAAGTTCATGCATGTAGAATTGTAGACTGTAGTAGGTCACATATGTAGCTCAGCAATTGTATTTATCCATGATATATATTCGGAATTAACCTTTCTTAGGATCCCCATTCATTACATAGAAACGGTTAAGGATCTAAGCGTGTACCTATCTAGTGTTTACAACAATTATGAAAACTAATTTAGTTACCCTTGTCATGAATAGGATAAAGGTTTAAAATATAAAGATGCTTTTTCCAAAAATATACATGTAATCATTTTAAATAAAATATTTATAAGATAGATTTAGACGATTGATGAAGCTTATATTATTGTAATGTACTCCATATAATTAAAAATTAAACAAACTGTAATATCAGTAATATTATACACACTTCTGGCTACATGTATATGAATATATGATATCATTTGCATATCTATAGTTTGTTTATTTTTTTAAAAAACATGGTTTGGAGACACTTATCATCTTAAATATATATCAAATCTCTATTCTCTTGGATATATTTATTCAGTTGGAGAGTTTATTTCTCACCGAGTATGTTACAACACCTATGATGTTGGCTCTGTTTGGCAATACTACTTGAAACTAATAAGGTAGGCGAAACTGATAAGGTATAGCTGAAATTGATAAGATGCTGAAACTGATAAGGTAGTTGATTACTTTAGCTGTTTGGCATAACAAGTTGCATAAGTTGATTAATTATTTAAATTTTGTAAATTTTTTATTATTATATTTCAACACTAATTTTTCAATGTATCTAAACAATAAAATAACGATATAAATATTTGAAATTATAGCTCACTTGAACATAAATATTTCGCTACTTCTCATAAGATATTATATGGAACGAATTTCTCTAAATTTATATTTTATACTATCATATTATGCATAGAAACCGTCATAATACAAAAAAACACAATACTTGTAAAATATAATAAGAAATCATTTTGTACTCCATATTTGACTAGCAAGACGGTCATGAACCAATCCTGTAAAATACGATACTTGTAAAAAAAATGATCACTTTAATGCCTTAAAATCTTCATCACTAGTTGTAATATATTTCAAATCCGTTGGCTCCTTCTCTAATCACTAGTCGGAAGTGAATGTCAAAGCCTCGAAGGTGTGGTTGGTGGCGCCGATTACATACCCTTGCATTGCTGCTTGATGTTCATGGCTCTCAGAATTATGTGTTGGCTTGAAAATAAACTAAAAATATATATATGTAAAATATAGAATTTCATTAGCTGAAATTCAGAAGCTACTTTAAGTAGCGTTTCAATTTCAGTTGGCTTTAGGGACTGAAATTGTATTTCAGTTGTATTCCAAACAAGTCTAATCATCTACGCTAGCTTAAAATTCTAGCACCTATTCATTTAAGCCACCTTAAATAGCTTGCCAAACAGAGCCGTTATTCTAAGCTGATTTATAGTTTACTTAAGTGATTTAAACAATTAAATCCACATACACATATTTTCTTGTCATCATCATCACATATTCATATCATTATATCCGGTATCCACCATTTATCCTAGAAGTTGTTCAATCAATAAGATAGGTACGTATATATGTACTATGAAGTATGAACTGCCAAAATTGTACTGGATTTTTTTGAAAGTTCGGGAAAATAAAAAAAGGATAAAGCAGATATCCAAGCGGGAGTTCTGCCTTTTGCAGGAAAAAAACAAATGAAATCGCACTGCCTAAACCAAAAATGATGATACACATAAATACAGGAATGAAAAGTATAACATTGCTGAATACTGCATTAGATGATAGTGGAATATAGAGTGGGTGCATAGTGCATACATTGTGTGATATATATGTCAAAAGCTATAGGCCATCGTCACACCATAATGGACAAAATTTATGACATTAACACCTTTGATAATGACTAATCTATTGTTGGAAATCTTCAGTTTGAATGAGAAATTTGCCCTAAATGAATCCACAAACTTATAATTAAGTAGTAAGTAAGTTGTATTCTCTCTCATCTAAATAAGATAAGATTTAATTTATTTTTTCCCTTAAGCAATCAATCCACATTATTGATTTTTTTTAGGGGAAAAGTAAGTTAGTATTAATTCAACGACAAAGTATCCATGAGTATATAGAGCGCCACTTCCGGAGGTGTGTGGTTTTCCCAAATTTGTTTAAAACCAAATGGAACTAGCTTAGCTAAGTGATGAGCCACAAAGTCACCATCACGTTTAAGATGTGACCAACTAAGAGAAGAGAAGGAAACACAAGAAGAGAGAATATCATGAAAGATTGTGTCAAGATCCGAAAGAAAGACATCACTCTTAGACAACCGATTGATGATCACTTGGCAATCCGACTCAATCACAACTTCCTTGAGCCCATAGCGCTTACCTAATCTCACCGCCATTTCAATAGCCTTTGCTTCCGAAATCTCAGGAGTCTAGAAGGCTTTGGAGCGCCTAGTTGCTGAGAACAAAACATTCCCAGCATCATCACGAGCCACGATGCCCATGCCTACCCATTCCTCCACTTCGAGCGAGGCGTCCGAGTTAAGCTTTACCAAGCCAGCAGGTGGGGCGAGTCATTTGCAGGAGCTAGGAGCAGCCTTAGCGCTCGGCATTGAATAAATGCGGCAGGAGTATATGTTGTGCTCCTCCACTAGATGGTTTACACGAGCAAGCACCATATGAGGAGCCCATTTTCCTTGAAAAACTATTTCATTTCTCTGACTCCAAACGCACCAAGCCAAACAAACTCCTTTTGAGATGACATTTTTATCCAAAGAAACTCCAGCTCTCGACCACCTCACACATTGAGCTATGTGTGGGGCGATGTCGCTCATTGAACCACAGCCACTGCCGGACCAAAGGTCCTTGATACAAGCGCACTCGAAAATAGTGTGTGCTGCTATTTCCGAAGCACCACATCCCCCAAGGGCACAGCGCATCATCAACCAAGTGACGATAGTGAAGTAGTGCTCGAGTAGGGAGAGAGTGGGTGCAAAGGCGCCACAAGAAGTGTCAAACTTTTGGGCTCGTGTCCATACCCCAAATCGCAACCCAAGCTTGGTGAAAAAGATCATGATTACACCCTTTACCATGCATATAAGAAGTTTTGACCGAATAGAGACCATTTTTTGTTAAAGCCCATGTCAATTCATCCGAACAAATACTCGATCTCAAAGGAATTGCAAGGATGCCATGCACATCCCGCTCATTGAAATGCTCTTCAATTAGGTTGCTATCGCCTTATCGCCTATGGGGATCAATTAAATCAGTCACCTAAGTGATACTCTCACACAGACCACTTGTGATAAATAGCCCTTCTTCATCACCAACCCAAGGATCCTCCCAAACCTTAATACTCCTTCCATCACCAACTCTCCAAATACTACCCTCCTTAACAAGAGCCTTCGTACTCCAAATGCTTTTCTAAGAGTAGCTACAAGAATACCTGAGAGAATCATCAAGAATATCAAATTTTGGGTAATAATTCGCCTTCATAACACGACCAAAAAGAGAGTTATGTTCGTGCGTAAGACGCCAAGCTTGCCTCCCAAGAAGAGCATCATTAAAAACAGTAAGATCCTTGAAACCGAGTCCACCAAGACATTTAAAAGTGCACAATGAATCCCGATTCTTCCAGTGAATTTTCCGATGAGAATCAGAGCTCCCCCGCCACAAAGGGGCCATGGCCGAATGAATCTTTTGAATTATCAACCTAGGAAGCTTATACATTCCCATGAGGTATGTTGGAATGGCTTGGGTTATAGATTTTAAGAGGATTTCTTTCCCGGCTCTCGTGAACAACTTTTCCTTCCAACCTTGGAGTTTCTTCCAAATTCTATCGAGGAGAGAATCAAAAACAACTTTCTTTGAGCTACCTGCAATAGAGGGGATACCAAGGTACTTCTCATGTTTCTCCACTTGACGCATCTTTAGGATACCCATCAAATCTTCCTTTTTTTCAATAGTAACACCTCTGCTAAAAGAGACCTCCGATTTTTCATAATTAATTTTCTGCCCGGAAACTTTTTTATACTAGTTGAGTTTATCAAGTATAATTGCGCATTCCTGACGGGTGGCTCTTGTAAACAAAAGACTGTTGTCTGCTAAAAGAATGTGAGAGATTTCCGGACCTTTGCGACTAGCCTTAGCACCATTAATTTGTCGCTCCTGAACCTTACTCTGAATCATTTTAGATAAAGCATTAGCAATCAAAATAAATAAGTACGGAGAAAGGGGGTCACCTTGACGGAGACCTCTAGCAGGAGTAACTTCACCACAGACTCCTCCATTGATAATGAAGGAATAAGAAACAAAGAAGACGCAATCCATTACCTTATTTACCCATCTCTCATCAAAACCCATAGTCAGAAGGAGTTTCCTTAGAAAACCCCACTCCACCCTCTCGTAGGCTTTGCTCATATCAAGCTTCATAGCAACCATAATCCCACGCCTACTACGGTTCATGTGTTTCATAGAATGAAAGATCTCCATGGCTATAAGAGCATTGTCAGTGATAAGAAGCCCTGGAACAAAAGCACTATGATTTTCCAGTAACAATAGCAGGGAGAATAACTTTAAGGCAAATCACAATTGCTTTAGAGATCAACTTATACAACATATTACATAGCGCAATAGGTTTGTATTCACCAGCAATTGTGGTATTTTATACTTTGGGAATTAAAGCTATATTAGTTTTGTTAATACAGTTAGGGGAAGAAAAACCATGTAGTATACTACACGCAAAATTCGTCACATCATGACCAACCATATGCCAAAACCTCTGATAAAAGATAGCATGCATACCATTAGGGCTAGGAGCCTTGCAGAGATGGATTTGTTGTAGGGCAGTAAAAATCTCATCTTTTGTGAAGAAACATAACATGCTCTGATTACAGACATCAGACACAACATGGCTAATATGATTAAGAAACTCCTGTAAACTCGACTTCGTGGGAAAAGTCGAGGTAAAGATGCCACTAAAATAGTCTCCAAAAATTTCTTCAATCGAATCCACATCTTCCTTCCAGACACCAGTACTGTTATAAAGCCTTGTAACATAATTTCTTTTTCTTCTTTGAGAAACCTTATGATGAAAATATTTAGTGTTTCTTTCACCATACCGAACTTTAGACACCTACGACCTTAAGTACCAGTAAGCCTCATGTTTCTCATTAAGATTATCAATAACTTCTCTAGTACAGCACATTCAACACAATTGTCATCTGAAATAGGATTTTGTTGTACGGCAAGCAGCTTCTTTTCAGTCTTAGCAATTTGATCCCCTAACTTAATTCCCAAACTTCTCCTTGCTCCACCCAGCCAATTCTCCCCCCAAACGTGCGAGCCGAGTGAAAAATCGATCCCCCGTAGAGTTAGCCCACAACTGGCGCACCAACTCCTCGCAAAAATCATCAAGCAACCAGCAGGTTTCGAATCTAAATCCTTTCCCCTTCCTCCCACTTTTCTTATAGCTATTACACCTCGTAACAATGGACGTATGGTCCGATTTATAACGCATCAAATGTTCAACGACAATACCTGAGAAAATATCCACCCATGTTGCAGAACCAATGAACCTATCCAAGCGCTAACGGATTCTAGTAGCCGCATAATTTCCCCTATCCGAAGTATAGCCAAGGTCACATAACTCCAAGTCATCCATAGTGTCTTGAAAAGCAGTAATGATTGGTCTTCTTCTGTCAATACCCCCTCCTTATCACTAGTAAAAAGGATTTCATTAAAATCACCACCAAACAAAATCGGGTGATCCGACTCATCATAAAGATGTCGAATTAAGCTCCAAGTCTTATATTTATCTTCTTCTTTCGGCCACCCATAGATGTCCGTGAAACGCCAAATCTTACCATCATTCTCAATATCACCACAGATGTGATCTTGGGGAGAAAGACACCAGAGTGAAATTGATGTCGTCCTTCCAAAATATACAATGACATCCCGCTTTTCCAACACTGGCCACACCAAAAGCATTTTTGAAACCTAAGCGATCTGTTCTTTTATTTCTTCTATGGAACTAGTGTTCTTTTTCTTTTGTTATTCTTTACTTTGTGCCTTGAATTTTCTTTTCTCTTTTGAGGATAATGGAACATGTAATATTTCTTAAATTTCAAATTAGATTTTTGGCTTGCACTAAACTATTTATTATAATTATTAGTTAATATTCCTGGATTGAAGTTTAAGCTACTTGGATGCATCTAGTATTTTTGCAAACCATTTTGATTCCTATCATTGTACTGTGATGACTTTGGCTTCTTAAATTTAGCTTTCATAAGAACTGGAACTTCTTTCTGTAGATGCCAAAGGGTGAAAAGTAAAAGGTAGGACAAAGTAACATTTTTATATGCATTCCCTAGCTTTATATTTTTAAGTTGTTTTAAGCTTAGATCTCTAAAAGTAATTTGGTTTGAGTTAACTTTATTGGACTTAGTTAACTTATTATCATTCTCCGTAGTTTGCCTTTATTGTCATTCAAAAAAGGAGAATTTGTTGATCATTAGCTAGTTTTGAAGATGAGATGGAAATAGAAGACATATATGCTAGTTTTACTAATAATTTACGATTTTTTCACCACATACCCCCGAGTTTTCAAAAAATTCACCAGGTACCCCCCATGTTTTCAAAATTCACAAGTAACCCCTCAGTTTTATGTAAATACACCAAAATACCCTTATTGACTAATGGCGTTAAGCGCATTAGTCTTAACCGTAATTAAACCTTAATTAACCTATCTAAACCCTAATTATCCTAACTAAACCCTAAAACCTAACTCCTAACTAACCCTAACCTCTAACTTCTAACCTAACCCTAACCCCCTCCCACCACCCCAGCACCCCCAGCAGCCCCCTTCCCCCACCTCAGCCACCCCCCCACCCCTCGCAGCCCCCGTTGCGAGCCCGAGAACCCCACCCCTCCCCTCCCCAACCCCCGCCCCCAGTCGAATTCCCTCCCCCCCCCCCACCTCCGTCGAATTCTTGTCGTCCTCTTCTAGCTTGCTTCATATCGAACTACAAAACAGAGCCCGGGACACGCATCTCACTGCTCCAACCTTCATTTGAACATGAGATCATATAGTACTTGAGGACTCAAGGTATAACGCTAGAAAGATATGAAAATCCCGAGAAGAGGGAGAGAATTCGACGGGGGTGAGGGAGAGGAGGAATTCGACGGCGTGAGGGGAGGGGGGAATTCGACGGGGTGGGAGGAGGGGTGGGGTTTTGGACTCGCGACGGAGTTGCAGGGGGGGGGGGGGCCGGGGGGAGGTGGGAAGGTCGGGAAGGTCGGGGAGGGGGTGATGGGAAGGTTAGGGTTTAGGGTTATGGTAGGGGTTATGGTTAGGATTTGGGTTAGGGTTAGGGGGGTTAGAATTAGGGGTTAATAAGGGTTTAAAAAAGAAGATTAGGGCTAATGACTAACGGCGGTTAACATCGTTAGTCATTAAGGATATTTGGATGTATTTACACAAAATTGAGGGGTACCTTGTTAATATTGAAAACATGGGAGGTACCTGGTGAATTTTTTGAAAACTCGTGGGTACTTGGTGAAAAAACGGAATAATTTATGTCTAGTTTATTGAATGTGCAAGGTATCATTATGGAGTAAGCAAAGAGAATATTTTAATCAATGTTGAAGTAGAGAGACTTGAATCAGGATTGAAGTGAAAATGTTTTCAAGTAATCACAAGTGGAAAAAAACCTTAATTGTCACAAATAAACTGATTCGGTTCTCCGAAAATCGGATCAGTTAGTTCAAGATAATTGGGCGCAAAAAAGTAGGATTAGTTAACTAATCCAGGTTGATAAAAAACCGGATCAGTTACCGGTTCATTGATAACCTGGATTAGTTGAGTGGGCCAAAATTGCAAGGCCTAAGCGAGTATATAAGGGCGATCCATTCCAGCCCTTCTCTTACTCTTCTCACCCTCCTCTCTTTCCTTCTAGGATTCTCACCCATCCTCCTCTCTCATTCCCTCCTCTCTCATTCCAGCCTATCTCACCCTGCCTCTCTCATCCCCAACCTCTCACCTCGCCTCTCTCCTCACCACCACCACCACGAACAACGATTTCGAATAAACCTCGTAATAGTAAAAAAGTAGTTTTTTTCGCTACAGGCCTAGCAAATAAAAATTTGTGATAGGATCCTATTATATAAGATCTCCCCCCTTCAAAACCGAGCATGAAATTTCCCCTCGCCCGACTTAAATAGTTACCATAAACAAATAAAGAAAGGAACTATTTCTTTCAACTCAATCCTATAAAATCTCCAAAATAAAAGATCTACTCCTTACTCAAGTTTCATTGAAGACTAAGAACCAGTTTCTCGATTCATTCTTCTTTTTTATTAATTTGTGAACTTTTCATTTCTACTAAAAAAATGACAATAAAAATGAACATCGAAATTCTTGAGTAGTCTACCTCCCCTTAAAAGATGAAGCCCCTAAAAATAACAATAAATGAAGTAACTTGCAAGGAAGAAGGAATTTACTTGTCTATGTATTGCTCTATTCGATCTTTTGGGTCATGACTTCACCTCGACGAATATACTACGATGCCCTTAAATCCTATATATATGTGAATAGAATCTTGTAACCATAACATTTTTTCTTGCTTACATGAACAAAGTTTCATTCTAAATGAAAAGAATGGTTAATTCCACAGAAGCACAAAAATAGTCTTTTTTTACGAGGTACAACTAAATTTTGGGACTTTATTTTCATCTCGGATTACTCGATAATTTCCACAAGCACAAATTCCACTTTTTGTAGGCCCAAAAATTCTTTCACAAAATAATCCATCTTTTTCTAGTTTAATGGTTTTGTAGTGGAAAGTATAAGGTTTTGTCACCTCTCCAACTATCTCTCCATTAGCTAAGATCTTTGTGGCCCAATAGTACTTATTTATTGAGGAGAGACTGATCCAGTTCGGAGTTGTTGATGTTTATACTAATTGATCATAGAATAAAAATTCTAATTTATTCCCATTAAGCTTACATCCTATTAATTTGGAAGTTCCTCTCAGATACAAGGAAATGATTCAGTTACTAAGTCAAGGATCGTAGTTCTTGAACGAGCAGTCGAAAAGTTTATGGAGCATCTTCGGGATTAGGTATGGTTCCCCCAATGATCATAGTACCAAGTACTTTGTGGCGAGCTCCAACATGATCTAACTTATAAGTAAGCATCTCTTGTGAAATATGAGCAACACCAAATCCTTCGTTCTAGAGCCCAAACCTCCATTTCTCCTACCCGTTGTCCTCCTTGCTTGGCTCTTCCCCAAAGGGGTTGTTGTGTAACAAATGCATAATGTCCACTAGAACGTCAATGGATTTTATCATCAACTTGATGAATCAAATTCAGTATATAAGGATTTCCTGTTATGACAGGTTGTTCAAAATGATCTCCCACTCTTCCATCCAATATATAAGGATAACCTATTTGTAAAATGCATCGCACCATTTGCACGTCAAGATAAGAGCTACTCTGCATAAAGAGGCTTGTGGAAGAATGAAGTACTATTGCGTCTATTGGCATGCATCAAAGTCCATTGGTCCAATAATCGTGATTTTGAATCTTGGCGTGAAAGAAAGCAAAGAGTCAAGGAACATGTTTTTCTTTAAAGAGGACATATAGTTCGAAAGCATGCGTTGCCATCCCAATGACGACACAAATGTGTACAAGCCAAACAAATAGTCGAGTGGTTAGGGAGCTAATTGTGTCACAAATGGGCATTCGCAAAGGTCATGAAGTGAAACAAGGCGAAGTGAAAAAGAAGTTGGATTGTGGGAGTGCGGTTATTTGTGCAACCGTCGCGCACATGCCTGTTGTTGCACGCCCATGTCAAGTGTCAACATGTCGTGTTTCCTCCATATCACTCTAGCATTTTTAAAGAAAGAATTCATAACATACCATGTATGAAGATCTTAGGAAGCCTTAATAATGCTCATCCTCTTTTTCTTTCCACATTTTATATTTTTATATTTTGCTCATTTAAGCAAAATATGTGACAGATGTGCAAAACAAATGTGCTTGGGAGCACATAGTTATACATTTTCTTAGAAGCACCTAAGAATTTGTAGATACTTGAGTATTGTGTGACTAGTGATTGTTAATAGTCGTTAATCGTTTAACTAGGAAGGCCTTGTTGACTTCAACTCAAAAAATAAATGTCCATTAAAATTTAGTTTTAAAATATAAAATCAGTTTCAATTAGTAAAATATGTTTTAATTCAATAAAATCAGTAGATTGCGTGTAAGAACACATTATACTAGATATTACTTTAAACTAGCTATAAGGGTTTGTTTGATTCAACTTATTTTGTCTTATCTTATCTTATCTTATCTTTTCTTATCTTATCTTATCTAATCTTATCTTATATTATCTTATCTTATGTTATCCTATAAGATAGTTTATTGTGTGTGTACAACATTTATTTTATCTTATCTAATCTGATCTTATCTTATCTTATCTTATATTTTCTGAAATAAGTTAAAATTGTAGGAATATATAGATGCAAATAGCGGAATTTCAGGGTACAATTTCCTAACATCTATCATAGGATCACAAACATAATCAAACACATGAATCATTCAATAGGGATTAAATAACAAACCTTTGTAGCGTGATTTCCCTGTTGTATGCAAGCTTTGAAGATCCGAGAGCCCCAAGTATTGCTCCTCTAATCAGTCCACGAGCACCAGTTGAACACCAACGTTTGCTAGAACAGAAGAGAAGAAAATCTCTTGCTTTTGATGGTATAGGCGCCGGTTTAGAGGGAATAGTTTAGGGTTTCACTTTCTCTCTCTTGTGAAAAGAAACTGATTAATGAAATTGATCACCTAAACCCTAATATTATATCCTATATATAATAGAAGAGTCATAGGCTAGTTAAGAGAACTAATTCTCCTCCTATTCCCTTTGGACCGGCCCAATCCTAATCTTAGATGGATTTGGATTGCTTTGTCCAACTTGTGCTACAATGTGTGACCTCATAGGATTAATCTACTTTAGTTATATGCCCAATCAATATTGTCCTATTAATCATATTTATTATCTAGCAAGAAAATACAATTACTAAAATAATTAACTTTATTATCTTCATAATATTATTCCTATTTATATTTAGTAATTGCCGAGATGTTTAAGGATATATTCCTTCAATCTCCCACTTGTCCGAAGATAAGAGTGCAATGTTAAATTCCTTAAGTCACTTAATGCCAAATTTGATAACACCATGTTATTCTCAAATTTATGTTACTTGATGGCCGAGTTCGAACTGCTCAAATAAGGATTAACTCTTTAATCCTATTCCGCATGGCCATGCAATATTCCAGTTCTTGCTCATCAAGAGGCCCAGACACCATTCCTATTTAATAGGAGGACTTATCCACTCATGTATGACCATAACTCCTACTCAATTCTTAGCCCACCTGATCACTGCCTTTATAACCTCCTTTTACGGTGTGGCGTTTAACAACGTCAAGGTTAAACTAATTATATTGTGGTTATTAGGACATACTCTTGTCTAAGGAATCCATTAAATTAAATATAGTAGTTTGATTCTACTTATAGAATCTAATTAGGTCAAGTCTCAATGTATCAAATATACATCCATATAATCAATTAGACATCTCTATGTCTCCATAGCCCATGGAAATGCGCTATCGATCAATTAATTATATACTAGTCTTTTACATAAATCACTTACGTCAAATTTAGTGATTTAGACTAGGGACTTTAAATAAATTGTGATTTCAGTTCACTTTGTAGGGTTCATTATCAAAATGTTTTCGATAATCCTATTTGAAAACACAAATTATTTGGATATTTTATTTAATACTAAACCAAGCGATTAAATAAGAAACGAATTTTAATTGATAAACATTCAAAGCATAACAAAAGTCTTTACAATTGTAAACATGAAGTAAACAACCTAAAGCCATTTCCCCATATGCTTAAGCCCCATAGATCTAGTATGACACTCATGCTTAGGTTGAGCAAGTGGTTTAGTCAGAGGATCTGCTATGTTATCCTCAGTATAAACCTTGCTTAATTACTTTCACATCCTCTCTTCAAACAATCATATACTCAAAGCATATGCAACATCCGGTCGAGTGCATATAATGGCATATATAATGAATCCTATTGCAGAAGCATAGGGAACATTAATCATACGCTTGACCTCATCAGGACTCGAAGGACATGCACTGAGTCTTGCCAAGTGTTATGCCATGTTGCATGGGAATGAAACCTCTTTTAGAGTTTTCCAGCTTGAACCTTGCAAGAACCTTACCAATATAAGTCTCTTGACTAAGTCCAATAAGCCTTTTAGAGCTATGTCTATAGATCTTTATTCCCAATATGTACTCAGCCTCTCCTAGGTCTTTCATAGAGAAACAATTTTTCAGCCATCCCTTGACTGACTCAAGCATGGTCTTATCATTTCCTATGAGAAGTATGTCATCCACATACAAGACCAGAAAAGTAATACTACTCCCACTTAACTTCTTGTATACACAAGATTCCTCTTCATTTTTTAGAAAGCCAAGTTTCTTGACTGCCTCATCATATTTGAGGTTCCAACTCCTTGATGCTTGTTTTGGTCCGTAAATGGACTTCTTAAGCTTGCATACCCTCCCTGGATTTTCTAGATCTTCAAAACCTTGAGGTTGTGTCATGTACACATCCTCTTTCAAGAACCCATTCAAGAAAGCAGTTTTGACATCCACTTGCCATATTTCATAGTCATGAACGGCAACATTCGCAAGGATTATCCTAATAGACTTCAGCATGGCTACTGGTGAGAAGGTTTCATCATAGGCAATACCATGAATTTGTTTGAACGCTTTTGCCACCAACCTTGCTTTGAAAACACTAATGTTTCCATCCATGTCTGTTTTCAACTTGAAAATCCATTTGCATCCAATGGGTTTTATCCCATCAGGAAAATCAACCAAGTCCCATACTTGATTTTCAGACGTGAAATCCATTTCAGGTTTCATGGCCTCAAGCCATCTTTCGGAGTCTTGACTATCCAAAGCATCTTTGTAGCTAGTAGGTTCTTCTGATTCTAAAATCGTTATTTCCGAACTTTCAGATAAAAGGAAATCAATATATCTCTTTGATGGAATGATGGTCCTACTAGACCTACGTTGGGGAACAACAGAAGAAGTTTCTACCTCAAACTAGGTTGAGTGACTTTGCATAGAGTATCTCCAAGTGGGATGGTAGGAGGTACGTGAATTGAATGCACCACCTCCTGAGCATTTTCATGCCGGGCCGCCTCTGATAAGGTGTTAACCTCATCCATTTGTTGCTCATCTCGAACTTCTTCGAGATATACATTCCTCCCACTTGTTTTTCTGGAAATAAACTCCTTTTCCAGAAAGACACCATTACGAGCAACAAACACTTTGTTTTCGCTTTGGTTGTAGAAGTAGTATCCCTTAGTAAACGTTTTACATAAGCTTCACAACACCATATCCTTAGAAAAGACAATTTTGGAACGTTTCCAGTCCACATTTCATATGGTGTCTTTTCCTCTGCTTTGGATGGTGCTCTGTTAAGTGTGAATGTCGTTGTTTCAAGCGCAAATCCCCAGAATGAAATAGGAAGATCAGCAAGACTCATCATGGATCGAACCATATCAAGTAGAGTTCAATTCCTTCTTTCAGAAACGCCATTTAACTGTGGTGTTCCTAGTGGAGTCTATTGTGAAAGTATTCCACAATCCTTCAAATGATCACCAAATTCTTGAGATAAATATTCACCACTAAGATCGGATCGCAGTGGCTTCATTTTCTTCCCAAGTTGGTTTTGTACTTCATTATGGAATTCTTTAAATTTTTCAAAGGATTCTGACTTATGCCGCATGAGGTAAATAATCCAAATCTGCTTACATCATCGGTAAAAGTAATGATGTAACACACATCCGTATGTATGAGGGCTAAAAGGTCATTGGCCCTTTCACTTGAACCTGTGAAAGGAGACATTGTCATTTTCCCCATCAAGCAAAACTCATAAGTATCAAATGATTCGAAATCAAATGATTTGAGAATTCCATCTTTATGAAGCTTCTCAATACGATTTGAGCTTATGTGGCCTAACCGACAATGCCATAGGTATGTAGGGTTTGAATCATTTGCTTTATGTTTCTTGTTGTCTATGTTATAGATGTGGGTTTCTAAGTTTGGCACATATAAACCATTTGACAACTTAGCGGAGACATAGAACATATCATTCAAGCACGCAGAACAACAATTGTTCTTTATTGTAAATGAATAACCTTCAGAATCCAAAACAGGAATCGAAATAATGTTCTTTGTGATAGCAGGAACATAATAACAATTATTAAAAAATAGACTATATACTCCCACTACCAATGTAGCAACTCGTGCTCCATTGCCAACGTGAATATCTACTTCTCTCTTCCCCAATGTTCTAGTTCTTTTGAGGCCTTGCATATTACAAATAATGTGCGAACCACAAGCGGTATCAAATACCCAAGAAGCAGAAGTTGCTAAGTTAACTTCTATAACATACATATCTGAACTAGAAACTCCTTTCTTTTGATCCTTTAGATACTTGAGACAAATACTCTTCCAATGACCAACCTTGTTACAGATGTAACAATAGTGCTCATCAACAACTTTTGGTTTGCTGGAGTCTTTTGCTTTTCAGAAGTTTCAGACTTGGCAACTTGTTTGTTGTCGTCCTTCTTAATAGCAATCCCAATCCTATTGAGCAATTGCCCTTTACTAACCATAAGCATATCCTCATATTATTTTCCTGGCTAGTTAAGGATGTTTTTCTCAGTCTGTGTTAGCCTTTCATGCATCTCTTGCATCGTTGCTTCCTCCCTTTGCATGTGAAAGTTGTTGAACTTATTAGTTCTGAGAACGATTCTCATTTCCCTTTCACTTGCAATGAAACATTCAGCATTCAATTTGTCCTTCGAAAGGACAGAGAGCAAATTACAAGTAGAATTGTTGGTGTTGATGTTATTGTTACTAGACATAATTACTACAACAAAAAATAAAGCAAGATTCAATCAATGTTTATCAAAAAAGCAGCAATTAAACAAATTTTAATTAACTACTACCCTTTATTCAAAATGAAAGTCCCCCATTGAATAAAGAAATAACCATGATCCCCTCCCACTAAAATCAAACGGACTTTGGCCGTGCCTTCAATTTATAGTAGTTGAGGTAAGTAAACACTTTACAAATTATAACTAATTATAATTCTTGGTAGACAGGTTAACAACTCCTTGTTTACTCCTATATCTCAGCTTCAAAACCCAAAACTTTGTCTTTTGATGATTTTGTTGAGTTAAACCAAACATTAACATGTAAGTTTTAAAAAACCTACCCTACTATTCCCGAAAATATGAGCAACACCCTGCTTTGGCAGAACCTATTACTCATGATCTAAGGATTTATAGGTGTTGTTTGGAAAAGCAATTAAAACTCAATATTACTTTTGGGGACCTAAGTTTACTAATATGGTCAATCAATAGTGAACACATGAATCAATTAACCACAAACAAACTTAGAAGCAAGCATTTAAACAAAATAAATGCAAGAAAATTATAAAAGCAATAATTAAATGATCTAGTATGGCCCCTATAGTTAGGAAAATAACTAATCTTCATGAATCTTTCCTTGAATCTCCATGGATCACCGTCCTTGAAACTCCTTGGATCCTCATGCTTGATTACATAATTTGAATTAAATAAATAACAAAAATTTAGAGTTACAAAAATACAAACGATTCGCAGATCGTATTTAATTTACTTTCAAATATAACGATTCGCAGATCGTATTTACTATCATAAATTTGGGCCATACTAGTCATAACATGCAAAATATAATATCCTACATATTACATTAAACATCCACGCATTTATAATATCAAAATAAAATAAACACAAACTATTTACTTATTAACAATTAATAAGCAAATAAAAGTTTCCAAAATAATTATATAACTTAACAACTTTAAGCTAGAAATTATTTAGGAAACTCTATTATTTTAATTCAATTATCATTTAAACACGGCAATAATCATTATTATTCACAAATTTGTAAAATAAAAAAACTTTTGGTTTTATGCTCAACTTTGGAAAATAAGATTTTCCTAAAAACAATATTTTTTTTTAAGTTGACTTGTTGACCGTTGACCAGCAGCACAAGGCTGCCAGTCAACAGCCAACTCAAAAACCCCGCTGGAAATCGAAACCAGCAAATCTCTTTGACTACTCGCCGAAACAACCGAGCCACCACACAACCAACAGCCAAGAACGACCGCCTGTCGGAGCTCGACATCACAACACCACCCGCCGGCCAGTCCTCCGACAAAACACGCCGGCAGCTACGCTGCCACGTCCACCAGCGCCAACAGCTCGCGTGAGGAGGGAAGGGTTGCGCACGTCGCACGTGCACCGCCCACCCTTTCCTACATGTGCCACCTTCTTCCCCGCCATATTCCGGCACCCCGCCAGCCACCGTGGCTCCACCGATAATGGTGGGGCCACCCAGTCATGGTTCGCTTCCTCTTTAATTTTTGTAACAATTACATTTAAATTAAAGATATCTTTATTTAACAATTAATTAAATATTTAAGGGTTTATCAATCCGAAAATTATGGCCGAAATTTTTGAATCAATCAAAAAATCTTAAACAAATTTGTAGGTTTGTTGAGATTAGATTTGAATGTATAATCTATATTAAACAATAAATCTTATCAAGAATTCAAAATTAGGGCAAAAATCAAATAATATCCGAAAAATTAAGAAAATTAACAATTAAAATCTGAAAAATTCGAAAAAATTTTTTTAGGGTGATCTACTGAATTATCTTAACAAATAAAATCCAATATTTTAATTGTTATCCTTAAATTCTATGAATAATCAAATTAAACATAAAATTTTACCAAAATTCATAATTAATATGATAAAATTCGAAAATTAGTGGGAAAAATAATCAAATTATTTTCAGCCATCATATTATTGTAGATCTAAGTGGGTGATGAATATTAAATTTATTTAACAAGTAAAAAAATCAAATCTTACAATTGTTAACAAATTTTTTCAATACTAATCAAATTAAACATTAAATAATTTTAAATCTAATAATTTATGTATATAAAAATCCGAAAATTAGGAGTGAACTAAAAATTAATTTCGTCCATAATAAAAAAAAAAATCACCTTTATAAATTATTTTGAGCATAAAGCACAAATAAATCTATTATTTACAATTTCCAATCAATTAACATCAAATATCAATTATGCAAATTCAAGCCATAAATAAATCCTCCCTTAATTGAATAAAAATAATAACTTTACATACAATTACATGATCATATGAATATTATGAATTAGGCAAAACTGATACCACTGTAGGAATATATAGATGCAAATAGCGGAATTTCAGGAAACAATTTCCTAACATCTATCATAGGATCGCAAACATAATCAAACACATGAATCATTCAATAGGATTAAATATCAAACCTTTGTAGTGTGATTTTCCAGTTGTATGCAAGCTTTGAAGATCTGAGAGCCCCAAGTGTTGCTCCTCTAATCAGTCCACGAGCACTAGTTGAACACCAACGTTTGCTAGAACGGAAGTGAATAAAATCTCTTGCTTTTGATGGTATATGCGTCGGTTTAGAGGGAATAGTTTAGGGTTTCACTTTCTCTCTCTTGTGAAAAGAAACCAATTAATGAAATTGATCACCTAAACCCTAATATTATATCCTATATATAATAGAAGAGTCATAGGCTAGTTAGGAGAACTAATTCTCCTCCTATTCCCTTTGGACCGGCCCAATCCTAATCCTAAATGGATTTGGATTGCTTTGTCCAACTTGTGATACAATGTGTGACCTCATATGATTAATCTATTTTAGTTATAGGCCCAATCAATATTGCCCTATTAATCATATTTATTCTCTAGCAAGAAAATACGATTACTAAAATAATTAACTTTATTATCTTCATAATATTATTCCTATTTATATTTAGTAATTGCCGGGATATCTAAGGATATATTCCTTCAAAAATAAGCTGAAGAGAACCTAGCCTAATTAGTAAAAGTTTATTTTAATTAGCAAAAGTTGGTTTTACTCGTCAATGATAATTATAATCTGCAAACCATTTTTAGTTTGTAACTAAACAGGTTCAATACAAAAGTGGTATTTCACCCTACTAATTAATTGAAGGTTTTGTCTTGTATAATTTGTGTACCATATTATTCATACATTCACACTTTACATCTTTTTTTTTTGGATAGTTGATGCTTCTTAGCGGTAGTAGATCTAGCCCAATATTATTATGGGTGCAGCGAATTTTAAAATATTATTGTGGGGTTAAGTGGCTAATTTTCAAAGAAAGTACTATATATTTTTGTTTTCTTATCATAAAATCCAGAAAATCAAAATCCAAGTGGAATTAAATGCTCGGTTTTCCAAAAAATAAATATTGCACTACATTTTTTTATCACGAAATTCTGATTATTAAAACATAAGTTCAAATAAACCCACATATGATAATATAGATTTGCCCCTGCTTTCAGGGCATAAGATCAACCAATTATTTTTTATGTTTCTCAAAAAAAAAAAAAAAAAAAAAAGATGAACCAATTATTTGAGTTATTACTTAGCCAATTTTCAAAATTTATATGATTTGGTGATTGAAGTATATTTATTGGGTGGGCGCGTAATGCTGAAATGGACATGGCTATATTATGAATCATGTTCTCTTGTCAATCTTTTGAGCAAGAGGCCGTATAATCCCCTCCACGTTTACACATTATATTTAATTTTAATATATAATTAATACTGACGGCACAGGAAACATTAAAGGGTGTTTTTGGCTGTATGTATTACTATTTCAGAAACATTTCAATCATTTTAAGATAACATAAAGAAAATGGAATTTGTATTCCACAGAAAAACGAAAAGAGATTGATTTCTTGCTCAATCAATTTTCTATTAATGATCTTCTATGAGGTGTCCATGCATGATTTATGCCTTGTACCAATAGCCAACATCTTGCTCGTACCACATTCACATTTACATTCACACTCACACTCACATACTTCCTGAGTTGTTTTACTTAAATAACTATCCTATATTAGAAATTTTAAGATAGTTTTTTAACATACTTGTTTTAACAGTAATCTTGATCTGTCTGTGTCTTTTTTCAACAAATAAACACATTGGTTATTAAAATGCATATATCTCTTCTGAAAAATATAGTGTGTTTCCTCATTTTGCAACTAGAATCCAAGCACAAGATGTATTCTATTAGTTGAATATAAAAATGTTTGAACTTCGTTAGATATGCATGAAACAACATGCTCATCATTGGCTGGTAACTTGTTCACGTAAATGTTTAAACTTTGTTAGATATGAAATATCGAGCAAGAAGCTAAGGGAATGCTCTAGCATCAATATGCATCATAATTAAGACACTAGACCCTATTTCATATCAAGCATAAAGTGGTATTGACTATTGAGTTTGAAGGAGAGGAAGGCGAGTGATATTTATGGTATCCACAAAAGCTACTAGATCTACAATAATCTCTATCACATTAATAGCAACATAACTAGCTGTGAAGAAATTGTCTTTATCATTACTTAATAATTATGGTCCGCATAATTTAACTAGTGTTTCCCCATTAGCTGATCAAAACAATTGACTTTAAATCCTCAACAGCTATTACATAGCTATCAAACTTTTTTCTAATCAATTATTTCTAAAGTTTTGTCTTGTATA
Source organism: Beta lomatogona (assembly GCA_947646795.1). Lineage (NCBI taxonomy): Eukaryota > Viridiplantae > Streptophyta > Magnoliopsida > Caryophyllales > Amaranthaceae > Beta > Beta lomatogona. The sequence continues at coordinate 1,081,948 of CANSNZ010000245.1, read as the reverse complement.
CTATGTTCTTTATTCTTAATATTACGAGTACGAACATCATATATATTGGTTTATATGTTAGCTATTAAAATCTACTTCTTCTGTTTCAAAATAACATAGCATGTCATTTTACTCATATTTAATATTTAGTTGAATTAGTCAAATTACATTGGCAATACTCTCTTCGTCCTCGAATTAACTTTATGAATTCCTTATTGATAGTCTACAGTCAAATATTATGTTACCTTGATAAGAAATTTTAATTTGCTCAATCCATCTAATTTAGACCCTGATCACTCACTTTCCTGCGAGCTTTCACACACTCTTTCTCTATACTACATCTTATGTCGTATACAACTCCGCCAACTCTTTTTCTTAATTAAACGTCTTTCGTTTCTAAAAGATTTTTCCAGATTTTCCAATTAGAATGTTTCAAGAAGTTCTTCCTGGATGAAATATTACCTTGTCTCTGGACAATAAAAATAAGAAAGAAGTATCAAAAAAATAAAGAGAAGTATTAGAAAGTAAGAGAGAACTACGTACTAGGCAGTCAGCAAGAAATTTCAAAAGTAACAAAGACTTGAGAAAAATAAGAGGGTTATTACAAAAGGGGGGTTTTCTTTGGTTTCTTCGCTATAGGAAGTATATGTAGAAATGGAGGTGTAATAACTTTGAACTTATATTATGATGCATAGCAATACCATTGAACTTGTATTGTGATTCATAGTAATACCTTTGAACTTATATATGTGTATATGTATTTATTTTTAATTTAAGAAGAAATTCTCTGGAATGCCCTCACATAGGGCCCCCACCTTTTCATCCGGCTAAATCCCTATTCAGTTTGGACAAGTGGAGGAAGGAGAGGGGGAAGGTGGAGCTTCCAAAACTCTCCAAATTTGAAGGAATAATGTTTATTAAATATGGAGGGAAACTGGATTCTTCCATCCCCCTTTCCTACCTTTCTCCAACACCTTATCCAACAACAGGGAAACTTGTTTCTCTCCAACTCTCCCTTTCTCTTCTCTCATTCTTTCTCTATTCCATCCTATCCGAACAAAGTGTAAGAATATTTCGGTAATTGATTTTGAAGCTAATAGTCTAATTTGTTGATCAATAGAGCTTTTCTATAATAAGAAAGAGATTAGAACCAAAATTAAGTCCTAAGAAATATTTGAGGGGTCAAGCTAACTAACTATCGACCCAAATGGTTCCCCTGTAACCACAAAGAACCTTCCACGTGGTAATGATTAATATGTGTATTGTAGATTTCTTTTTGTTTTTTTGATGGCGTGTATGGCTAGATATGAAAACACCTGGTTTGGCAATATGATCTGAATTATCAGGCAAGAAATGTTTGACGGCGAGCATGGAAACATCAAAGATTTGTGATTGGGCTTTTGTAGATATCATTGTGAGCCCAGCCTTGACCCAAACAAGCTAAAACTTAAACCTATAAAATACTTTCATAACTACGGCGGGAGTGGGCTACGCAATGAATAGCCGGAGCGAGTCGGCATGGGCCCGGGCCCACTAAGGTAAAATGATACTTCCTCCGTTCCGAATTAAACGCAACAATTCATGTGGCACGGACTCCTAGTTGAAATTTCTTAAGGGGTGATTAGAAAAAGGGAGGGGCATGTGATTAAGTTTAAGAGGAGAGAGAAAGTGGGTACATCCTACCACCATGACCATCACCAAACCACCACGGTCATCGCCACCAAACCACCCTACTACCACTGTCATCACCCTGCCATCACCACCATCATCACCCTACTGCCACATCCTACCACCACCCAACCACCACTACTGCCACATCCTACCACCACCACCGTCAAAAGTACCGCCATAAACCACCGTCAAAAGCACCACCACCATCTAAACCCTAAATCCACTTCATAAACCACCGTCAAAAGCACCACCACCACGCCACCTCCACAAGAACAGATCGAGAAGAGAGAGAAATCGAGCACAACCCAACCCAATCCACCTCCACAAGAACAGATCGAGAAGAGAGATCGAAGGTGGAACACCCACATACGTCGTCGTCGTTTCTTTTTCCTTATCCGCCGGAAAAAAATCAAACTTCCCAGAAAAAGAATTCGGGGTAGAAGAACAAACACTTGAATCCGACAAAATGTGTGGTAATTTCATACCCTTTTTCACCCTAACTTTCTCATGAATTTCACCACTATGATAATTATTATGACCGATTTCTTAACACTTGAAGCTGATAATATGTGAGGAAGATTCGAACCCGCGATCGTCGGAGAATATTCCGGCGGCGGAGGTGGAACATGATAGTGGTGGTGGTTGTGGTGGTTGAGGGTGGTTTTGATTGGTGGAAGGGGTTTTGGGGAGGAGAGAGAAAATGGGGATTTGGGAGGTTGAGAGTGGATGAGGACAGAAGTGGTAGAGGGGGAGACGACGAGGAGAGGTTGACCGGCGGCGAAGTCGGCGAGTGCAACGCCGGTGATGCGGAGAGAGCGGCAGTAGTCGGCGCGTGCGGCGGCGAGGTGGTAGGCTGGTGGGAGAGGAGATCGAAGGTGGAACGAAGGTGATGATGATGGTGGTGGGTGGCGGAGGACGGAGGACGGAGAACGGAGGAATGACGCCGGCGATAATGGTGATGATGATGGTGGTGGTGGAGGAGAGAAAAATGGTGATGGAGGATGGAGGAGAGAGAGAATGATGGAGGATGGAGGAGAGAGAAATGGTGGTGGGTGGTGGGTGAAGGTGGTATTGAAGAGAGAGGGGGTTGATGTTTAAGTTGATTAATTTTGATTAGGTTTGTACTTAATTTGATATGGGTAGTATAATAAGTGTTTTAAGTTTTTTAATAAGGACATTTTGGTAATTTTAGGGGTAAAAATCATACCAAAAATAGAAAGAATGAAATTGATGCATTTAATTTGAAACTGCCAAAAATAGAAATTGTTGCGTTTAATTTGGAACGGAGGAAGTATATAACAATGCTTTCATCTGGAACTTTTATCTAAATTTCTAAGGCGGCCCGGTTGACATTATTGGCAATTTTCAGTTTCTGGGTTAAAAGATTTTATAAGTCATGATTATATAAATTATGTAAAAAAAAATTTGATGTAAATGAGCAACTAAGCGTAGTGATGTAGACGGAATTCGATCTCATGTCTTGGGTACCACCCCCACAAAATTTTATCAACTAAGCTAGATAACATCATGTACAATTGTGCATTAAAGTAATCATATTCTAAGTTCTAACTACTCATGTTTATTTCGGAAAGTGACAACAAAATATTAAAGATAAAATTGTATACTGTTCATAATATACTCCCTCTGTTTCAAAATATAAGGCATTTACGTTTTATAAAAATTTGCTTTAACCACAAATATCTCTCAAAATATGATAAATAAAAATTATAAAAATTATACCGTTGGATTCGTCTTGAAAAAAACTATAATAACATTATTTTCTAAAATTTTCTATCAACATAAATTGAGAGTAATTAATGGTCAAATTTCGACTTCGAACATTATGCGTGTCTTATATTTTGAAACGAATGGAGTATTGTATTTGTAAGAAAATAATATTAAGACTTGGTCTCCCACTTTGTTTTTATTGGGTGATTTAACTCTAATGTCAACACTTAAGGTACACTGATGAAAAGGAAAGAAAGCAAAAGCCTCGAAGATCACATGTGGGCCACGTGATTAGCGCATATGTGAGCATCATGTGGGATTGTATTTGTGGTACGAAACACAACATTGAAGGCGTTGACTGGGCAAAAGCTATATACTAAATACTCATATAATGATATAGGACCCGTATGTATCAATGTATGTATCTTTTAACTCCAAATTTGTGGTTTGAGCAAAGTCAAATGTCTAAGCTGGGATCAAGCTAATGAGATTTGGCGAAGATTTGTGGCAACCATCACATCAATATAATGCATTTAGTTGGCGAAGAAAAATAAGTTATCTGACTTATCTCTATCTGGGGTTAAGATAAACATCGGCTAGACGGCAGACATGAAACCGGTACAATTTTATTAGGTTTGATATCGGAAACTATACTATTGGGTCCGATTTTGAGTTTAAAAATTAGACCTACCATGATTGGTACTACTACTAGCTATTAAATTTCTCGTGGATATTCATAGGGTACTAGTTGGAATCAATTCCGATCCCAGAAAATATGAGAGATTAGTTATATAACTACGACCAAGTGAAAGTGAACAATCCTGAGCAAATATTCTAAAGAGCATACCCTTTGTTTCTACTCTTTATCTCTTCTAAGAACAACTAAGAATCTAGAATTTTTTTCAATCTTGGACTCATTGGACTTCCGACCAATGCAAGGGGGTGATGACAATTGACACATGCATGCGTGCACATAAACTGTTAAAGACTAAAGAGTAGGTTCCAAACTTGGGGGACACTGGTTTGGTCATGAATTTAATACATACTCCATTTTTTATTACTTGTATCGTTTCCTTTTGCACAAGGACCAAGAGGAGGAGAGAAATTAAAATTTGAACCCCATGTGCTAGGAGAGAAAGAGATAATATATTGCCAAAAGTAGAAATGATGCAAGTAATTGAGAATTGCCAAAAATGGAAAACGATACAAGTAATAAAAAAACGAAGGAAGTGTGATATATCTATGTTCTTTTTATATCTACACAATTTAATTTTCATATTTGCAAACGAATAACTTTGACCATTTATATCTTCTATTATAAAAATTATAACAAGTTTACATCTTACAATTATATATTGAGAAAAATCTAACAAACACGAATAAATTACAATCAATGGTCAAAATTAGAGTTAGTGTGTCAACAAATAAAGTGTGTAGATTAAAAAAGAACCTAGGGAGTAAATAACTAGACATCATCAGACATGAACAGCTGTGATTTCACCTTATATTTACACTTGACTTATCTAATTAGGTCTAATGATCAACTCTAATTAGACCAATTCAAACATACAACTTATATTTTAAAGTCGAAAAGAGCATAGTCTGTTTAACATCAAACGTCCTATATAAGAAGGGCAGTGATACATTTAGTTTTGTTTAGATAGGTAAGATGAAGGACCCTATCGAGGCGGAACCTCTCGTACGTAGATCAACTCAACTCGGGTCAGCGGGCTAGACATTTTGGGTAGTTGGGGGGATAAGATGATCCTCTCTCCCAAAGTACCCTGAGTGAGAATTGAACCCCCAACTAACTTTGAGGTTGTAAGGTTCTCTCCTTTCCACTAGGCAAAATTTAGCTTAGTGAAAAATGTGGGAGGGAGAACTTCCCCAGAGCACTGTGGAGACTTTACTCACAAAGCTTCCCTAGTGGGAATTGAAACCTCAACCTGATAGTTGAAAGATTATTTCCTATCCACTTGGTCAAAATTAGCTTGGTTAAATTTTTTAATGGAGCACTGCATATTACATAAAAACGGATGAAGCATGTTGGGCCCACGTTTCATTCGACGGTATTAGCTTTGATTTTGAAATGGAGAGATAAGTGGGGTTGGTTATCAAATGAGGGAGATAAAAATTGGTGGGGGCCTTAAAGTAACGATATGAGATAATAAGGGGATCAGTTGCAAAGGAGGGGTGTTAGGTCCTACTTTTAAGGAGATGGCAAACGGTTACAATATTGGAGTTTTGCATATATATAGTAGAAGTAATTTAGTGGGAGGGGGATAGCTACATTTACTGTATTCACAAGTCATTATACTCTCTCTCTCCCTCATAAGCATTATTCCAAGCATTTTATTGATACCTATTGTACTTAAACGCCGGCTTTGACGGCGGCAACGATATAGTGGATTGGTGATCAAGAGTGTCACCCGCGGTTTTTCCCATCATTCGGGTTTTCCGCGTCAACAATTGTTTGTTTTCTCTACCTTTTAAATTGCTTTCATACTAATCGTCATTTATTACGGATTTGTTCTAGTATATTGCTCTTGTTGTTGGCTTCCCAATACCTTTTGCGTACTTTGTACGAAATCGGCATAAACAATTTGGCGCCCACCGTGGGGCCCTCAGCAAGATCTATATACATTTTTTACCGTTTTTTTTATTTTCTATTTTTTTTTGCTAGTTCGTTTGTGCCCTTTCCTTTTTTCTGTGTTGACAATGGCAGGAGAATGGGTAACAACTCAAGAGGTCATCAACGAGCTCAACCGCGTCAAGGCAGCAATGGCTACTTTGAAGGAGAGCTACGTCGCATCCTGCATGGAGAATCAAAGCCTGAAGTCTGCTCAGCGACAGTCCAAGGGAGCCAAGTCTCGCAACATTGGCGACATCCCCAAGATGCCCAATTTAGACGAAGAGGCCTTCGAGACTCCAGTGAACCGCGACATTCCTTTGCACGGCGAAGATTCAGACGACGACGCTGACGATGACGCCGGCGTCGCGCCCCAAAGAGGCCAACGGCGTTCCCCTCCTGATGATCCGATCCAGCAACGTCTCCAACAACTAGAGGACATGATCGCCAGAATCCCCGGTGTCCCTCGCCCTATGGAGAAAGCGACGCCAAACAGCTATGCAGATTCACCTTTTGCTGACCCTATTGCAATGATCGAAGTTCCGAAGCGGTTCTCTGTCCCAACCATGAAGCTGTACGACGGCACTTCAGACCCCAACGACCACGTCGCTCAATACAAGCAACGGATGATTACCATAACAATTCCTCGAAACATGCGCGAAGCTTGTATGTGCAAAGGCTTCGGGTCAACGCTGACGGGACCGGCACTGCAGTGGTTTATCCATCTCGGCAACGACACTATATCTTCTTTTGCTCAATTAATTAATGCTTTCAATTTACAATTTGCTAGTAGCCGTAAGATGGAAAAACAAGCTAGTGATTTGCACAGAATTGTGCAAAAATCTGATGAATCTTTGAAAGAGTTTGTTAACAGGTTTAACAAGGAAAAAGTGTCAATCCCCAACTGCGACGTCAGGACGGCTATTGAGGCTTTCCGACGAGGATTGGATGAAGAATCAGATTTATACAAAGAGCTGACAAAGTACCCTTGTCCGACTTTCGAGGACGCTCAGGCCAAAGCCTTGGCTCAGATCAGGTTGGAAGAAGACATGCAATCAACGAAAGCATTCAGTGACGCCGACAGCAGAAAATTGACGCCGACCAAACAAAGCACTTGGCGTCCAAAGCCTTACGATCGTCCGAAGCAGATCAACAGCGTCCGTCAAACCGGAGCCCTAAGCGATTGGAAGAATGACCCCGGCTTGCCGCCAAAGCTCACCGAATATGGGTTCGGCGTCGACGTGTCAGGTATTGTTAACAATTTACGTTCTTTGGGTAACGCCGTTAAGTGGCCTTTCAGGAATGAAAAAGCAGCACCCCGACGTGATCAGTCGAAATGGTGCGAGTTCCATGGAGACCACGGACACGACACAGACAAGTGTGTCGCCTTACGACGTGAAGTGGCGCACCTCCTCAAACAGGGTCACCTAAAGGACCTATTAACTGAGAAGGGAAAAGCAACAACATCAACATACAACGAACGGCGACAACCCCCTGCGTCGCCGACACATGTAAAGGTAATTAATGTCATTAGTGGTGGATCAGATATTTGTGGACTAACCTACTCTGCAGCTAAACGTCACGCGAGAGACGTCCCTAGTCAAGACGCCATCCCTAAGGAACTCCGTCATCCCCGTGACGCCGAACTTGAAGCTATGCCTATCACATTCGACGAAGACGACCTCGGTGACGACCGAGATATCCATCACGACGGTTTGGTAATCTCTCTAACTGTTAGCAATTGTTTACTAAAACGTGTGCTAGTGGATAATGGCAGCTCAGCTAACATTCTTATGAAAGACGCGTTAGAAGATATGGGCATCGACGAGCGCGATATCATCCGAAAGTCTACTGTCCTCGTCGGATTCAGCGGCGAAGCCAAGCATACGATGGGCGAAGTGACGCTGCCTACCTACGCCAAAGGGGTAAACATGCCAACCAAATTCTACGTCGTGGATTGTCCGTCATCTTACAACGTCATCCTGGGAAGACCTTGGATCCACAGCATGAAGGCCGTCCCCTCCACGTATCATCAATCCTTAAAGTTTCCTACCAAGTGGGGAGTGCAGGAAATTAAAGGGGACAGACGGATAGCTCGAGAATGCTACAAGACGTCCCTCAAACCTCGTAAAATGGAAGCATAGCAATTACAAATGCAGACGTTGGGGGAGCAGGGTTTTGACGAACAGCTAGTCGACGAGGTCATACTTGACGCTAGCAAACCAGATCAAACGGTCAAAATAGGAGCGTCATTGGCCCCCGACGTCCGTGAACAGGTAATAGAATTTCTTACAGCTAACGCCGATTGTTTTGCGTGGTCGCATGAAGATGTAACAGGTATTGACCCCGACGTCATAACACATAAACTCAACGTCGACCCACATCATAAGCCAGTAAAGCAGAAGAGACGCAAGTTCGCTCCTGAAAGAAATCAGATAATCAATGACGAGGTCCAAAAGTTAATTGACACCGGCAAGGTAAGGGAAGTTAAATATCCCGATTGGCTAGCTAACGTCGTTGTTGTAGGAAAAAAGAATGGGAAATGGCGGGTTTGCATCGATTTCACTGATCTCAACAAAGCTTGCCCGAAAGATCCGTTTCCATTGCCACACATCGATGCCCTCGTCGACGCCACCGCCGGACACGAGCTACTGACGTTCATGGACGCCTACTCTGGGTACAACCAAATACTTATGCATCCAGAAGATCAGGAGAAGACGTCGTTCGTCACCGACCGCGGCATCTATTGCTATAAAGTCATGCCGTTTGGATTGAAGAACGCCGGCGCCACCTACCAACGTCTCGTCAACGCCATGTTCAAAGACCAGTTAGGGGACACAATGGAGGTGTATATCGATGATATGTTGGTGAAATCCAAGGCCGCTTGTGACCACGTCTCACATTTACAACAAGCATTCGACGTTATACGAAGGTATGGAATGAAACTTAATCCTACTAAGTGTTCTTTTGGAGTGTCTGTAGGAAAATTTCTGGGGTACATCGTCAACCAACGAGGCATAGAAGCTAGCCCTGATCAGATAAAGGCTATCATCAACATCCAATCCCCAAAAAACATTAAAGAGGTGCAGAAACTTACCGGACGTGTTGCCGCCTTGAATCGATTTATTTCCAAATCCTCTGACAGGTGTAGGCTATTCTACGATATCCTGAAAAAGAATAAAGGCTTTGCATGGAGCGAACATCATGAACAGGCACTGCAGGAACTCAAAGAATACCTTATGACGCCACCTTTATTATCCAAGCCGACGGCAGACGAGCCCTTACAGCTTTACGTCGCCGTCAGCGAATCGTCAGTCAGTGCCGTCTTGACTAGGGAAGACTCAACGGGCCAGCTGCCCATTTATTATGTAAGCAAATCCCTTGTCGACGCCGAAACCAGGTATTCCTCTTTAGAAAAGCTCGTTTTGGCATTAGTTACTGCCTCTAAAAAATTGAAACATTATTTCGAAGCACACGTCATACATGTAAAGACTAACTATCCCATTAAGTCAATTTTGAGACGCCCAGAATTGACAGGAAGAATGAGCAAATGGGCCATTACTCTTAGTAGTTATGACATCGATTATCGACCCACGAACGGCCATAAAATCGCAAGCCTTGGCGATTTTGTGGGCGACTTCACCCCACGGAGGCCTCGGCACAAAGTGAGGTGAGTATGCTTGACGTTAACACAATTAATACTAAATGGGTGTTGCATGTAGATGGATCTTCGAACTTTCGAGGCGCCGGATTAGGTATACTGCTGAAGTCGCCACAAGGGGACACTATAGCCCGAGCTATTAGCTGCGATTTCAAAGCTACAAACAATGAAGCGGAATATGAAGCATTATTGGCCGGGTTGACTTTAGCCAAAGATTTGCAAGCCACCGACATCGAAGTATACAGCGATTCACTGTTGATAGTTAGTCAAATCAAAGGAGAATTCGCCGCCAAAGATTCTAAAATGACGGCGTACCTAGAGGCAGCCAAGTTAAAGGTAAAATCCTTCGCAAAATTTAACATTCATTTGATCCCAAGAGATCAAAATACGCAGGCAGATGCATTGGCCAATATTGGCTCAGCCATGAGAAAATCAGGATTCAAGAATATACCCATAGTACACTTAACGACACCAGCGATCGATCGGTCAATAAAAGACGCCGACGTCAACGAGATCACAACGACGCCGTTCACTAGTTGGAAGGCGCCGATCTTTTCATATCTCAAGGACGACATACTCCCAGACGACAAACTACAAGCGAGAAAGGTACGCTTTAAATCTTCGATGTATGTTCTGATTGACAACGTACTCTTTCGAAAGTCTATTGCAGGACCTTATTTGTGTTGCCTCGACGGCGACGAATGTAAACAAGTGCTCCAAGAGATGCACGACGGAAGTTGCGGTAATCACTCAGGTGGACGCAGTCTGTCCAACAAAACTTTGCGAATGGGGTACTACTGGCCGACATTAAGGCGTGACGCCGCTGAATACGCCAAAAAATGTGATGCTTGCCAGCGACACGCTGCCATGTCTCATAAACCAGCCGAAAAGCTACATCCAACTATTACCCCATGGCCCTTCATGAGGTGGGGCATGGATATTGTTGGCAAATTGCCTCAAGCGCCGGGGCAGAAGGTGTTCATGTTAGCATTGACGGATTATTTTTCTAAGTGGATTGAGGCTGACTCATTCACCCAGGTACGTGATAAAGAAGTCATTACTCTTATATGGCGAAATATAATATGCAGGTTCGGTGTCCCGTCAGAGATAATCTGCGACAACAGTTCGCAATTCATCAGTACGCCCACACGAAACTTTCTGGCAAAATGGAACATACAACTAAACACTGCGACGCCGAGATATCCGCAAACCAACGGACAAGCTGAATCAAGTAACAAGTCAATTATAAAGGTCATCAAACGGCGTTTGAAAGCTGCCAAAGGCAAGTGGGCAGAGGAGCTACCGTCAATTCTTTGGGCCAACAAAACCACCCCCAAGACGGCGACAGGGCAAACGCCATTCTCACTAGTGTACGGGTGCGAAGCAGTTTTACCTCCAGAGGTACAGATTCCGACGGCAAGATATGGACTATTGACGCCGGAGATAAATGAAGAGGAGATATGCCACGACCTTGTTACTAGCGAAGAACTAAGAGAAGCAGCGTTTGTACGAATGGCGTCGCAACAACAGATAGTAGCTCGAAGTTTCAATAAGAACGTTAAGGCAAAGACATTCAAGGTAGGCGATTGGGTCCTTAGAGAAGTATTTTAGAACACTAAAGAACTTAATGCAGGTAAATTAGCACCAGCTTGGGAAGGACCATATCGCATACAAAAGGTAGTAGGCAACGGCGCCTAAAGGCTGTGCACAAGGGAAGGAAAACAAATCCCACGAAGCTGGAACGCCGTCCATCTAAAACTTTACCATTTTTAAACTTATGTTGATAACAAAAAGGACGCCGTCACAGGTAAGTAATTAATTGAAACATGCCTCTTTTAATCAAGTCATTTTGTTTTCAACATATTTTCAGTATTACGATCATAGGCAACATACTGACTTGAGCGTCGGAGGGCCGTTGGTCATCTCACCTTTGTTCATGCAGACAGGTATGTGAGACAGAGGAACATCGACGACCTACAATGGATATTTTCAAACAGGTGAAATATGACAACCTGACGTCGTCATGCTCTATGACGGCGGCATATTACATCAGAGTACAAGAACTCGACGGCGTCCAGACAAATACAATGTGACTTACCATACGATAAGGAACACACACCTTAGGAAGTCATCAACACTACATACGAGCTAAGCATACTTGATTAGAAGTGGTGACTTGACCCTTCATGACAATTAATGTTGCAAACAGCTCTCAACACTAAAGGTACCTACTTACATACATACACACAACAACATTGGCAAAGTATGCATATACATGGGGCAAATTAAACACGCAACGAAGAAACATAACATTGATATTCGCCATCATGGCGATAAGTCAAATAACACAACTAAAAACTTGCAACTGTTTAAAGAGAAATCAGTGTTCTAACATTAATGCAACTAAACAAAAGAGAAATTGTTCTGCGTTGGCGGCACAGCACCATGAAAAAAACATTGAAAAATAACTTTTAATTTGTATCCATGGCATCTTTGTTTTCACCACCAAGGGTCGACTCAGCTGTCGCCGTCATATCAGCAGTTGCAGCTACGCCGTCAGGCGCAAGATCAGCTTCAGACCCATAAGCAGCAAGAAACATTCTGACGTCGTCCTCTGGAGTCCATGACGTCGTCTGGCCCTCCATGAACTGCTTCATCAACCTTGCCTTGGTTCTCCAAGTATACAGGCTCGCAGCGTCAATAAGCTCTTCTTGCAATGCTATCACCTTGGCCTCCAGCTCAGCAGTGCGAACATCCAGCGTCTCTTTGAGCGTTGCCGCTTCCACAACCTTGGTGACCAATTCTTCTTGCAGCGATGTCACTTCAACGGTCTTAGCTTTCAGCGCCTTCTCGGCTTCCGATTGAGCAGTGATCGACCTTTCCAATTTCTCCCTAAGGGTTTTGCACTCCTTGTCCAGAACGATAGCAGAGGTGCGGATGGCCAAAGAATTGTGAATGGCCTATTTAAGACAAGCACAAGTTAGCATTATGAAAGACAGGGGCAATATTATTAATGAGGAGATAAGCAACTCACATGCAGCTGTAGCGCCAACCCTTCATCGGCGACTTGATGAATGGGAAGCTTGGCAAGACGTCGTTGGGGAGCAGGAAAGGCTAATTTTTCGGCGTCAGGCCAAATGGTGGGGGTAGTGTGTTCTAAAATCCCTTGGGGAGAGAGATGTTGAAGTTTCCTTCTTTGGTTGGTGTTGAGTCTTTGACGGCGTTAGCATCGTCAGATGTGACGGCGGCGGGAGATTTGGCAGTAGGGGCAACGGTGGCAGAAGGGGCGGGCATACTTGCTTGGGCCCTCTTCCTTTTCAAAGTTCTCTCCAGCATCTCCGCCTCCGTCAGAATGACCACCGGAGATTTGCTTTTGGTAGATTTGGTGTTTTCTGGAAGCAGTGCATCAATATGAATACGGGGTTATATAAGGGAAATGACAGTGTTAGCGTATATGCCATACCTGAAGCCATTGAAAAGGAGAAGTGTTGTTGGAAGGTTCGTCGGGGTCCCTGGGATGTTCGTCGGCGTCGGCAGGCACTAGGTGGAAGTTGGCCCTGAATGCACGTTCTTCCGTCGAATAGGTTTTCAGAAGCCGGTTGGCTTTGGTCCGAGAGTAATCGTTCTCCTCCAGTGACAAAGGTAAGACTTCTGCAAAGCACCACAAAATTAGAATATGTCAAATTCTTAAGTCCACAAAAATTCACAAATGGAGCAAAAATTGTACCTTCAGAATTCCAGCCATCGCACAAAAATGCATAATCTTTCCCCAATGACGCCTTTTCTACAAATACATATCTTCTCTTCCATCCTCTGTCGTTGGCCCCAGTATTACCCACAAGGGATAAACGCCCAGATCTCAGGAACAAGGTGTACCTTGTGTTTTCAACTTTTTTCACTTCATATACATGCAGTAGATCCACTAATCCAAAATCCATGTTCATGCCCTTGGCCAAAACATCAATTACATGGATAATCCTCCAAGCCAAAGGCATAATTTGTCTAGGGCGTACCTTAAGAGTGTCGAGAAGTTCGGTCATGAGGGGGCAAAGAGGGAATTTGTGGCCAATTTTGAAGGGGTATTCGTAAAAAATTACCCAACCTATGGGACAGTCATCAGGACGCTCTTCCTTTTCGGGAATTCGGACCTTTATTCGGATGGGCAACCCAGTTCTTTCTACAAAGTCATCTACTTCTTCTTCTACGAAGGTGCTAGGTACACTAGGGCCCCCAATTACACCAGCATTGATCACTATTACCTCTCCACTAATCTCCGAAGGCTTGGGGGACTTGCTAGTTTTCCTAATTTTGGCAGCATCCTTTGGGGCCATGGAAGGAAAGGATAATTTTAAAGAAATTGAAATAAGAAGTTAAAAGAACAATTACCTGGAATTTGCCGGAGGATGAGACGAAAATGGAAGCCGAGAAGTTTCTTGGTTCTTCAAGAAAGAGTGTTTGTGTGGAGGGTTGAAAGTGACAGGAGAAAGAAAAAGATAAAGGAAGCGTGTGTTTTTATACAAAGTGACAGGAGCAGTTGGTACATTAATGACGGTTATTGGGCTGTGTAATTGACACCATTCTCTAGGCTGTTGACGAGTGGTATCAATTAGGGGCAATTGTTGGGCCCACGTTTCATTCGACGGTATTAGCTTTGATTTTGAAATGGAGAGATAAGTGGGGTTGGTTATCAAATGAGGGAGATAAAAATTGGTGGGGGCCTTAAAGTAACGATATGAGATAATAAGGGGATCAGTTGCAAAGGAGGGGTGTTAGGTCCTACTTTTAAGGAGATGGCAAACGGTTACAATATTGGAGTTTTGCATATATATAGTAGAAGTAATTTAGTGGGAGGGGGATAGCTACATTTACTGTATTCACAAGTCATTATACTCTCTCTCTCCCTCATAAGCATTATTCCAAGCATTTTATTGATACCTATTGTACTTAAACGCCGGCTTTGACGGCGGCAACGATATAGTGGATTGGTGATGTCACCCGCGGTTTTTCCCATCATTCGGGTTTTCCGCGTCAACAATTGTTTGTTTTCTCTACCTTTTAAATTGCTTTCATACTAATCGTCATTTATTACGGATTTGTTCTAGTATATTGCTCTTGTTGTTGGCTTCCCAATACCTTTTGCGTACTTTGTACGAAATCGGCATAAACAAAGCAATAAGTAGAGAAGGGAACCGAACTAATGTTACTGTACTAGTCAACTCAACAGTCAGATTTTGGTTTCTCAAATATGACAAGGTAACCAGTAAAAATTGATTTATTGTGTGAATGTCATTTCACCGGTAATTACAAAATTAATGTGCAAATGCATGAGGGAGTGGACTAGTACCTAGAGCTGATTCTTGTCAAGTCTGGGATCGATTCCATATCCTTCAAACCTATTTCTAACATATAGTAAAATCTAATTCAAATAAAAAATTCCAAAATCGGTTATAAAAATATCTACACTGGATAGTTCGTTTCGTTCAACCCGAATCTAGGCCCTAGAGGTCATTCAACAAAATTATAATGGCTCGTCTAAAATTTGTTTTTGAAAGATTATGATTCGTGACTCTTTCATTATTTACAAACCAATATATAGTATACAAGGGTAGGATAGTAATTAAATACAATAATTACAAACATAATATATATATATATATATATATACATATATTCTAACACACCCCCGCAGTCGAAGCGGGAGGAGAACGGATGCTGAGAGTGTCCCGGAAATCATCAAATGAAACGCGCAGAAGACTTTGGTAAAAATATCAGCAATCTGGTAGCGGGACGGAACATGTAGGACACGAACTTCGCCTCGAGCAACCTTTTCGCGGACGAAATGAATATCTAACTCAATGTGTTTAGTGCGTTGATGCTGAACAGGGTTCCCTGATAAATAGATCGCACTCACATTATCACAATAGACCAGGGTAGCTTTGTTAATAGGACAGTGTAACTCCAAAAGCAAATTGCGGATCCAACAAGAGTCAGATACAACATTAGCAACTCCTCTATACTCAGCTTCAGCACTAGAGCGGGATAAAGTAGGCTGACGTTTAGAGGACCAGGAAATCAAATTATCACCAAGAAATACACAATAACCGGACGTAGAACGTCGAGTGTCGGGACAACCGCCCTAGTCTGCATCTGTATATGATATAAGCTTAGAAGGAGAAGACTTATATAAATGCAAACCAAAAGCCAAAGTACCCTGAAGGTAGCGCAAGATGCGCTTAAGAGCAGTCATGTGCTCACGGCGAGGATCATGCATGTGCAGACACACCTGTTGTACCGCATAAGAAATATCAGGTTGCACTAGTAGAAAAACGCAAATTTGCGTCGGTCTATGTGCGTCGCATGCTAGAAGCACTGACGCAAATAGGCTATTTGCGTCGCACATTAGAGAACGTGCGACGCACAAGATGATGTTTGATCCTTATTAAGTCATGTGCGTCGGATGAGTGAGTTTATGCGTCGCAGATGACCAAAAGATTTGCGTCGGACCTCATGGCCCATCCGACGCAGATCCTCGGCCCACGAATAATTAAAAGAGCCCAACCAAAAATTTAACCTAAATAAACGCAGATGAACCTCGGCTCACATGTCACGCACTCACGCCACTCTCTAAATCTCTCTCTCTCACAACTCTCTAATTCTCTCACTCTCAGTTTCTCCGTCGAGCCTTCTCACATACCGGCGAATCATCTTCCGTTTTCTCTCTCACTCTCACACACTCCGGCGCATCTTCAGTGGACCTTCATCAGCGAGCAAATCTTCAGCGCACAAATTTTTTCGAACGAATCACATCTTGCGAACGAACCTTCAGCGAGCAAATCTTCCGCTTTCTCTCTCGCTTTGACAGGTTCAATTTTTTTTCATTTTTAAATCCGATATTCTGTTTTAGTTTTCAAATCTGAAAATTCGTTTCTTCATTTTCAGATCTGATTTTCTATTTTAGTCTAGAATGTCGTTTTTTCATTTTTAGTTCTGATTTTCTATTTTAGTTTTCAAATCTGATTCGTTTTTTCATTTTCAGATATGTAAAAAACTTAGTTCATGCAAATGAAAAATAAAAACTTTCATCCTTTCGTTTTTATTTTTTATATCTGATTTTTTTTGTTTACTTTTTGGCATTTTTATGGTTTATTTTCAGATCTAGAGTTTTCTTTTCAACTTTCAGATCTGGAATTATTCTCAAAGTCGGCTCCCTCAAGCTCCTCGAAAAACGTCGGCTGCAAATGTTCCTTCATTGTTCTAGTTTCAGTTTTAATTTTACATTTTTTTACATATTTACAATGTAATTTGTTTGTATATATTGTATATAT
Source organism: Beta lomatogona (assembly GCA_947646795.1). Taxonomy (NCBI): domain Eukaryota; kingdom Viridiplantae; phylum Streptophyta; class Magnoliopsida; order Caryophyllales; family Amaranthaceae; genus Beta; species Beta lomatogona. Next base: position 1,064,955 of record CANSNZ010000245.1, on the reverse strand, counting down.
TTTTTACATATGCTTGTATCTAATATTTACATATTAATGCAGAATTTTGTTTGTATCTAATATTTACTTATTAATGAGAAATTCAATTGTGATTTTAAGTCATGTTGTGGGAATTATTTGCTTTTGGAATCATATCTTGATTTACCTTTTAGTACAAGCAATGTGAGTTTGAGAGAACAAAAAGCTGAAAAAAAAAAAGGAAATGTCACTCATTTGCGTCGCACATAGTGCCACATGCGACGCAGATGACCATCTTTTGCGTCGCATGTGGCACTATGTGCGACGCAAATGATTGTTGCTTAGGTCAAGGGTGTGTCTCCCATCTGCGTCGCATGTTGAGCTACATGCGACGCAGATGATTAACCAACTGCGTCGTGTGCTATCCCGACGCAGATCCTGTTTTAGAATGCGTGTCAACAGGACTGGGACAAGGACTGCAATTGGACATGCCAACCCTTTCAATGATCTCGGCAGCATACTGGTGTTGAGAGAGGAACATACCATGTGCATGTCGAATGACAGCAATGCCGAGGAAGAAACTCAATGAGCCAAGATCCTTCATTGCAAATTCAGAGCCCAATTGATTCATAATAGAAAGACGGAGGTGATCATAAGAAGCAGTGAGAATGATGTCATCCACATATAACAGATTGTAGGCCATGTCCAAACCCTGTTTGTAGATAAACAAAGAGTGATCAGATTGACTATGTATGAAACCACTAGAAGCAAGGAAATCTGCAAACCGTTGGTACCAAGCCCTTGGAGCCTACTTCAACCCATAAAGTGATTTCTTCAACAAACAAACATGATTAGGACGATGCTTATCACGAAAACCAACAGGTTGATGCATGTAAACTGTTTCATTTAGATGACCATGAAGAAAAGCATTCTTGACATCCATCTGATAAATGAGCCAAGATTTAGAGAGAGCAATACTGAGAACTGCTCGTATAGTAGCTGGTTTAACCACGGGGCTAAACGTTTCATCACAATCAATACCTGGCTGCTGAGTCTGTCCATCACCTACAATAAGGGCTTTATGCCGCTCAAAAGAACCATCAGATTTACGTTTATGACGAAAAATCCACATAGACCGGATAATATTTACATTAGGCGGCCGAGGCACTAATTCCCAAGTCTTATTTTAAATAAGAGCATTGTACTCATCTAACATTGCATTATTCCAATTTGGATCATGAAGAGCACTCACGGGGTTTTTCGGGATAGGAGAAATAGTGGGAGTGGTGGTCGTGAGTAAATTGGTAGAATATTTGGTATCAGGTTTGACAATACCATTGAGACCCCGAGTGATCATTCGGTGGAGCATGGGATTAGCAGGCCTAGGAGAGCTATGTGGAGTTAAAGGAAGATGGGTTTGAGGAGTGAGGGCATTTGGAGGAGCTGGGCTTGTAGTAGGAGAGGAGGGCGTGGCAGCTGGGATTGTAGGGGGAGATGAGGGAGTGTCATCAACACGCTGGGCTGAGAAAGGAGGGGGTGTCAGCAGCCCAGGAGTGAAATGGGAAGGACTCGCGTGCTGGCCCAAGGAGGGAGTGACAGCAGTACAGCACTAGAGGGAGAGGGAAAGGGGCCCGTGGGAGTCAGCAGCCCAGTAGAAGAAGGGTGCGGCTGGGCGGTAGGAGTGGGCCGAGTGTGTGGAGTGGAATTTTGGGCCACGTAATGAATTAAAGAAGGGGATGGGTTATCATTTAAAAATTCATAAGTCTGAGAATTGTTTTGGTGAAGCTTGGAGAAGGAAAACTCGGTTTCAACAAAACGCACATGACGACAAATGAGAATTTTACCACTCGACAATTCATAACACTTATGACCCCGATGATTGGGAGCCGGACCAAGGAAAACACAAGGAGTGGACCTTTCTTGCAATTTATGAATAGAGGTGGAGGGAAATAAGGGAAAACATAAACAACCAAAGACACGTAATTCAGAATAAAGTGGGTCACTTTGATAGAGAATTTGAGTGGGGGAGCGGAAACCCAAAACTTTGGTTGGTAGGATGTTGAGCAGATATGTGGCCATGGCAAGGGCATGGTGCCAAAATGAGGGAGGCAAAGAAGCATGAGCAAGTAAGGTGCGAATGATGTTATTAATTGATTTAATATGTCGTTCAGCTTTGCCATTTTGAGGAGAAGTATGAGGACAAGAGAGGCGAAAGAGCATGCCATGTTGATCAAAGAATTGCGTAAAGGTGCCATAAATATATTCTGTGCCATTATCACATTGAAACGTTTTAATAGAACGTTCAAATTGTGTGGTGACTAAAGCATGAAAAGATTTGAACAAATGTTTAACTTGAGATTTATTAGCAGTAGGAAATGTCCAAAGAAATTTGCTATAGTCATCGAGAAACATAACATAATAACGATGCCCTGAAGAGCTAAGAACAGGAGATGTCCAAAGATCACTGTGAATAATATCAAACGGCAAACAAGTGTACGACATAAAATCAAAAAATGGTAACTTAGAGTGTTTTCCAAGAAGACAAGAAGAACAATAGGACCTACTAGCCTTATTACAATCAATGAAGTTGTTACTACTAAGAGAACTAAGAATAGCGTTGTCGGGATGACCCAAACGGTTGTGCCAAAGATCTGATGATGTAGCAGTAAAAGCTGAATGATTGCTTGAGGAAGTGGCTTGATTATTTGTGAAAAGAGGATAAAGGTCACCAGTGCTGTCACATCTCATTAGTTTTATCCCCGTCTGTAAATCATTCACAGAAAATCCAAAAGGATCAAACTCAATAGAAACCATATTATCAGTAGTAAATTTACGAACAGACACAAGGTTTTTAATGAGTTTAGGAGCATGTAGAACATTGTTCAAGGTAAAGGGAGGGTATGGTGGAGGCAAATGAGTGCTACCGTGACCAACAATAGGAATAAGGTGTCCACTACCAACAACAATGTTATGATTAGGATTACTCGAATTGAAATAAGAAGAGAGAATACCTTGATCCGCAGTCATGTGAGATGTAGCACCGGTGTCCATGTAAAAATTTCCGTCGGGTTGAGAGAACGAGAGAGCGTGCATAGCAGCTTCTATATCAGTGGGTGTATAACCCATGGAGGACGAACTAGCAGCAGCATAGGCTTGTGGATTTGGCCCAAGAACACCAGGCCCATTGTGCCTTGGAGATGGAAGAGAAGGCCTAGGAGTCCAAGAGGCTGATGGATATGGGCAGGGAGGAACGGACCAGGGGGCCCCCCACCCAAACCATGGTTGTTGCTGTCATTGCCACGCAGGCTGCTGCTGCTGACGTGGCTGCCATGTCGACTGGGGCCCACCAGATGTAGTGGAGGAAGTATGCGGCCTAGATGAGTTGGAGCCCGAATTATTGTTGCGTTTTTTATGCTGCTGCCTGCCGCTATTTTTATTCTTTTTGTTCCAACCTTGAGAAGAATTTTGTCGGCCGGAAGAGGGACCACCGGAGTCGGACGGAGTGCCGGCGAGCAAAGCCGTGGCTGGGCCACGATCATTTTCTTTAGCCAGACGAGCCTTGATGGTTCGTTTAGTCAACTTTAAACGGGTACGACAATTCTCAAAAGGTGGAAGAGGGGATTGATTTTGAATATAATCACAAGTTGTAGAGTAGGCCTCAAGGAGACTTCCTGTGAGTTTAAGGACAAGCCGAGTATTGTTAATGGGAGCATCAACGTCGGCGAGACGATCCGCAATGGATTTGAGATGATTACAATATCCGTCAATGGACCCGAAAGCCTTAAACTCGGCAGTGGAAAGTTCATCCTCGAGGTGAGTGGCTCGGCTGGCCTTGTTATCTTGAAACAGGCCTTCGAGTTTGGTCCAGGCGACCTCAGCCAAGTCATTGCGGTGAAGAATGGCATGAAGCAGATTCGTGGATATGGTATAATAAATCCACTGGAGAACGGCAGCATCAAGTCGCTTCCATAATGCTAAATCGGCAGACTTAGCGGTTTCATACGCCTCCTTTTCCTTTGCATCAGTAGGAGGGATGATGTGGTGGTGAAGATCATGAACCCTAACCAGCACTTGAAAGAGGGCGGCCCAAGAGTGATACAAACCATGTTCGTTGTCTAGAGTAATAGGGACAAGAGACTTGACGTTGGTGATAGTCAAGGCCGGATGAAACTTAGGAGTATCAGTCATGATGAAGATGGAGATGAAGAAGGGAGGAAGAAGAAGAAGAAAGAGAGGGAGGGGCCGTGTAGTGTTAGGGAGAGAAACCTAGAATCATAAAACCCTAATATGATACCATGAAAGATTATGATATGTGACTCTTTCATAATTTACAAACCAATATATAGTATTGGGTATACAAGGGTAGGATAGTAATTAAATACAATAATTACAAACATAATATATATATATATACATATATTCTAACATAATTACTATCCTAATATATATACATATATTCTAACAGTTTTGCAGAAATTGGAGTTGTCATTCGAGACCATGACGAAATTGTATTACAACTTTGAATTTTGATATTAGAGGTTTCTTGCTTCTCGTAGCAGAACCTATTGTAGAGCGTTTGTAATATCACGTTCCCACTTGAGGGGAAATATTAGGAACCACTTAGCTTATTTTCCAAGTCCGCAAGTCTTCATGCATTAGGTTTATCAACACAACAATAGCATAATGTAAAATGTTATGTTGATTTCTTTCATAATTCAAGTCATTCAATAGGACGACTTAACGAAATATTCTCATGTGGATTTTGAAGTTTCTTGTTATATTTATCAAGAAAAATATAAAGTGTAGTTTCAGAAAAGTGTACTACACTTAGGCCCTGTTCTTTTGAACTTATTTTCAGTTAATTTCAGTTCAGTTAATTTAATTTCAGTTTATTTCAGTTAATTTCAGTTCAGTTAATTTAGTTTCAGTTAATTTAATTTAATTTCAGTTCAGTTAATTTAATTTCAGTTCAGTTAATTTAATTTCAGTTAATTTCAGTTTAGTTCATCTTATGTAATGTTTTAATTACTATTTTTTTTATTTATTATGATTATGATTATGATTATTATTATTATTATTATTATAATAATAATAATAATTATTATTATTATTATTATTATTATTATTATTATTATTATTATTATTATTATTTTTATTATTATTTATGATAATAATAATAATTAATATTATTATTTAATAATTAGTATGATGATTATTATTAATATCATTATTATTATTATTATTATTATTATTTATGATAATAATTATTATTATTATTATTATTTATTATGATTATTTTTATTATTATTCTTTATTATTTATTTTTTATTATTATTATTGTTTATTATTACTATTATTATTATTTATTATTAGTATTATTAATTATTTATTATTTATTATTATTATTATTATTTATTATTATTATTATTTTTTATTTTTTATAATTATTATTTATTATAATTATTATTTAATATTATTATTTATTATAATTATTATATTATTATTTATTTATTTATTTATTTATTATATTATTATTATTTATTATATTATTATTATTTATTTATTTATTATTACTATCATTAATATTTATTATTATTATTATTATTATTTTTATTATTTATTATGCATTATTTTTATTTATTATCATTATTATTATTATAATTATTTAATATTATTATTATCATTATTATTATTATTATTTATTATTTATTTAGTATTACTTATTATTTATTATTTATTTATAATTATTTATTAATTATAATTTATTTTTATTATTATTATTTATTTATTTAGTACTCCCTCCGGTTCCGAAAGATCTTCCTTGTTACTGTTACTACAGATACCAAGGAGGATCAATTTATGTGGGGTCTTGGGTGGGTAAAGTAGGAGAGAGAGAGGGGGTTAAGGAAAATAAACAAATAAAAAAAGATAAAGTAGGAGAGAGAAAGGGAGTAAAATAGATTTAATAGTGTAATGGTGGACCATATGATAGTGACATGAGAGGGTAAAAAGGGAAAAAAATTTGCCAAATAAGGAATAAAGTAAAAAAGGGAAGATCTTTTGGAAACGCACTAAAACGAAAAGAGGGAAGATCTTTAGGAACCGGAGGGAGTATTATTATAATTATTATTATATTTACTATTATTACTATCATTATTTATTCACTATTTGTTATTTATTATTTATTATTATTAGTATTATTTATTATTATTATTATTATTATTATTCATTGTTATTCTTTATTATTTATTATTTATTATTTATTATTTATTATTTATTATTTAATATTATTATTATTTATAATTTATAATTTATTTATTATTATTATTTATTATTATTGTTTTTATTATTATTATTATTATTATTTATTATTATTGTTATTATTAATATTATTATTATGATTATTATTATTATTATTATTATTATTATTAATATAAAGTTGAACTTAACTGAACTTAAATTAAATTAAATAATAAATAATAATAAATAATAACAATAATAATGATAATAATAAATAATAACAATAATAATAATAATAATAATAATAATAATAATAAATAATAATAATAATAATAATAATAATAAATAATAAAAATAATAATAATAATAAATAATAATAATAATAATAATAATAATAATAATAATAATAATAATAATAATAATAATAATAATAATAATAATAATAATAATAATAATAATAATAATAATAATAATAATAATAATAATAATAATAATAATAATAATAATAATAATAAGTATTGATAATATTATGTTAATACTTATTGATTATTATAGATAATTATTATTTTAGAAAATTAAATATACAATTCAGTTCAGTTTCTCTCATTTCAGTTAATTTCAGTTAATTTAATTTAATTCCAGTTCAGTTAATTTAATGTCAGTTTAGTTCAGTTAATTTAATTTAATTTAATTTAATTTCAGTCAAAATAAGTTCAAAAGAACAGGGCCTTATATGGTATCTTTCCTTTTGTATACATTCTTATGTATGATATTTGCTCTTCATTTTTAAATAAAAGTCACCTGAATAATTCAAAGCCTACTAGATATAGACTAATTTGATTTATAGTCCAATTTGATTTCTAGTCGGAGAAACAAGTGTTACTACATCTTTAAAGCTCGAGCCCAAAAATTACATTTAAAATGGAACTACTTACTATCTAATCTAAAATTAAAACTTGTAGTTTATAGCTTACTATTGTTGAAATCTTTTTCTCAATAATTGCACAAGTATCCATACACGCCACGTGGATGCAAGTCTACACGCCACGTGGCACTGACCGTTTAGTTGTTTTCCATGTCATCAACATACATTAAAAAAAATTAGAAACATGTTTCGTACAAGATTCGACCAAGTGACCTCCAGTTAATATATTAAAGCTCTAACCAATGAACTATGCAACATTAGATGCTCTGTTTTGACATGAAAATATTAATAACTTGGGGTATCGTCCGGGCCTAATAATTGGTTAAGATTTCAAAGGGTACGGAAAACATTAATGTAATTATCGCAAACAAGCGTAAGGCTTGCTGCCACGTGGATGCTTTTAAATACTTGAACAATATTAGCTTCCAAAGAGGAGGTGCGTCAGTTCCTTTATCTAACTTTAAATGGAAGGAGATAAAAACAAGATAGGGATCAAGATAGGAAAAATTGTTAAAAATAATCCCAAGTTTTGGCCATCTTTCCAAATTAATCCCAACTTTGGATTATTTTTAAATAATCTCAAGTTTGTTAGTAGTCTTCCCTTATTGGTCCCTAGTGAAAAAAGTCGGTTTAAAACTCGTTTTAAAGGTCAATACGCCGCGTGAAACATTTCCGTTTGCCTTTCATTTTAATAGTGGAGTGGTGATGAAGGCGATTAGAGGTGATTTTTTTAAATAAAATGGTGTCTTATCAACTTTTTAAAATTGGTTCAAACGATTATAGGTCTTTTGGACCAATATGGGAAGATGACTCCCAAATTTCAGATTATTCAAAAATAATTTAAACTTGGGATTAATATGGGAAGACACCTAAAACTTGGGATTATTTTTTACAATTTTTCCATCAAGATAAGAGGAGTCCTAAAATTTCATTCACAAAGGAGCTTTTCTTTCCTTGTCTTTTCCAAATAGACTAAAGTGTGGAAAAAGAGAAAAATAAATAAATTTGTAAGCCTACTAAAAACAAAAAGACTTTATTTTTTGTCTATAATGAGAAGAAAACAGGAGTGTACCACGTAAATTTGTTTCTAAAGGATCCTGTGTAAATATGTTTCGAAATAGCCCTGAGTAGAAATGTTAAATACATAATTTACATCCTATTGATACTTAGGATTTTATTCTAAACAAGAGATTGTAAACACATTAACATAAATTACAATAAAAATGCAAATAAAAAATCTTACAAATTGCAAATTACAAGTTGGTTAGAAAAGCTATAAGAGGTATTTGTTTTAGTTAGAGATCCAGTGGCCATAGTGTAGTTATAATTTATAAAGGTCATTAAGTGTGCACCTTGTGCATTGGCACAAATACATCCCCAAAATTGCTTCTCTCCAAAAGGAAGTAATCATCTACTCGCAAAAACTTTGTTTGCATCGCAATAATAGAGAGAAAGCGATGGGAAGAAAAAGTAAGCTTACATTTTTCTTTCAAATCTTTTCAATATAAGAAGGTTTTAGTTTATTAGGAAAAGAGGGAAAATAAACCCTTCCAATCCTCTTCCCTTCCTTTCCCACATGTTGTATCTAGATAAGGGTAATTTAATCCCTCCCTTCCCCTCCAAATTTTTTTGTCCAAACAAACTATAAAGATAAGTAATGTTAGTTAAAATAGTCATTATTTTTTTTGATAAGATAATAGTCATGCTCCACTATATATGTGTACCAAGACTTATTACCACAATTCACATGCCATGGCTCTTAGGTGTACTTTTTCATTAAAATAATGATAAAAAGAATTAGGTAAGGTGTTGGGATCAACCTTGGAGAAAAGGGAGTCATCCGGCTCATCCCTAGGGGTGTAAATGAGACGAGACAACTCGCGAGCTACTCGAGATCGACTTGGTCAATAGTCGGTCAAAACTCGACTCGAGTGAGCTCGACTCGAGCTCGATACTCGACTCGAAAACTCGTGAGAAGCTCGAAAACCCAATTATCCATAGCAAAACACCTAACTTCAATATTTTTCTACCTTAGGGTTGTTTTTAACATGAGACACTTGCAAGCTACTCGAAATCTACTCGGTCAAAGCTCGACTCGGTCAAAACTCGGTCAAACTCGACCCGAGTGAGCTCGACTCAACTCGAGCTTGACTCGAAACGCTAACGAGTCGATTCGAGCTAGCTTAAACTCGAACTCGAACTCGACTCGTATCATTTACACCCCTATTCATCCCTACAAATTGAGCCTATTAGAAATCAACTTGAGGCACTCGTTAACTCTTAGTACGGAAACATAAACATTTAAGAAACAGGACAAACTTCAATGAGTAAGGCTAAATTCCAAACTGTTCAATTGTGAACAAAATGGACGAAAAGATCATTATATCTCAATATCTGCACACATGTGATTATGCACATCCTCCCTACAGTGTTTGCACATCTAGTAATGCATTAATTCACAAATCAATCTTTAGATGTACATATATAGTCTTTGGATGTGCAACCACATGTTTTGGATGTGCAAACATACATTTTGGATGTGCAAGCTTATTTTTTCGATGTACAAGCATAATTTCTAGTTGTGCAAATATAGTCTTTGAATGTGTAAATATGCAGTTTGGATGTGCAAACATAGCCTTTGGATGTTACAAACCTACCTTTTAGATGTGCTAGTATATTTCTTGGATGTGCAAGAATACTTGCTGGATGTGCAAACATATTTTTCGGTTGTACAAATATAGTCTTTGGATGTGTAATAACTATCTACTTTGGATGTGCAAATAAGCAGTTTGGATGTGCAAACATATTATTTGAATGTGCAAACCTACCTTTTGGATGTGCAAGTATATTTCTTGGATGTGCAAGAATACTTAATGGATGTTCAAACATATATTTCGAATGTGCGAATATAGTTTCTGCATGTGCAAATATGTAGTTTGGATGTGCAAATAGATATTTTGGATGTGGAGACATATTATTTGGATGTGCAAACATATTATTTAGATGTGAAAATATATGTTTTGGAGATACAAATATAGGTTTTGGATGTGCAAATATAGGCTTGGATGTACAACAATTGATACTTTTGTTGGTGAAATAAAAAAAAGTATAAAAAAAAATTTGAAAGTTGTTAGTTGTTTGGCACCGAATGGTTCGGGAAATAGCCTTACTCAACTTCAATATTTCCTCCATTATTTAAATTGTTCCATTTTGAGTTGGTACATATGTCAAGGCGCAACTTCGACCGTTAATGTTATTAAGTGTAACTGGCAAAATAATGAAAAATTACTAGTATATATTTTGAAAATCTATATCGGGACAAAACTAATGACATCCGATTTGATTATATTTTTCATTATAAATTATGATGAAAGTAAGAAGGATGAATGCTATAAAAAGGCAAAATGAAACAACAAAAAACGGAGGAAGTATTCATTAGTTTCCAAACTTCATTAGAATATAAATGATCAGAATTTTGAAAACAAGGAAACCTCATGTCAAAAAGTTTATGTGCTGTAGTTCGGGAGGTTGGCCCGCTGCCCTGACTCGCCATTCCAACTCTCAAGTATTAGTCATAGGCAGTACACCTTCATGGCTTCATATCAAACAAATTCCACTTCTAAACAGCTTTCTGTTCTACTCTTACATTGTTGTACATGTAGTAATCATATATTCATAATTTCATATACTGGTATATGTGGGTGGGAAAAAACATTTGATTCCTGCTTTTTAGATAACTTGGTTTAAGATCATCCCCAGTTTCAGATCTCTAGCAAGAATCTCTGGATTTCCTCAGCGACAGCCTTGGGGTACTCTTCTTGAGGTAAAAGAGCACCGGGTACTTCAACAAACTTAGAGACCCCTTTAGCTCCTCGGAGGGCTTCCATCTCAGCCTTTGACCTCTTCGGAGCACCTGAAGCTGAGATCACTAGAACTGGAACGTTCCCGGCCAAAGACGCAAATATATCAAGAAACTCCTCTGGAGATTTGACAGGATCTAAGAGGCCTGTCAAGAAAGCCGCAGGTACATATCGAGCTCCTTCCTTCTTTGTCAATGCATATCTGTTCTGTACAATTTCTGGAGTCACATTTGCAGGATCTGCATAAACATGAGACTTGTACTGGGATTGAATCGCATTTTCGTTGCTGACAAGAACATTATACATCATCCAACCCAAAGCTGGGGCTCTTAAGGTCCCCCTAAGAAGCCCATACCTTGCATATTCACACAGACCATGGGCAGGTATCAGTATCCAGATTTTAAGAGATAACAAAAGGTATAATGCATTAAAAATCAGAACCTGCACTTTATTTCATGTAACCCAGTAATTCGAACCATGAAAACCATACAAAAAATGCTCCCACGTCCAATAGTTAACTTCTCACTTTCTTACTGAAAAGTCCCAAAAGACTTCCCATTTTCTTTATTAGTTAAAGCTACCTTGTTTTGGGACAGATACAGTGTTCCCAAGCATAAATTCATAACATGGTTGGCTATGTCGGAAAGACTTCACACCAGGCAGAAAATGCTCTGGGAATTTGCAACTCTGATGCTTGTACTCTCTGTGAAAGGAATACTGAGTCTCATTCAATACTTCAAATTGCTTAACCCATAGCTATCATTAAATAATGGCTTCACATCAGTGTCAGATCTTTTAACTACCAACAGATTATCAAATGGCTGCAGAGGCATAAAGGATATCAATTTTGAAGAGGAGTTTGTGTGGCTGCTGTGGCTGCTACCTTGTATCATGTCTGGCAAGAGCAGAATAATGCTCTTTAAAAATCAATATTTAGGGCTTAAGGCCATCCATGAAAAGGTTTGTATAAAAAATAGAATTCAGCAGATGAAGGGTACTAAATTGAGTCAATGTGGTTTAGTTTGGCGGAGAATTTATAATTTATTGGCTTTGTTAGTGTTGTAAAACTGTACATTTTGCCAGAGATTGTTCTGGTTGTTCAGTTTTGGCAGTAAGGATTCAAGGAGAGCCCTACCTAGTAGGTACGTCCTCCTTACTTCCTAGGTTGTAAAATGGCTTCAGTTGAGCAATATAATTCTTACTGATTACTTTCTAAGAAAAATAGTGTTACCTTCTCCCTTCATCACATCAACACTTTTCTTTCTCAATTCTAATTCTTCAACTATATTTCTCTCTCTATCCACAATCAATTTATTTCATACTATTTCTAACAAAAAAATTCCATAAATACCATGCCACCTAAAAGTGGGAAATTGAAATATCCGATGAAGGGAGTACAGAAGTATAAAACTTCGGTAGGATAGAAACAACCACATATTCTATAATTCATAAATCATAGGTATAAAAATTAGAAATACAGAGAAGAATATAGGAGCACTAATTAGTAAGAATAGTAAATTTCAGTTTTCTAAAATAAAGTGATCTGATTTGAAAGTTTCTGATCTGATGTCATTTGCTTTTTCCAGATGTCTGAAATAAGCACTCAAAAGCTGAAGTAAGTAAATCTTAGTTACTACTTACTACCTGCTCTCCATGTTGGAATCACGTCCAAAGACAATTGGAAGAGGACCAGCCCAGGTTGGAGCTACGGCTACAATGGCTGCTGGCTTCACTAATCCCTTCTTTGCAGCTAGAACTGCGAGAGTGGCAGCATGCCCACCGCCAATAACCAACAAATCGTTGCCTGTCTTAGCAGAAAAGGTATAAGCAATATAAGCTGCAACAAAGATTTTCATTCTTTTTTTACAAGGATGTGTTCAACCGCAAAAAAAATAAAATAAATATAAAATAATAATAAATAAATAAATGAAAAAGTGATAAGCGCTCACATTATAGCGAACAAGGCAGCAAAAAAAGTTGAAGACAAATGCACCGAAAAGCCAAATAAATAAGGATTTTGCATGAAGCAAACTAATTATAAGTGATTGAAAATAAGAACTGGAAGTAATATATCCAACTATCTAAAATGTGATGATTACAATCAGCAATCAATATGAAGCACCAATAGGTCACAGCAGAATAGGCCATGCTGACTGAGGCCCGAAGAACACAAGGATTAGAAATCCAATAGGAAAAAGAATTATGTGAATATCTCTATTGTATATGGGAACACCTGAGAACTTTGGTTTTTCCATGAAACGCCTAAAATACCCCTATGTAATTAATAAGTATTCAAATTGTTAAAAAAAAATTGTCATTGTTTTAGTGATGAAGTAAATTTCTAAAGCTATTTTTTCTACCAATTATGTTTTATGTACATCAACACACGCATCGCGTGCATATATGACTAGTACATTAAATAACAGAAAGGGCCAATGCCCAACGGCTATTTTTCCACAACCACATGTACTTAAATATTAATTCAAATCTACTCCTCAGGTAACGAGGGTTTTCTCCAAGTGAAAGGGACCCCCAACTCAAGTAAAGTTTGCCAATGAGATGTAGATCAGAATCAAGCAAAGAAACTAGCAGACTTCACCAAGTCCTTAGCCAGCAATCACACTGCTTTCTGAGATGACACTGGAAAGCAAGCCAACATGTTCAAACTCATGGATGTTTCCTTACAAGAGAACTCACAAAAATCTAGGACATACCCCTATCAATTTCAGAGCAAAAAATGATTGCGCAGCTTCAAGCAACATAGTTCTGGCAATCAAAAAGAGGAATCAGCAATTCTAGAATTTGAATATAACAAAAAAAGGGCATCAGCAATAGAGATCTGATAATTAACAAATATCTATTTTCATTGACAAACACGGTAAAAGTCCATGATACATGGTGTAATGAATCAGCCTAAGGAGAGGGGGCACTTTTGGTATTGCATGTAGTAATTAGTTAGTTCGAGGTAGCTTGAGGAAGGAGGAAGTTAGTTACAGTAGGGAGAGGAAAAAGAGAGTAAGTTTTTTGTATAAAATGAGGAAATCACAGAAGAAGAAAGCATGTTGAATACTGTGAGAGTTCTTTTAGTCTTAATTAGTTCTCTTGGGAGTAAATCAGGCCAACTCGAAAGCCTTTTTATTCTATGACCATCTCTGTAATTTTCCCAATCACCAATCAAAGTTCAATTTGTTTTTCTAATCGTCCACATTATTCTGCTTTAGCTATGTCAGTTCATTACACTTGGGCACACCAGAAAATAAACAGGTAATTTAAGAGGACCAAAACACATGCATTTTGAACGAAGTGTAGTCTGTAGTATCACTTTATTATAATTAGGGCGAGATGAGCAATACAAACAACGGGAACACTAAAGATACTTAAGTACTAGGCTTATGTCTAATCAATACAGATGAGACAATCTAAATTTCCAATTATACCAATCAAAAGAACAGTAAACTGAAACATAAACACGACAATGAACTAAATCCTGCACACACTCAGCACTATACAGAAATTGGAACATTCTAGGCATCACAAAGTTTCAGAAATCCAGATATCATTCATATTGCTTATCTTCATAATCAGATCATACGATAAACCCATGCACATAAGTCATATTTAGGTACTGTCTTTAATATGCAGAAACAGCCAAAGAATGTATCTTGGCAATAAACACTAAACAGCCCCTACCCACCACAAACGCACTCCCCAGAAATCAACAAGGGTTGATTTGTATTAACAACGAGAGATCTGTCTGTCAAAAGAGTCCACTCATTTGAAGCAAACTAAACAATGCTTGAACATAAAATGCTCACAAAGGGAACAAATACAATATTAACCATAAAAATATCAATTTTGAGAATACTAAATCATATTAATATTAAAGAAGTGGATGTGCTAAAGACAACGGAGACCTTGCTTAGTTATTTCTGATTCAAAGTTTCATGGAAGAAAAAGAGATTACGTTGCCAAGAAAGCCCACTTCCATGTACCAGGTTCCCAAAAAAATAAATAAATTCCCAGGAGACATTATAATTGCTTAGCTGGGCAATAAAGTATGTAAGAGTCGTATGTCCACCACACCTCCCCCCCGGGAGGGGGTTCATTTCTTAAAATAATTATAGCCCAAACGCCATTCTACTCATTCCTTTCACCAGGCTAGGGTTCTGAATCAGCCCAAGTGCCCAACACCACCTCATCCCCAATAACTGCACCAGCTATAACACCATCCCAGGGGTTCATTTCTTAAATAATAATAGCCCAAACGCCATTCTACTCATTCCTTTCACCATGCTAGGGTTCTGAATCAGCCCAAGTGCCCAACACCACCTCATCCCCAATAATTGCACCAGCTATAGCACCATTCTCGGGGTTCATTTCTTAAATAATAATAGCCCAAACTCCATTCTACTCATTCCTTTCACCAGGCTAGGGTTCTGAATCAGCCCAAGTCCCCAACACCACCTCATCCCCAATAATTGCACCAACTATAGCACCATCCCCGGGGTTCATTTCTTAAATAATAATAGCCCAAACTCCATTCTACTCATTCCTTTAGGGTTCTGAATCAGCCCAAGTGCCCAACACCACCTCATCCCCAATAATTGCACCAGCTATAGCACCATCCCCGGGGTTCATTTCTTAAATAATAATAGCCCAAACTCCATTCTACTCATTCCTTTCACCAGGCTAGGGTTCTGACTCAGCCCAAGTGCCCAACACCACCTCATCCCCAGTAATTGCACCAGCTGAAGCACCATGGACTCATGGAGAATTAGATCCACCACAAGCCACTGTTTTTATCACCAATTGCCACTGTACTATGTCTGTCACTGCTCCTAGCCGTCGCTACAGCACTACTGCCTTCCTCCACTTCATCCCACCAGCATTCATCCACCCACCACTACCACTATCCTGTCCAATCCATTTTCACTGTGATCAAAGCACCAACTAGAGAAAGATAAAGAAAGAGGGGGATATAAATATGTGGCAGATCAAACCCGTAGTACTTAAACTGAACCCCTCATGATGCTCAAATTTCACTTTCGAGCTTCAGCTTCTAGAGCTAGAACCTACCACCAAGTCTGACCAAGATTCACAGTCAGCCTTGAGCTAGTGCAAAAAAACATTGAGCTTGTGACGGTTTTCCTTTGAGATGATAATGGAAAGTGGGAGAGAGCGACAAAAGTAAAGTGATGGTGGTGACCAGAAAAAGCGGTCGGGTCACGTTGGGGACGGTGCGTTGGGAACGACTTGAACGGGGAATAGAGTAACGCGGCGTGAATTTTTTAAAAAGATTCACATTAATACGTTCTAACCTTATTTGCATTGTTTTAGTTATTAAGCATTATTACAACATAATATAACCAAATCTATCAGAATATCATGTTTCATCAACTATGTAATTAAATCATCAAATATTTTTGGCCAATGTTTGAAAATAACGGATGTAACGGAAATAAAAACGCTGGAGTTCGCGTAACGCGGCGAAAAGTATGTGATTTTTATTATGGCGTTCCGTAACGGGATTTCGCGTGTGCAGAGAGTTTTAATTCCATGGTGGTGACTGCTTCTTGGAGACGCAAGATGGTGATGTTGGTTGTGATGTGCGTCAAATGATGGTGATGGTGTGCTATGAACGTGCTAAGCATATGATTGGAACCTAACCTTTTAAGTTTTTCACCAATTAGTACTTCACCTTATTTCTTCAATAACCACCCTTTAACCCAAGCTTGGCTTTTTAACTTAAGAAAAAAAAAAAAAAGCCTATAAATTTTCTTGTACTTGATAATTTCAACAAAAGCATTAGAAAAGGCCATAAAAAACCATTGAAAAAACGCAAAAACATATTGTTGAGGTCAAATGCATAAATCTAGTAATACAATTTAAATATTTCATCCTTTGTTATACGATCTTTTTGCTTCTCAATATAAACCCAATCAATCCTAACTCCTAAGTACTTTATTAACGAAGAAAGTAAAGTTTTTTGAGTGATCCAAGTTAGGCTCCACATTATAGAAGACAACTCATCCAGATTGAGCACATAATTTAGTCTAGCACTTCTTTAAAATAGAAAAAAAAAAAAAAAAAGCGTATACCCTTAGATACCCACAATTGTTCTCTGTATGTGTTGTTTTATCAGCAAGCGGTATCTTCAAATTGCAAATTTACAAGGTCAAACAAATTAAAAATTTAAATTGTGCAACATAAGCTCGAGGTTTCTTTTTTCAAAAGAAAAATAGCATATTAAACCTTAAATCCCACCAATACCCAAGATAAAAATTGGCTTGCATAAAAAATTAAACTAATATGTATAACAAGGAATAGAGAATATGAACTAGCGGCAAATGTTACAATCTCTACGTTTCAATTAAAATTATAGATCCAAAACCTATATATTTTCCTCTTCTCTAATAAATTGCATTGTATTTTAATTAAACTAGCCACCACTAGGCACTAAGTATAGTAAGTCAATTAACCATACAAGGTGACTTAGGGTCCCTAACGGTGAAAATAAAAGGTGAGGTCCTAAAAGGTGAAAAAAGCAAAAGTTTAGGTCCTAATTATATACTTATTTCTGCTATAAACTAACATAGCTTAGACACCATTTATGACAAGGATTTAGGAAGAAGAACAAAATCTAAATTAAGCAACTAAAATTACAGTGACAAGTAAAGATGTTCAAGTTTGGAGAGGCTTGTTTCTCTCCCAAATGAACTCTCAAAACCTCACTAAAACTCTCATCAATATTCAACATAATTTCTCTTTCCCTAATCTCCTATATATATTATATAGAATTTCTTTCCTTACTAACTCCCTAACTTATTCCTCAAGCTACCATTAAAACTAACTATTTATGCAATACCAAGAGTGCCCCTCTTCTTAGGCTGATTCATTACATGGTGCTAATGCACTTATTTGGTGTTCATGGTAATATGGACATCGCTACCACAGAGGGGAGCAAAGACGAAGTGTTGGGGAATGGGGGTGGTCCGGTGGGAAGGGGGAGAGGAAATATGTAACCCCATAATGTCACATCATTCCCTTTCGGCTTTATCTCGCTTTTGAATAACAAGCACCTTACGATGGGGTCTTTAAATAGGATTCCCTAATCCCTATTCAAACCAGACTTCAAATTGAAAAACTCTTCATTTTCCTCTCCCATCGATTCCATTTATTGATGTTTTTCCCTCTCTATGTGAACCAAACAATCCCTAAGTGTGTTGCAGGCTTGCGGCTACAAAAGATCTTCTGTCTTCATAAAATAACCTCACCTTAAAGTAACCATGTTCTAGCATAACTGCTCCAAGAGGATCAAGCCAACTATTAGCTTAAAAAATATCTATAGTTTCCACAATACTGAATACTAAATTTTGTCAACATTAGAACTAGAGTATAGGAAGCTACAGAAGTAAATGCTATAGAACTAACTAATAAGAGTAGACTGCAAAGAAAAGAGAGATAGCAGGTGTAGACCTTCGTTTGGGATTTGTCCTCCTAAAAAGCTTAATTATGAAAACAAAACCTATCATTTATTGAAGATGGCAACTTATCATGTCGCATGTGCAAGTTTCATTTCTTAGACTAAATAAGTGTGACCTAGTTTTTTTAAGTGATATCTCAGGCCACGAAAGATCAAAGGAGTGTCTAAACATAGGCATAGAGCACAGTCACTAAAAAGCCCTAGAATATAATAAGCTTATGCCGCATATTGCACAGGTTAGATCCACACCAGCTCATGTTTTACACTATTTATGTGCTCAACTTTACACACACACGCGAAAGATAAAAGCACAAAACACAAAGGCACACCTCAAGAGTTGTTTCTATGAATTTCATACAATTTTACAGATTTGACCTATAAAATACTCCCTTCTGCTCTCATTTTTAAAACACTTAAACACAAAACCTAATTTGTGGTGGCGTAACCTCCTGCGGAGCCTATCGAAGAGATGATCCATGTACGTGCTAGATCCATGTACGTGCTAAAAGAAGGTCCCCTAAAGAAAAGTGGTACTTCCTTCTCCGTCTCTTGTATGTTCTTTCCAGTTATACATGCCTACATGTATTGACTATATAATCTTCTTCTTTCATTTTCTTTTAATCATCCTTTTCCATGCTATTAATAGTTAAAGATTTAAAAGGTTAAATGAATCACCTAATTCAGATATATGATTAGACAAAATAAATCACGTTAGGCTCCTTACATGAATCTTAAATGGTTCAACTAAATCATAGAAACCATCTGATCATTAACCTAAGTTTAAGTTGTTATTATTGCGTATAGATATGACCTTACCTTGTTTTTGCAACACACCATTTACATTTAATGAGGAACTAGTAGAGGATGTTAAATGGGCCCATATGACACACTCCATCGCCAAAATCTATCTTTGGTATGAAATATTGAAATGAATGAAGTTGTTCTCCTGGGATAATTGAGGAAGAATGATGATTTTATATCTATCCCAATCATTTTTCCCCTTTGAACAACACATCTACCTCCCCTGCAACAGTAGGTGCGGACAACCAATTCTGTAACTCTGTAAGAGGTTTGGCTTAGGCCATAGCCCTTACGGGCGTTAGATCATGTTTGTGAAGTCAAAGTGTGATCAATAGATGGACTCATACAACAAAGGAGAATCTAAAGTGCATATATCCAACTATAGGTGACAAACTAACACATGGTACAGGATCTAATTCGATGGGGTGTGCAGGACTGGATACGAGAATGCCACCTATAGTCATATAATTCATCTGTAGTTCTAAAAGAATTTAGTTGGTGTTGGGTAATGGGTTAGGAAATATAGTAAGTGTTTATAGTTGATTGCTTCTAATGAGTCAGAATTCAATAAGAAGGGAAAAGAAAAAGGAACAAGACAGTGTGGTTACTTGGCAAGCTGCCCACATAACTTTTACTTTTATATGCAACCCATTAACCCGCAAAGTAAATGCTCTTGTTTTCTCTCAGGGGAAAAAAGAAGTAAAAGCTTCCACCATCTCTCCCTCACTGTCTCACGTTAACTTGCAGGTGAACATGCCACACAAACATCATCCCTTGCCGACGAAGACGCTGGACAACTCACATCACTCAAGCAACCAGAGGCCTATGCTTTTAGGCTCCTAGATTGTATAGGAATGCCTCAGATATAGGGTTCCTTTTTTTTTAGCATAAAGGTCCAATTTAAAGGGTAATCCGCAACCTAGGTTTCGTTTGCCCAGTGTTTCGAAACACGTGATTTATTAGCGCTTGGGGGCTCCAGCCCGCAATCTGGGTAACATCGATGAGGTGTTCTAATGAAAATATATTCAACTGGGATAGCAAACCGAAATATACCCAAATTATCATTATTTGAAGAGAAGTACATTGACATTAAAAGTAAAATCTCCAGCTACAAAATCAGAGAAGGACATTAATCTGACCAACAAAGGGTAAGATTTCTTTAGAAGTCTACTATACCTTCTAGTATATTAATGTGATCTTTATTGTAGTCAAAAGTTCCATATCTTATGTCATTTAATGCACTTTCGTTCCAATATTTGATAATTGAAATATTAATATCAAATTTTCCTAAAACGAAATAGTCACTTCAGCAACAAATGATTATCTTGCAAGAAGTCTTTGTTCCTACATTCTTTAGACTGGAAAACCTTCTCTAAACTTATTAGCCCCCATGATTATCTAAACTAGCAATGTATTGAGCTTGGTTACCACTTATCTAAACTTACTAGCCCCTATGATTATCTACACTAGTTGTGAATTGAGCTCAGTTAGCCCTTCTATAAACTTATTAGCCTTCACTGGAATCTTTCACCCATATCTAAACTATTCCTCAAACTTACTCTCTTAGAGTGAAAAGAAATGGCCTTCATCTTACTTTTCAAGAGTAAGACACTTAGAATCTTCATCTTAGGCCAGACACCCAAAGTAAGCTAAGAAATAACAGAACAACCCTTAAACATGGACATCTTTTAGTATCAGCCCATCGTCCACCAGCACAATTAGCACACTACCCTGTCTTCACGTCACATATCAAATGATTATAATAGATCACAAAAGAGAAAAGTATGTGCAAAGTTATCCCATCAGACTTGCAAACAAATGAACAATAACACAATTCCTTTAAAATAATAAATAGCCACGTTTAAATCGTAACTGCATGAAAGATAGCTATTTGGAGCACACCTGATCTACAAGCAGGACTGCCAGGAGATTTAATCAGATCAACCAGGAACTTCTCCATGACATCTGCATTATAATCTAGCTTTGGCCGGTCAGACTTTCCCAGACCGGGCCAGTCAACAAGCGTAGCCCTCAAGTTTTCATTACCATCCCGTTGCAAAATGTCTGAAGCCACCAAATTCCATTCTTCCACTGTGCTAACATCAGAAATTGTGGGTATCATAAGCATATTCTTAGTAGGCTGAGAACCCTCCTTTTCATGTTCCTCAAAATAAATATTGATGGATTTATCACTGAATTTCCATTTCCAACAATCATTCTGAAATTAAATATGACAGAATACTGATGAGATGAAGAACACATACACCCAAAAAAAATAATTCAAAAGAATTCTGCATTTTAACAAAATTTCAGCATTGGCAGCACACCACTTCCCTATCTACAAAAACAAACAACAACAACGACAATGTTAGAGCCTTATTCCCGTTAAAATGAGGTTGACTGCATGAGCAAAGATTTTATTTCCGAGGGTCATTTACATGAATCCTCTGCCTCCGTTCTCTTCTATCTAGAGACACTAATTTCCAATTTTCAACAGCTATAACATGATAATGATTAAAACCCAATAAAGTGACAATTGCAAATAGTCAACAGATACCCTCACAAACTATTTCAACACCACCCAATTAAATAGACAAAAATTAAGCAAATTGTACACAATGTAAGAGCAAATTAAACGAATTCCACTAAAAAAAATTATTACCTTTCTCAAAATAGAGGGCTTATCAGAAACGGAGACATTGGAAGAACCAATTGAGGTTGAAGCATTAACTCTTAAATGTTTGAAAGTAAGAGATTTTGAGTATAAAGTGGGTTGAGAATGAGATAGTACAAATGGTAATTTAGATGGGGAGAATCGAATTGTTCCTGGAAAAGCCATAATTGAACGATCGACTGATTTCCTCAAAAAATAAAATGAGGTCTTAAGCTTTAAATTAGCAGTAGACTGCACGCAAGACACGAGAAAAAATCAGTTGAGCGGGACATCAAAATTAAGATACGTGGAGTATTACGCAGTATACGATTCCATCCATGTTTGCTTGCCACTCCCTTTGGGCTCCTTGATCTTCCGCCCCTACTAATTTTTTACATGAATAATATGAAGTATTAATTTCTCCTATGCGCTGAACTTGAAATTATTTCCATGGATACGTCTATATAGGACAGCACGTGAAAAAAAAAATCATTTTCGGCAAAGCAAACCGCTACTCAAAGTAGCGGTTAACTTTAAGTTGAGTCTCTACTAGTGGCAGCGATTTATGAGGTAAAACCACTACTTGGGACGCACAGAGCTTCGTGACACGCTTTGCCTTTGTTTTCCTTGCGTTGGTTCCGTCCTGAGTAGCGGTTTATGTGTGTGTCTTTTAACTTGTCTTAGGGACACAATAAAACCGCTATTTGAAGTAGCGGTCAACTTCGGTGTAACATTATTGGTATTAACCGCTACTTGGAGTAGCGGTTTTATTAAAAAATCAAAATTCTGGCGTGCTGTCTTACGTGGACGGTATCCATAAAATTAATATCAAGTTCAGCGCATATGAGGAATAATACTCCCTGTGACATTATTCATGGAAAAAATTCCATTAAGTTTTGTGAGACGACATAAAGTGAATGTGACTATTTGAGGGTAAAGTGATAATTCTTGTAATCTTTAGTGACATTTTAATAGAGAAATAATCACAAACAAAAGGGAATAGAGGGAGAAACTAATTAGGTTCGTTTTATTACTTCTCGCAAAAAGAGATAGAGGGAGAAACTAGTTAGGTTCTCAGTTTTCTTCACTATTTCACCTTAATTTTTACTTGATTGAAATTATATATTGATAGGCTAAATTGTATAAATCTGATTGATTTCTAGTAGTTAAATCTGATTGATTTCTAGTAGTTAAATCTAATTACAAGTATACAACAAACTAAAACTATTTTTGCCTGATTACTAATTTTACTAATTAAGACTTTTTTCCAGTTGTGCATTACTTTTTCTAAGGTGGGATTAATAGGGCCCCTCAAACAAAACAAAAAGGTGAGAAGAATAGGGTCGTACGTCGATACCTCTCTCCGTATAAGTATGCTTCATCACAAACACTAGTACGCCCTTTTGCCCGAACATATCGTCAAGATTATAAAAGGAATTCCACTTCCGATGAACCCCCTCCCTGACAAACCCGTCTGGGGGCTTTCCTATTCAGGATAGTTCATAGTCAAATCAGCCAATTGGCAAGCCCATAAAGTTCCTTTTCAACATGGGAATATAGATGGATCTGGAAGCTACAAATTCCCCCGAATCTACAGATTTTCCTATGGCAAATTTGTCATAATAGCTTCAGAGTTCGCCAAATTTTAGCTAAACGAAAAATCATCCCTTTTAATCACTGCAACTTCTGCAATATAGCAGAAGAGTATCTAGACCACCTGTTTCTTTTGTCTCAATGTCTTAAACCCTTGTGGGAGTTACAAGAGGTCAGAGATTGGCTACCCCATACTCTAATTGTCACTCCCTTGCTCACCACTCTCTCCACTCTTCGGCCGAATAAGACTCAAATTGTAAAATTCATTTTCATTATCTGGAGCATTTGGAAAGAAAGAAACGATGTCATTTACAATAACATCACCCTTAATGTTCATAGAATCCTACACAAGGCCAAATTCCTCCACAAAGAATGGACCCTAAGGGAGACAGTTGACAACTGTTTCTTCAATGGGTCTCCGTTTTCACCACCACATCCAAATCACTCCACCACCCCCCATCATCACAACAACTCCATCCTCGTCGCCTGGGAGCCTCCCCCTCCACAATCTTTCAAACTCAACTTCGACGGTTCGGTTCGTGGCAACTCTGCAACAATAGGCATTATTATCCGGGATTCAGCTGGAGACCTCCTCACAGCCTCAGCAATTAATCTCGGCTCGTCCTTGGTCTTCATTGCCGAAGCTACAACTTTTCATCAGGGTATTCTCCTAGCCCTCCAAAATCATATTCACCACATCTTCATCGAGGGCGATAATCTTATGGTCATCAATGCTGTAAAAGGCATCTGGTCCCCCCTGCAGATCTCCAACATCATTCGATACATCCACTACCTTCTCAAAGATTTTCAGTCATGGGATATACATCATGTTTTCCGGGAAGCAAACAAGGCAGTGGATTGGATAGCTAATGTTGGTCATTTAGTAGATAGTCATTTCTCTATAGTAGATTGTACTTCTTCTGCTCTCCATAATATCATTGTAACTGATAAGGTAGGAGTTCCCCTCGTGCGGAGGGTCTCCTAACCTTTTTTCTTCTTACCTTATTTTTAAAAAAAAAAAGTCTAAGATACGTTGTCTTTATCTTGTAAAAATACGTTTCAGAATTGATCACTTTATTATCAAAGAAAATGAGGAAATTCTAAGATAGATGCAAGTTAAGACCATGTTAATGAAAATAATATAAATAGGTCGAATAAAGTAGATAAAGGGGGAGGAAAAAAAACTTGTCTTTTCATACTAGAAGACAATCCTTTGAGAACCCTTATTTTCAGCTTTCACCTACCAACAAATAGAAAATGGAAATCATCTCATTTACCCAATCTAATGTCATTATAAAACTTTACAAGAAGTTTTAATCCCCTTTGCTCTTTAGGTAAAATCTGAGTTAAGATTACTGAAAGGACCTGAACTATGATCCAAGTTATTGTTAAGGACCTATACTTTTAAAAGTTATCAGTTAGGACCTGTAAACTAATTTTCGTTATATCCAATGTTAAAGTCAACAACAAAAATGAAAATTAAGATAAGTCGTCTAACAAAAGAAGATGAGGTGTTAATTACAGAAGTTCTCAAAAGTTTTATGTCTCCTGCAAATTGCATCGTCTAATATGCAAAATCTTCATTCCAAAAACAAAAGAGCACTTTTCATCCAAACATCACTGCCCCCTACATATCTGGTGTGGAATTTCTTCCTTTGCCTCCTCCTTTTGTGAAATTAAAAATCAAGAACCATGAAATATATTTTGAAAAAGTTCTCATTTCTTTTATA
Organism: Beta lomatogona; assembly: GCA_947646795.1. Lineage (NCBI taxonomy): Eukaryota > Viridiplantae > Streptophyta > Magnoliopsida > Caryophyllales > Amaranthaceae > Beta > Beta lomatogona. The sequence continues at coordinate 1,039,712 of CANSNZ010000245.1, read as the reverse complement.
ATAATAATGGGAGATTTTATGTAGATATATTTTGGACAAGAGCCTAATAATAACTAGTTTTTAACCCGTGCAAAAATGCATGGGGGATTTTACGTAGATATGTTTTGGACCCGTGCATAATGCACGAAAATTATTTTGTTTATTAAATAGTTGTTTTTATTCCAAATTTATTGAATCCATAATTATTAGAATCCATGCATTTAAAGTTGAAAGAATATAAATTGTAAAATTATATTTCATGATATTTGTTACAACAATTTTAATTTTAAAAATCTTGTAATCATTATATATAAATAAAATACGTAAATGAAACAAAAACTACATCAAAATGCACGGGAAGTTTTTATTTTATAATTTAAGATATTAGGATGTATAACTTGTAAAATTATATTTTCTCTTGTGTTGATAATTTATAGTGCAAATGTTTAACCTTGAAGAAAACAGATGAAAACTTTATCTTGAAACAGAATGAATAATACGAAGTAGGAAACATTCAATTACTTAGGCCCTGTTCTTGTGAACTTATTTTGGCTAAACTGAAATTAAATTAACTGAACTGAAGTTAACTGAACTAAACTGAAATTAAATTAACTGAACTGAAATTAACTTAACTGAACTGAAATTAAATTAAGTGAACTGAAATTAGATTAACAAAAATGAAAGAAACTGAACTGAATTATATATTTAATTTTCTAAAATAATAATAATCAATGATAATCAATAAGTATTAAAATAATATTAGCAATACTTATTATTATTATTATTTAATAATAATAATAATAATATATAATAACAATAAATAATAATAATAATTCTTCGTCTTTACTTAAAAAAATATAGGAGTAATTAACTGTGACACGTTCACTAAAAAAAATCCTTTTGTAGTGAATCATTTATTAAGAAAAATTGAGAAGCTTAACACAAAGGCGGAAAAAGAAATAATAGTAACTTGGTCACGGGCATCTACCATTATACCCACAATGATTGGCCACACAATTGCTATCCATAATGGAAGAGAACACGTGCCCATTTACATAACTGATCGTATGGTAGGTCATAAATTAGGTAATAATAATAATAATAATAATAATAATAATAATAATAATAATAATAATAATAATAAATAATAATAATAATAAATAATAACAATAAATAATAATAATAATAATAATAATAATAATATATAATAATAACATATAATAATAATAAAATTAATAATAATAAATAATAATAATTTATAATAATAATAATAAAAATAATAATTATAAATAATAATAATAATAATAAAATAATAATAATAATAATAATAATAATAATAATAATAATAATAACAATAATAATAATAATATATAATAATAATATATAATAAATAATAATAATAATAATAATAAATAATAATAATAATAATTATTATTATAAATAAAAAAAAAATAATAATAATAAATAATAATAATAATTTTAATAAATAATAATAATAATAATAATAAATAACGATAAATAATAATAATAATAAATAATTAATAATAATAATAATAATAATAATAATAATAATAATAATAATAATAATAATAATAACAACAATAATAATAACGAACTGAATAAGATTAACTGAAATTAACTGAACAGAAATTAAATTAACTGAACTGAACTGAAATTAAATTAACTGAAGTGAAATTAACTGAACTGAAATTAACTGAAATAAGTTGAAAAGAACAGGGCCTTGAGCCGACACTTGACAAAACTTTATTCCAACACTACTAGTAAAGGGCACACAATTTGTATACATGGACGATATCAATATAGATGCTTCCACTTAATAATTCTTCAAATGAGACAACAGTCTCCAATTCCACCAAAATTGACAACCATTTAGGCCGATTTTGGTGGGAGGTACTTCCATAGCACAACTTGAAGACGCTGAAGCATCTTAGGCTTCGGTGGTGAGAGTCCTGTTAAGTTTTGAGAGGAGAAAATAATAACAGCTTATATTATTGATGTGTGTTCCATAATGAACAATGAGTACAATATATATAGGAGTACAAAGGGACTCCTACTAGATAATTATCTCTAAAAGATATCTTATTCTAATCTTAATCAAATACTAATTGGAAATATTCATAACATAATATATTCCTAAATAATAATACTCCATCCGTTTCATTTTAATTTACTCACTTCACTTTGGGGGAGAACCAAGGAGGAAGTACAAAAGTATGAGAGAGAAGCTGAAAAGGTGGAGAGAGAAACTGAAAAGTGAGAGAGATAAAGTAAAAAGTGGGTTAAAATATTAAAAAGTGGATGACATGAGTGGAAAAAGAGGAGAAAATAAATGTGACATGTTACCTAAAATAGAAAAGGCAACAGTGTGTAGATTAAAAAGAAACATACCAAAAAGGAAAGTGTGTAGAATAAAAAGAAACGGAGGGAGTATATCATAAAGATATTATCATATCTTTATGATACCCTAATATTATCATATCTTTATGATACCCTAATATTCCTAATACCCTCCCGCAATCGTAACGACAGTAACACGAACGTTACGATTGGAGAAATAAAAAAAAAACATTGAAGTCAAGATCAAACAAATATATTGAGCGGGAACATCATTCTTTTTGAACCCGCAAATTGCTTCTTCTTCTTGATGAGAACGCCAATCTTTTCGAACTCACCAAATACTTTAACAAAACGGGAACGTCATTCTTTTCTTACTCGTAGTGTTTAGGTTTTTCTTGAGCAAATCACACTCACAACTAATTTTTGACTTTTCTTGAGCAAAGTCGTGTTCTCTTCAAATGCTGGTTTTCCTAAGCAAAACTGTGCTCACAACATATTAAATCCCTGTCTCATGGCACAAGGAGAACCAAACCTTGTCTCACGGTACAAGGAGAACCAAGTCCTGTCTCACAACACAGGGAGAGCCGAAAAGCCAATTCAACCAGATAAAACTAAACTTCTAATAGTCGCATAATAATCAATATCTGGAAAAGTAAGAAGTGGCTCAAACAAATTCGAGTGTAGTAGTATTGCACCATACATTAAACTTCCAAGAAGTTTGACAATCAGGCCCTGTTCTTTTGGACTTATTTTCAGCAAAAATAAGTAAAAATAAGTTCAGTTCAGCAAAAGTAAGTAAAAATAAGTTCAGTTCAGCAAAAATAAGTTCAGTTCAGCAAAAATAAGTTCAGTATTACTATTAATGTTGTAATTATTATTTTTGTTTGCAATATTACTAATAATATTGTTATAATTATTAATATTGTAATTATAATAATGATGAATTTGTAATTTTATTTATTTATTTATTTATTTATTTTTTATATTTATTTATTTTCTTATATAATTTTCTTTTTTTATTTTTTTATTTTATATTATTTATTTATTTTAATATTTTTATTATTTAGTAATTATTATTTATTATTTATTTATTATTATTATTTATTATTTATTATTTATTATAATTATAATTATTATTTTTTATTATTGATTATTTGTTATTTATTATTTATTTATTATTTAATATTTATTATTTATTTATTATTATTATTATTATTTATTATTATTAATATTATTATTATTTATTATTATTATTATTATTATTTATTATTTATTATTTATTATTTATTATTATATTATTATTTATTATTATTTATTTATTTATTATTATTATTTATTATTATTATTTATTAGTATATTTTACTAATAATTATTATAATTATTTATTTTTTAATTTTTATTATTATTATTATTATTATTTATTATTTATTATTTATTATTTATTATTTATTATTTATTATTATTATTATTTATTATTTATTATTTATTATTTATTATTTATTATTTATTATTTATTATTTATTATTTATTATTTATTATTTATTATTTATTATTTATTATTTATTATTTATTATTTATTATTTATTATTTATTATTTATTATTTATTATTTATTATTTATTATTTATTATTTATTATTTATTATTTATTATTTATTATTTATTGTTTATTATTATTATTTAGCAAAAATATGCTCAGTTCAGTAAAAATAAGTTCAGTTCAGTAAAAATAAGTAAAAATAAGTTCAGTTCAACAAAAATAAAATAAGTTCAGTTCAGTTCAGCCAAAATAAGTTCAAAAGAACAGGGCCTCAATCAATCGGCCAGTGCAAAGGAGGATTAAATTAATGGATTGAAGGTTTTTTTTTTTTTTTTTTAAAGAAAGAAAAGGAAAAGAATAATAAGGAAAAAGTTTCTATAGAAATAAGACAAAATAACTTTGTCAGGCGCTTATTACACCCGATTATAATATAGGAGGGGATCAACATAAACAACCCAAACCTTTAGAGTTTAGCGGAAGCATTAAAATATATGACAATCCGCCGGTGGACAATACAGAATCAATGCCCACCGGCAGGAGAACGAGTTTGGCCCTCAAAAATCGTAAAGCTCCGATACCATGTTAAGTTTTGAGAGGAGAAAATAAAAGAGCTTATATTATTGATGTGTGTTCTATAATGAACAATGAGTACAATATATATAGGAGTACAAAGGGACTCCTACTAGGTAATTATCTCTAAAAGATATCTTAATCTAATCTTAATCAAATACTTTTGGAAATATTCATAACATAATATATTCCTAAATAATAATATATCCTAAAGATATTATCATATCTTCATGAGACCCTAATATTCCTAATGAGCTCTTTTACTTCAGGAACTTCACTCAGTGCATGGAGCCAAGACGTTAATAACGGATACCTTCCTGCGTTCAAAAGATCAATGCCAAAGCACTCTTTAATAACATCAGAGGTTGCAAAATACGTATAAAACATTAAATCCAAGTTATCTGGTTTTATATCCTGGAAAGATGGAACGCCATTGGGGAACATCTCCTTCATTAATAATTCTTCAGCCACATCCAGCTTCTTCAAGCACTCGTCCAGCAAGTCATCTGCGTCTTTACCTTCTGTTAGTGTTTTGGCTATGAGATCGGAAACCTGTCCGCATCGAGACACTATATCGGTTAATTAACTAAGCGGTTGTTTGGTTGAACAAAAGAAACTATACTTCATATAAAATTACTTTTCCCTTATAGTTACATTTACTAGGAAGTGTAAAATTTTGTTTTGATTAATTAGGAGGAATTCAACTTATCTTGGGAACTTAGATAACTAATTTTTTTATCCATTTTGTAACCTTTTACTAGGATGAGTTGTCAAGTCAAAAAAAAAAGGATGAGTTGTCTTACATTAAAGCTAGTATTGTGTGTGTGATTTTGTGGAAATTTTCAATTTAATCCTCATTCATTATTTTGGGTTAAACATTTGCTTTAAATGTAATTACACAAATAAGTGTATAACTATATATCTATAAAAAAAGACTTGATAAATTTTTGTAAAAACCTATTCGTAAGATATAAGTTTATAACTATATCTCTATAGATAATAAATAAGGATTAAATAGAAAGTTTCAATTATTATTACTTGAGAGTTGTACATGTTTGTTTTTGTTTTTGAAAATCTGGAACTTACCTTCACTCAAACAAAAAAAAAAAAAAAAAGGCAGTTACAATTTTTTTTAATTTCCATGACTTTTTGCCCTCATTAATTTTGTTGGAATAAAAATACATAAAGGGTATTTAAGGGAATTCAGGTGGAGTGACTGGACACCAAAATTCTCAAGAGTTCCTATATATAATAGAGATATACTACTATTTACCTTCTTGAAGTTAAAGTTTTCAAAACCTGACTCATAAACGATAATGAATTGCTATTGTGACCATAAATTATTGTGTAAAAATAAGGATAGGAGTTAGCTCAAGTGGATATAGCACTCCCCCTTGGCCCCTGAGGTCGGGGGTTCGATCCTTACCCCTAGCATTATGCTGGGGTGTTTCCTAAGCATGCTATGCATGCCTTACCAACCAATGTGTTGGTGTTTCCTACAGGCTAGTAGCCTTGTAGGGGTTAGCCCTTGGGCTTACTTAATTTCCTAATAAAAAAATAAATTATTGTGTAATTTGTAAGGATCTAATGTTAGATGTACATAATAGTGAAAATACTCATAATTCATTAAGAGAAAAAACACGTTTTACTATGGATCAAACTTGTACGGTTGTACCTTAACATGGTTGCATAGGGGGGGTTTTTTTTAAAAAGAAGTACGCTATAATTTGTTGTCGCCTATCAAACTAGTTATTACTTATTAGGTTTCAAATCTCTCCTCTACCTATATTAATAAAAGCAATAATAAAGCTTGATTGAGTAGATGAGAGAATTAATAGCGGGTCCCACATTATATAATATTTAGGGAAAGTGATAAAGATTGGGTTAGAAGAGGGACAGCGTCACATGGGTTAAGTAGGGTGGATTTTCCATTTACGATAGCAGGATAGTCGTTGACAGATTTACCAAAATAGTACAGTATTCCCTATGTCCTATAATATAAGTCCTAATTTTCTTTTTAGGTATCCCTCTATTTTAATTATTTTTATTATAATTTTACATGTTATTTTTGCTCGTTTAAGTTTTATTAGTGAAACCATCAGAACAATTTACGAAATGTTTCAATTACTGTTGTTTTGCTTTTTTTTTCCTTACGAATACAAGTACAACAAAAAATTCGAATTATGATATATCTTTCACTTTCCTTAATACCATGAAAAATGAGAAATAAAAACTGTTTTAGGAGTATATAGGACATTTATTTATGGACGAAGAGAGTAGTAAGTAGTACTTCATATACCAAAGGAGTGAAGAGCTTACCTGGTTGTAATAGGCGACCCAGAATCGATGTTTGGCCCTTAGATAGGGATCTTTCGGCAAGAGATATGGAGGGTCATTCCAAATCTCATCGATATATTCAGTGATAATAGAGGATTCCACAATTGGGAGACCATTGTGCACTAGTACAAGCACGCACTTTCTTGTACACTAGATTATACCGAAGAAGCAAATCACTTTTGTTGGCAAGATCTTCCTCTATATATTCACTCTATGCCCTTAATTTTGAGGGCAAGCTTGACTCTTAGCACATAAGGACTTGCCCACATACCATATAGCTTAACTGAGCTCTCTTCCGCCATAACTTTTTGTGGATCTTCACCTCTTTCTCACACAATACAGGTCTTATGTAATGTAGTATTAATTTGTGCATGCATCGGTGGATGTGTTAAAATGCTTTACGCAAAGTGTTGGAAAGTTCTTCATTTTTAACCTTTCCTTACAATGTTACTATGTTACACATCTGGTTAAGAAAATTCATAACTTCTTTTCCAAATTGTAATGTTCCTCATGACGTCAACGGTAAAGCTTCACTATGATCAAATTTGCCCACCAACGAAGAAAAGTTTTCATCTTCAATGTTTGCACTTTGAGGTTGGGTGCATTAGGTTTGGGCATCGTTACTTTGAATATCCGAGGGTCCGGTCAGAATTGCTGACACTTTCTAATTTTTAGTTTATGAATGTAAAATTTATATGATATAATAAGTCATAGTTATTTTTCTGTCTAGAAACAAGTCAAAAGAGTGATGTGTGGTTGAGAGTTTAAAATCCCGAGTTAGAGTTGTATCCCGAGTCTTGTCACCGGAGGTCCTGCAAAACAATCAAACTGGTTCGGGGGTTTTTCCGAGAACACCCCTCCGACGCTCAAGTCAGTTGAGATTGAGGTAGATAGAGAAAGTGAGTAAATGTAGAGAAAGATGCTATGGCTTTGGTAGGTTGGAATTGAATACCTGTTCATTAATGAGACTGACTGCTTTTATAATGTTGGGGATTTCCCAGACAGGAAAACCTAAAGGGGAACATCCCAGCTTTTAGGAAAGTTGTCTCCCTTGTATGGTAAAACTCCTCCCAACTCAAAAAGGTTGATGGGCCCCTTGGGGGGTATATTATACTGACCCATTAGGTGGGCTTAAAATATTATTTGACCAAATCATGGGTCCAAACAATCAGCCCCACGCTGGATAACGGGCTATGAAGTATCCCTTCCTTCCAGAGGCGGTTGTCTAGCGGAATTCCCGGATACAACTCAGATGTCGTTACCGGGTCAATCCCGAGATGGGGCTACCGAGGGTAATCCCTTGGGTTTCCCGAGTACCCTTTAGGTCTGGGACGCCGCTATCCCGAGTTAGTATTCAAGCCACCACGGCCTAATACCCAACTAACCCGAGATGGGGAGGGGATGCAGGGATGATTATGTTATAATCCCGATTACCCTACATCGCCAAGCAAGGAACTAGCCGTGAGTGGGTGTTCCATACCCCCAGGATGTGGAGCCGCGGATCCCGAGTGAGGGTGAGCTGGTTCCTTGAGCTTATCTTCGGATGTTCTCGAGTTGGGTTTCTTGGTAAGTACTTCTACCCTTAGCTGAAGTCAAATTCTCTGATAGGAACGGGCTGCGTTGCCAATCCGGGAATGTAATCCCGAGTGGGGTGAACTGGACCCTTCGGCAAGCTCGAGAGTGTCGACCCAACTCGAAGGCTAATAGGCCACCAATGATCCCGAGACTTAGGTGAGCTCCCTGACAAGGCAGAGGGAGTCGCCCCAACTCGGGGGCTGTTGAACCCTTAGAACCCCGAGTCGAATATATGAAAGGATGAGCCCCCTGGCAAAGCCTATGAGGTCATGCACCAACTCGGGGGGGGGAGGGGGATAAGATGCCTATAACCCCAAATTGGGTGAATGAGAAGTACATAAAATTGGTTGAGTGATGAGCCCCTTGGCAATGCCGAGAGAGTTATGTACCAACTCGGGGGGTTAATGAGCCTCCTATAATCCCGAGTTGGGTGGATGAGAGGTACTTGGCCAATATTTGACTAAGTGATGGAGCCCCCTGACAATGCCGAGAGAGTCATGCACCAACCCGGGGGGCTAATGAGCCTCCTATAATTGACTATTGACATGGTGTTCTCTTTTGGGCTCCTTGATCTTTCGTCCCTATTTGTTTATCCCTATTTAGTTTTGTATGACAAGAGACGACATAAAGTGAATGTGAGAGTAAAATGAGAATTCTTGTAATCTTTGGCGATATTTAAATAGGGAAATAGCCACAAATAAAAGGGAATAGAGGGAAACACTAATTAGGTTCGTTTTATTACTTCGTTCTAGCAGGAAAATTATCGCAAACAAAAGGGAGAGAGGGAGAAAATAGTAAGGTTCTTAGTTTTCTTTACTATTTCACCTTAATTTTACTTGATTGAAACTATTTATTGATCGGCTAAATTGTATTTTTGTGACTAATTTCTAGTAGTTAACCTGGTTTATTTTTGCTTATATTGAGTTTAGTCCTCTTACGTAGTATACTAGTTCTAACTTATTATAAGTTTACAACTAACCAAAACTAATTTTGCCTGATTAAAACTAATTTCACTAATTAAGACTTTTCTAGTTGTACATAACTTTTTCTAAGGTGAGATGAATAAGGCCCCTAAAAAAAGTTGAGATGAATAGGGTCGTACATCGATACCTCTCTCCGTATAAGTATGCTTCATCACAAACACTAGTACTAAGGTCTAAGGGACGTTGTCTTTATCTTGTATAAATACGTTTCAGAATTGATCACTTTATTATCAAAGAACATGAGGAAATTTCAAGATGAATGCAAGTTAAGAGTTTAAGACCACGTTAATGAACGTAAACAGATCAAATAAAGTAGATAGAGGGGGAGGGGAAAAAACAAGTAGATAGAGGGGGAGGGGAAAAAACTTGGTCTTTTCATACTAGAAGATAATGCTTTGAGAACCCTTAATTTCACCTCCCAACAAACTGAAAATAGAATCCATCTCATTTACCTAATCTACCGTCATTATAAAACTTTACAAGAAGTTTTAATCCCCTTTGCTCTTTGTAGGTAAAATCTCTAATCTGTTCCTTTTTTATGACCATAATTATACTATCTTTTATCCGTTTATTAATATAAATCATAGTAGGTTGATATTTTAAAGGTTACATATTCATACAAATCTAAAACAAGATTCCACATAATCACATTTTCTCTGTTGTTCATGATACTTTATTACCGGAAAATTTATGTTTGACCTTGAAGAAAACATATGAAAACTTTATTTTTAAACAGAGGGAATAATACGAAGTAGGAAACATTCCATTACTTAATCCTGACACTTGACAGAACTTTAATCCAACTAGGGCCGCTTATCAGTCGAGCCGAGCTCAAACTATAGTATGCTCGGCTTGTGTTTGTTTAAGTTTATTCGAGCTCGACCCGAGCTTGAAGCTTAACAAGCCGAGCTTTTTACGAGCCGAGCTTTGCCAAATGTTAAACGAGCCGAGCTCGAACTGTTCACGAACAGACTTGACACTTTATCATCCCTTGTTTTTTACATGTTTAATTTGTTTTTCCATTTTAATATTTGATTTTTATAGGTTTTCTTTTATACAAAGGAACTATTAACTTATTATTGTGTGATATCTAGGTTAATATATTTATGTATATATATATAAATATATTATTTTTCTATATAAAAGTATAATCGAGCCCGTTCACGAGCTCTCGAGCCGAGCTTTGGCTAGCTTAGCTCAGCTCATAAAAGTCTCGACCCAAGTTCGAATCCGAATCGAGCTTTGACCTAGCCGAGCCCGAATTGTTCGCTAACAGGACAGACTCATGATCACCCCTAATTCCAACACTGCTAGTAAAGGGCACACAATATGTATACATGGACGATATCAACAAGATCCATCTACTTAATAATTCTTCAAATGAGACCAATAGTCTCCAATTCCACCAAAATTGACAACCATTTAGGCCGATTTTGGTGGGAGGTACTTCTGCAGCACAACTTGAAGATGCTGAAGCATCTTAGGCTTCGGTGGTAAGAGTTCTTTTACTTCAGGAACTTTACTTATTGCATTGATCCAAGACGTTAATAATGGATACTCTCCTGAGGTGAAAAGTTTAATGCCAAAGCACTCTTCCACAAGATCGGAGATGCCAAAATAAGTATAAAACATTATATCCAAGTATCCTGGTTTCATATCCTGGAAAGATGGAGCGCCATTGGGGAACATCTCCTTCATTAATAATTCTTCAGCCACATCCAACTTCTTCAAGCACTCTTTCAGCAACTCTTCTGCGGCTTCACCTTCTGGAAGTGTTTTGAATATGAACTCGGAAACCTGTCCACACCGAAACAGTAAATCGGTTAATTAACTAAGTGGTTGCTTGGTTGAACATAATAAATTATACTACTTCTTATGAAATTACTTTTCCCTTGTAGTTGCAATTTATCAGGAAGTGCAAAATTTTGTTTTGATTGATTAGGAGGAATTCTACTTATCTTGGAACTTAGAAATTCTACTTATCTTGGGAACTTAGATAACTTAGTATTATTTTATCCATTTTGTAACCTTTTACTAGGATGAGTTCACCTAAAAAAAAAAAAGGATAAGTTGTCTTACATCGTACGTGATGCATGTGTGACATCATGTGTGTGTGATTTTGTAGAAATTTTCAATTTAATCTTCATTCATTATTTGTGGTTAAAAATTTACTTTAAATGTAATTATACAAATAAGTGTATAACTATATATCTATGAAAAGGGCTTGATAATTTTTTGTGAAAACTTACTCGTAAGATATAAGTGTAGAACTATATCTCAATAGATAATGAATAAGGATTAAATAGAAAATTTCAATTACTACTTTGAGATTTGGACATGTTTCTTTTGCTTTTAAAAATCTAGAAGGTACCTTCAATAAAAAAATATGGCAGTAATATTAGAGTTTTTTTTAAATAATTTCCATGGCCTTTTTGCCCTCATTAATTATCTTGGAATAACAAACACAAAAAGGGTATTTAAGGGAATTCAGGTGGACACCAAAGTTCTTAAGAGTTTCCGTATATATAATCTTTTGTTTTGGTGAAGATATATATAATAGATGTATGGGAACAATAATGATGCCAAACAGAGCATTCTATATTCCCCGTTACTTTAACAATAATATACCGGCCCAATACGAGTATGATCATTCCTCTATTAGGAATAACTCATTATATGGCCCGTAGGCCCTAAGCGGCTCATTTACTCCGTTTAACCTATCAAGTCACCATTATAAATACCCAACTAAGGGTCAAGGTAAAGGGATCTCTCTCCATTTTCTACAAATTACCCTACTATCTCTATGATATTGATCCATCTGTGGGTACTGACTTGAGTGTCGGAGGCTCCGCCATGGGGACCCTACCCCATGTTTGGAGTTCATCTTGCAGGCACATCTTACCGGCGATGTTCAAGGACTGTTATACATGGTTGCCTTGCAATATCAGGTACCCTCTTGTTCAATATCGAAACAATTGGCACTAGAAGGAGGGGCAATAGTTAACTATTGCTCCGAAACCTCATGGAGAAATCACAAGTAGATTGGTGGACGATGATACGTTGATTACATGCTCATCTGTGGCAAATTCTCACGCTAGTAATTAATGATAGTTTTTACCACTCATAATTAGCTAGTCTAAAGAGTTGGAAAATCTAGAAAAGATCTGTAATCATCACCATATGGGTGAAAACCTCAAGTTGTACCCGATTATCAATTGAAATTGGATAGAAGAAATTCATGGGAAATTTTGACAAAAAGTGGAGCTTTTCACCTACTACACAAACAAATAAGGAGTATCTCCTGCTTGATTTCGCTACTTCATTAGGATTTCGAGATGATTATTGCTTCAAGTTAATAAAAAAAGAAAAAAAAAAAAAAAAAAAAAAAAAAAAGAGGAAGAGATGTATAGCAACAACATTCTTCGTTTGAGCAGTAGTGGCCCCGGTATTTTCAGCCGTTACATGGACGGCCTTCGCAACTAATGCCAGATTTTCAATGGCTTCTCGTGCAAGGATCAGAGCCTTCAGCAACAAAGCGAGGACAATTAATCCAATGGAAAGATAAGTTCTTTATTTGTGCCATTATTGTTAAACATTTTAGAACTTGAATTTGTGTGCAATGACTTGAATGTTGGTCTGCATTGGTTGAGTTCATTGTAACTGAACATCAAACGAAAATACCTTATCAATTTGGGGTAAAATTTATCATTCAATGTCATGTAGGAAAGCACACCACAATAACGCACATAAAGTGTTTGACAATATGCTTCAATGAAATCAGAACATCAAGTTGTCTTTCAATGAAATCAGAACATCAAGCTAGTGTTATGCGCGCCTCATTAACCACACTATTCTATTGAAATCAATATGGTATTAATGTGATAGGATGACTTGAGTTCACCTACTATTCTATTGAATAAGAATCACTAAACCAAGACACATTGGTCTCTAGGAATTCCAATCACAACATATTGAATTTCAATCTAACGTTAATTTTCTTATATATCCTTATTATTTGATAGGATCAAGCATTTACTTGGACCTGGTAGTATCATCTGTTTGCACACTAATCATTCGACAAACTGCTCAGGAGAAATTCATTTACTATTTAGGCACCCATGATCAGTGCACTATCTAAGCAACCATGTGTCTCCAGGAGCAAATGCATTCAGAAATATGTGAACAGCAAGCCAGGGAATTTTCATTATTTTACTCGATTTTTGTTTGGATTTTGTGTGCTACAAGTTCCATCTACTTGGAGTTACTCATATTAATCTAGCATAATTAAAGCTGAGGAAAAGACTTGCAGCCCTCTTATGGCAGCTTGTAGCTGAGCAGACCCATCAATCATGGCTTATAGACCTTGCTGCATACCACACCTCACAGACCCCATATGACAGACTATGTCTCTGTAAACTCATGTGCAGACAATGGTTGGCAGACTCCACCTCTTTTACTAAAAAGAAACAAAGATGCCTTAAAGTCTCATAGAGTTGCTAGAGGTAGAGCTAGTCGCCAGACAAGGCTGAACTCAGAAGCTTCCACTCATGAAGCTCTTTATTTGAGCAGATGTATATATCATTGAGTGATTGTCATCATTTGAGCTATATCTGCACATTTACATAATAAAGGTAAACATGCATATTTCATGAATCTGGAGATCTCTTCCATCAAGGTCACAGGGGACCAGATCTGATCTTTTCACTCTATCTGATGAAAAATAAGCTCTTGCTCACAGCGCACTCTAAATGCTCAAATAAAATGCTTGAAAGTAGTCTGACACCGCCGGGAAGAGCCACTTATTTTAATAAGATGAACATCTTCTTAATATTTCAGATATTTTTATTAGTATGTTTTTGGTTCATCTCAATTAACGATATGTGCATTAACAACTAATCGTCTAGAAGAAGCATGACCAAGTTCCTTGACGGTCAATGACCTACGTGGATCTGCCGTCAAGAGAAACTAAAGCGAAGCAAGACAAAGTTTCTTGACGGTCAATGACCTACGTGGATCTGCTGTCAAGAGAAACTAAAGCTAAGCAAGACAAAGTTCCTTGACGGTCAATGACCTACGTGGATCTGCCGTCAAGAGAAACTAAAAATATGCAAGAGAAGTTCCCTGACGGTCAATGACCTATGTGGATCTGCCGTCAGGTGAAACCAAACAGACATGATACTTGGTGTTGGTCAATGACCTATTTGGATCTGCCAACGCAAGTGATGTCCCCTGTCGGTCAATGACCTTCTTGGATCTGCCGACAGGAAACGGTCCCTACAGCTCCCTTGCTGGTCAATGACTTATTACGAATCTGCCGCTAAAAGAGAAGCAAATCTAAAATTAGCTATCTCTGTTAACGGTCTACGACCTAAGTGGATCTGCCGTTAGAAGAGAAGCAAACCTCAGATTGACTATCTTTGTTAACGGTCTACGACCTAAGTGGATATGCCTTTACAGAGAAGCAAACCCTAACCTGACTATATTAATCCGTCGTTAAGTGAGAAGCAGGATATACAGATTGTTGCTCCCGAATTTCTGCAGATACTCACAGAGGATGGTGCATGCAAACCTTGGCCAAGCACACTTGTCTTGTATACATGCAGACCTCCAGATGCAAAGCAAGGGATATTATCAAGCTCATGATTTCTTAAAGCTATGCTCTTTATTTGAGCTGAAGTATGGGCTATGTATTTCAGTAAGGGAGATCACAGACTCAACTTCTCCCATTAGAGGAGCAGAGCTAAGTCCTTCTTCCTATATCATCTATGTGAGCATAAATTATGTCTCATTGTAACATTGCCTGCATTTCTCAATCTCTGTCTTATAAATTATTGCTTTATGCTTTAAAGTAGACGAGTATGAATTCGGTATAAATAGAGGTCTAAATTGACACAAACTACTCAATAAACATGCTATGCTCACTCAAGAACATACCATAAGAGTGTGACTAAGTCCATCTCACAACAAGTGTTTATCAGTTTTGCTTTTATTATGCTTATGTAAAGAGTAATGACTACACCATAGCAGATCCTTATGGCACAAGTAAGGGACTGTACATGCTCATATTCATAGCATACTTTGTAAATGTTAGACTATACTACTCTTAAGCCGACTCAAACTCAACTTAAGAGTATGGGGCTAGTAAGTATGTCATAATAGCTGGATAAAGTCATATAAACTCGTACAAATGTTACCTCATGAAAAAAATATTGATGTCACTCTTAAGCTGACACAACTCAAGAGTGGGGGCTAGCGAGTATAAATCATTAGAAAAACGTTTAAGTATTAATTGCTCAACATGATCATAGAAATGTAAAGTTAACAAAGTGACCGGCTTGTTAATTGTTTAACTATATTCTTTTCTTTCAAGCTAAAAGGAATCTGTCAACTTCCAACAAGGATCCATGTACTGTCAGCTGGTTGATTAGCAACTTGCGATTCGAAAAGTAGCAAGTGCAACGGTACAAGCTCGGCACCATGTATTGTTAGCTGACCGATTAGCAACTTATGACTCAAAAAGAAACCAAGTGCAACGGTACAAAATCGACATTATCTTTGTAACACTAATTGCCGAGATTGTAATAAATTATAAAGTCTCTAGGCACATTCTATAGCTAAATTATAAAGTATCCAGCTCAAGTTCAATCTCCAATTGAACTTAGACCTGTGGGGCTAGTTGTATGGGAATAATAATGATGCCAAACAGAGCATTCTATATTCCCCATTACTTTAACAATAATATACCGGCCCAATACGAGTATGATCATTGCTCTATTAGGAATAGCTCATTATATGGCCCGTAGGCCCTAAGCGGCTCATTTACTCCGTTTAATCTATCAAGTCACCATTATAAATACCCAACTAAGGGTCAAGATAAAGGGATCTCTCTCCATTCTCTACAAATTACCCTACTATCTCTATGATATTGATCCATCTGTGGGTACTGACTTGAGCGTCGGAGGCTCCGCCATGGGGACCCTACCCCATGTTTGGAGTTCATCTTGCAGGCACATCTTACCGGCGATGTTCAAGGACTGTTATACATGGCTGCCTTGCAATATTAGGTACCCTCTTGTTCAATATTGAAACAATAGAGATATATTTACCTTATTGAAGTTAAAGTTTACAAGACCTGACTTATAAACGATAATGCATTGCTATTGTGACCATAAATTATTGTGTAATTTGTAAGGATCTAATGTTAGATGTACATAATAGTATCCTTCACAAATTTCATTTTATTACTACTTTAAAAGGTGGTAATTCATGACGAGAAAAAAACATGTTTAATTATGGATCTTCATTAACTTAGACCTTAACATGGTTACATGGGGGAATTTTTTTTTTTTAAAAAAAGAGTTGCGCTATAATTTGTTGTCGCCTATCAAACTAGTTATTAGGCTTCAAATCTCTCCTCTACCTATATAGTAAATGCAATAATAAAGCATTGATTGAGTAGATGAGAGAATTAATGGCGGGTCCCACATAATATAATATTTAGAGAGAGTGAGATTGATTGGGTTAGAGGAGGGACACATCACATGGGTTAAGTAGAGTGGATTTTCCATTTACGATAGCAGTACATTCGTTTAGAGATTGACCAAATATTATTTCCTATGCCCTATAATATAAGTCCTATTTTTCTTTTTAGGTATCCCTCTATTTTAATTATGTACTTTAATATAATCCTATTAGTTATTTTTGCTAATTTAAGTTTTATTGGTGAAACAATCAGAACAATTTACGAATATGTTTCAATTACTATTGTTTTGCTTTTTTGCTAAAAGAAAGAAAATATCATTTTCTTACGAATACAAGTTACAACAAAAAATTTCAAATTATGATATATGTGTCACTTTCCTTAATACAATGAAAAATGAGAAATAAAAACTACTTTAGGAGTATTTAGGACAATTATTTAAGGACGAAGAGAGTAGTAACTACTAAGTAGTACTTCATATACCAAAGGCGTGCGGAACTTACCTGGCCGAAATAGGCGACCCAAAATTGATGTTTGGCCCTTAGATAGGGATCTTTAGGCAAGAGATACGGGAGGTCATTCCAAGTCTCGTCGATATATTCAATGATAAGAGAGGATTCCGCAATTGGGAGACTATTTACACTAGTACAGGCACTTTCTTGTACACTGGATTATACCGAAGAAGCAAATCACTTTTGTTGGCAAGATCTTCCTCTATATATTCATACTCTATGCCCTTAATTTTGAGGGAAAGTTTGATTCTTAGAACATACGAACTTGCCCACATACCATATAGCTTAACTGAGCACTCTTCCCCCATATTTTTTTTGTGGATCTTCATCTCTTTCTCACACAATACAGGTCTTATGTAGTATTGATTTGTACGTGGATGTGTTAAAATGCTTTACGCAAAGTGTTGGAAAGTTCTTCATTTTTTACCTTTCCTTACAATGTTACTATAATACTATGTTATACATCTGATTAAGAAAAAATTCTAACACCTTTTCCAAATTGTAGTGTTCCTCATGACGTCAACGGTAAAGCTTCACTATGATCAAATTTGCCCACCAACGTAGAAAAGTGAACTTCAATAGTTCAATGTTTCCGCACTTTGAACCTTGAAGTTTAACAAAATATAATTTTGGGTGCACTAGGTTTAGACATTGTACTTTGAAATTTGAATATCCAAGGGTTGGATCATAATTGCTGACACTTTTAAATTTTTGGTTTTATGAATGTAAAAATTATATGATATAATTAGGTCATACTTATAATAAACATGACAATTTTGTAAACTATTGACCCATTAAAGATCATTGTCAGTTCTTATTTTTTGGTTTTATGAATGTAAAAGTCATATGATATATAAGGATGTAATGAATTTAAAATTAGTCATACTTATACTAAACATGTCAATTTTAAAAAAATGACAACAAAAAACTAGAAATTAAGGGCTCGTTTGTTATCGTTTTTTGTTTTCAGTTTTCAGTTTTTTTGAGAACAAAAAACAGGAAACCTGGAAAAGTGGTTTTCACTTTTTAGTTGTCAGTTTTCAAAATCATCATGTTTCTAATAAGTTTGACTAATTTTTTTTATCCATTATACGACATATATCATATGACTTTTAAATACAAAAAACCAGAAAACTGAAAACCATAGTGATACCGAACGAGCCCTAAAATTTTTTGGTTTCAATTTTTTTAGTTTTCAAGAAAGGTGAAAACTGAAAACAGAAGATGATCACGAACAGGCTCATACTATTTTTTGATTTTCATATTTTTGTTTATTTTAATAAAAAACTGAAAACTAAAAACAAAAAGAAGATAATTAATGAACAAGCCCTAAGGTTGAAGAATTTGTTTTACTGGTGAACCATTTAGTATGTGAGAATGAGAGTTTGTCAATTAGATTGTAAGATGGGAAATGAAAATTTATAAAAATATTAATTTTACATTTTTTTTGGTCAGAAAGAAATAAATATATTGATGTTCAATTTACAACTTAACCTCCAACAGAGAAGCTACTACAATACAACCCATAACAACCAGAAAGCAACAACACCAAACTTACCAAAAAAAAACACAACTATACATGCAAAATAGATTAATATTACATTACTTGCAACAATTATTGAAAATATTATCAATGAGATTTTATTTTTAATTCACATTTATTTTGGTTAATTGCAACAATTGTTGAAAATATACAATATACATGTTCTAATATTAATATACATAAGCTTTTTAAGTGGCTACATGGAGGTCTTTCCTTAGGAGCCTGCAGTAAATAAGGTTTCTCCTTAGGAGGGTTTTTTTGTTCCCTCTAGGTTTTCTCCTTGGGAGGGTTTTTTCCTAGTAGCCTCCATTGCTAAGTTTTTTCTGGTTTTTTTAAAGGTATTTTCTTCATTCTTTACCCTTCTTTCTATTTCTCTTTCATTTATTTTCTTCTTGGCCTCAATTGTGAATCTTTGTAGGGGCTTCCACTGGTGTTCTTACCGGTGGTAAGCCCCAAAAACTCTTTTAATTGCTTCGAATAAGTATATCCCATCCTTAAGATGATATTTATTCTAGTGTGTTCAATTTCTTTTTTTGTTCATCTGATGAAAAA
Organism: Beta lomatogona; assembly: GCA_947646795.1. Classification (NCBI taxonomy): domain Eukaryota; kingdom Viridiplantae; phylum Streptophyta; class Magnoliopsida; order Caryophyllales; family Amaranthaceae; genus Beta; species Beta lomatogona. The sequence continues at coordinate 1,020,285 of CANSNZ010000245.1, read as the reverse complement.
GGAAGATCAAACAATCTCTATTCTCTGTAAGAATCTAGAAGACCACGGAAGTATTCTCACCTAAACGACTATGCATCAACGAAAGTTAAGCCGAATCAGAGCGAACTCACAGATTGTATTGCTTCGGATGAAGTTTTTTATTAAGGCTATTTTAGTTCGAATTTGCTATATATGTATCTAGTTCTAAGGTGTTATGTACTTGTGTTGGATTTTTCGATTTTTTGGGAATTGATTGTAAGTGTCATTTGGCTATCCCTTATGAATGAAATCATTTTTTTTCCTGTCAAAAAAAGTGGCTACAATAAAATTTTAGCCACTGCAATTACTTAATCTCAGCCCTCTATTGTAGTGGTTCATCTTGTCCAATTGATTTCGTTGACCTTTAAAACATTCAAAAAAAAAAATTCCAAAACCAGCTTTACTGTTAATTATGAATTTATCAATGTATAACTGTTAGTTTTAGTTTAATTATAAAAGTTAATGGATTTTTTGTCAAAAAGTACCTTATAAATGTCGTTTTTTGTGCAAAAGTACCTTATAAAAAAAATGTTGTTAAAAAGTACCTTTTACCATGTTTTTTATTGCAAAACAGTACCTTTTGCCGGATTCCGGGAGTTGACCAAAACTCTGGCGTTGACTGGAACACGTGCTTGGCACATGATCATTAAACCAACTAAACCACGGCCAAAATGACCCCCTCCCCCACCCACCGCCACCAACCCACCCCATCCCCCACCCACCTGCCACCCCTCCCTCCCCTTGCCGACCCACCGCCACCCCCTCCCTCCCCACCCCTCACCCCCACCGTAAACCCCATCTCTCTCCTCCCCACCCCCCTACCCCACCTCTACTAGCCACCCCCACCCCCCGGGCCAACCCCCCACCCCCTACAACCCCTACCCCCATTCCCACCCCCACATCAACCCCCACCCACCCCTGCAGGCGCCAGCCGACCCGCCACCCCACCCTCCGGCCTCCCTCGTTCCTCCCCCTTCGTCACCGGTATCCTCATTGTCTCCCTCTTCACCCACTTCGTCCTCCTCTACTCGTCTTCACTCTTTTTGTCGTCCTCCACTCGCAATATCCGAGATGCGATTTTCTTCACGGATTGGTGATGGTTAGTCGAGGTTGGGGAATTTTTTCGGGGTGGGGGAGGTGGGGCGGAATCGGGGATGGAGGGGGTGGGGTGAGTTATGGGTCGGGGATGGCGAGGAGAGAGAAAGTGATTCGTGGGAGGATGTAGGGTTGCGGGTGCGAGGTGAAGGGAGGGGGTTTTGGTGGTCGGGAAGGGGAGGGAGGGGTGGCAGTGGGTGGGCAAGGGGGAGGGATGGGGTGGCGATGGGTGTGGGTGGGGAAGGGGAGGGGGGGGGGGGTGGGGAAGGGGAGGGAGGGGGTGGGTTGGTGGCAGTGGGTGGGGGAGGTGGGTCATTTTGGCTGGGTTTTAGTTGGTTTAATGATCACGTGCCAAGCACGTGTTTCAGTCAACGCCGAAGTTTTCGTCAACTCCCGGAATCCGACAAAAGGTACTGTTTTGCAACAAAAATTATGGTAAAAGGTACTTTTTAACAACATTTTTTATATAAGGTACTTTTTCACAAAAACATTTATAAGGTACTTTCTGACAAAAATCCAAAGTTAATTAAATGAATGGTGTAGATTTTAGATCAAACATGGGATAAATTCACATGAATAATCCTAACTTTCACCTGCCTTCTCAAAATAATCCCAACTTTGGATTATTCAAGAATGATCCCAACTTTTGAAGGAACCTTCTCAAAATAAGCCAAATTATATATTTTTTCTTGCCTACACTAATCCAATTTAGGTCTATAATATATTGAAAATTTATAGTTCGGGTTATTTTGAGAATGTACCCCTAAAGTTGGGATTATTCTGAAATAATTCAAAGTTGGGATTATTTTGAGAAGACTGGTGAAAGTTGGGATTATTTATGTCAATTTTTACTTAAACATGAATGGTCTAGATTAGACAAGTTATAATGGCTACTATATTGTAGCCATTATAAAATTATCACTAATATACAATATTCATGTTTCTAATTTAAAATATATTATTTCCAGTCTAAACTCTCAAATTGTTTCTAATAAAATCTATTCTCTCTTCAACCTCCAATTCACTCTGAACTTACAACCCATTTGGATATCCAATCTTGGAATAATATATAATACCATAATCTCTTATTGTTTTACGATTTTCGTTGCTCAATTATGACATACTCGCGCTCCGTTTGGAGTTAACAATTGTTGTAATTTTATCATTAAGTATATTTCCAAAGAAATAATCAAGTTATAAAATTATGATAGAATCATGCTTAGTTTGTAGGTAGCAAATATTAGTTTTTTTATTATCAAAATATTTATGTTTCTAATTTAATATATATTGTCTGGATCCCTCCCAATACCAACCCAATTGCTCGTGTGGATGGACAAAAGTACCTTAAAGTTGTTTACAATTATAAGTTTGCCATTATTCACTAGGTTATCTCCATAAAAACATGTTTATGTTTACTGTTTCTGCTAAGAAATGAAGGATTATAATATGTTGGGAGATGTGATGTGGGGCCTAAGAACATTCACCTGAGCTCCGATGTCCGTACGTCTGAATCCTGCAAACCAAGGTCAGACTACCCGGGGGTGTTTCCGGGATCGCCCCTCCGACGCTCAAGTCATATGTGATTGAGGTAGAGAGAGAAAGCCTAGAGAGAGATGCTCTGGTTTTTTTGGTGAGAATTGAATACCTGTCCAGTGGTGAGACTGTTGGTATTTATAATGTTGGGGATTCCCAGACAGGAAACATTGATTGAATGGGCCTCTTTGGGATCAATGGCTATGTTGCCTTTTCAGGCAATGATTATTTCAGTCCTTTAGAAGATCCCCAAGCTTATGAGATTAGGTCAACTCTTAGGTGGGACCCGCTACTGCCACATGTCCGAGACTTCAGGAAGCTTTTGTGTCCCTGTTGGGCTGCTGATTAATTGAGCCCAAACAATTAGCCACACGCCAGGGATGGGGGATCATGGAGGTCCAACAGGGTGACGCCTGTCCGTGGCGGAATAGTGGCCTCCTTAATTTTGACTGACTCACTGTCCATCTAAGGTAGATGGACCAAATAAACCATGGCGTCGACCGAGTCATTCCTATTGAAGGAAAGAGTGCCGACCAGGTCGCGTCCTGTTGAAGGAAGCAAAGCCGACCGAGTCGTTTCCTGTAGAAGGAAAAAGTGCCGACCAGGTCATTTCCTTCTGAAGGAAAAATCGCTGACCATGTCAATTTCGGGGCCATCCCCCTATTGAAGGAAAAGTGCCGACCGGGTCACTTTTGGTTGAAGGAAAGAGCGCCGACCAGGTCACTTCTTATTGGAGAGATGAGCACCGACTGGATCATCCTTTATGGACGAAGAATAGCGCCGACCGGGTCACCCTCTATAGGGGGGAAGAGTGCTGACCGGACCATTCCCTTTTGAAGGGATTAATTTCGACCAAGTAGCTCCTTATTGAAGGGAATTATGCCGACCAGGTCGTTCCACACTAGAAGGATCAAGGCCGACCAGGTCATTCCTTGTATGGGGGTCACTCGGATGAGGGGCTAATGCGCCCTAAGTTGTCTGAGCGAATGTTGACACTTGGCCGTTCTTGACTAATTATAGAAGCGACTCGGTACAGGAGGGAGCTCCTTTGTCCGATTGAACATGAAGTCACTCAGATGGGGGGCTAATGAGCCCCAAGTTTGCCCGAATGGGTGCTGGCTGATACTTGGTCATATTTGACCAAGTGTAGAAGCGACTCGGCAAAGGAGGAGAGCTCCAATTGGCCGAGTAGGTATGAAGCCACTTGGATGAAGGGCTAATGAGCCCTAAGTTTGTCCGAGTGGGTGCTAGCTGATACTTGGACATGCTTGACCAAGTATAGAAGCGACTCGGCAAAGGAGGGGAGCTCTAATTGGCCGAGTAGGTATGAAGCCACTCGGATGAGGGGATAATGAGCCCCAAGTTTGTCCGAGTGGGTGTTAGCTGATACTTGGACATGCTTGACCAAGTATAGAAGCGACTCGGCAAAGGAGGGGAGCTCCAATTGGCCGAGTAGGTATGAAGCCACTCGGATGAGGGGGTAATGAGCCCCAAGTTAGTCCGAGTGGGTGCTAGCTGATACTTGGACATGCTTGACCAAATATAGAAGCGACTCGGCAAAGGAGGGGAGCTCCTATTGGTAGAGCGAATAGGATGTCACTCGGGTGAAGGGCTAATGAGCCTCAAGCTGTCCGAATGGGTACCAGTTGATCTTCGCATTTCATCTGACCCCGAATGCCACATGGCTACTTTTGATACTTGGGATTTTGGGACCCTTCTTGTGGGTTGAGCTGATTAGACGCTGCAAGGGGTTTTGACGCTTCATATCCCTTGGGTTCCGAATGATTTCACTTGACTTCAATGGACCCTTGGAAGGGTGGACTAAATAAGTCCAGTTGGGCCTCTTCAGAAAGCCCATCAAGGCGACGCTGGGGGGGTTTGCATTGCACATCCCCCTAGGTGCGCCTATATATACAAGGGAGGAGAGAGAATTTTGGATCATTTTCTCATTTCTCCAATTCTCTCTCTCTCAAAGATCTCTAATTTCTCTGAAACCTTCAAGTTCTTCCTCCAGTCTTTTTGTCCGACCAGTTATGCTTTTGTTCTTCTTTTAAGTTTCTTTTTCTTTCTTTTCCTCGAATAATCTTGGCCGACTCCCTTATCCATAAATAATGGGAGATTCGTCCGAGTCAGCGACACCCACGACCTCACCTCCCTATAAATTGTCCGAGGAGGTGAGGGGAATGGGAATAACGTTGGTGTCGACTGTAATAAGTTGCCCCGACACCTCGGCTGTGCTCGACGCAGTTGTGCTCCCGAGCCCATCTTCTTCGGTAGAGGATGAGGCCGAGGGTGTCATTCCATACCCTTGGGAGGTGTCCTTAGCCTATTCCCCCTCGAGGAGTTACTTACACAAATATTTGTCTTATGATGTAGTTAGAGTGGCCATGCTGAGGGGAGCAGGAGAAGCGTCGACTTCGGTTCAAGAGATAGAGTACCCCGATCTAGATGCGAATGGGGGGCCAAGAACCTTCTTTCCCGAGCCGGGTTTAATAAGTCCCTTATCGATGATATCCGAGGGACAACGACGAGGTTCCAGATAAAGGATCCATATTATTTGGTCCGACCGGAAGCCCTTCATACCGTCCTCACTCCTCCGCCCGGTTGCATAGCGGTCTATTACAAGTCGTTGGATATGGGACTTCAGTTTCCTTTGACTCCCTTTGTCAAAGAACTGTTGAATGCCTACAACTTGGCTATTTGTCAGATTTCTCCCAACTCTTGGGGAGCAATCAATGCTTTCCAGGTCTTATGTGATTTGTTAAACGTCCGACCGACCCTCAAACTGTGGAGGCACATGTACAAGCTGGTCGAGGTGATGGCCACGACGAATGAACCAGGGTGGTGGAGCTTCCAAATCCGACCGGGGTATCGGACTGTCCTCAACCTTCCTTCTTCTCATAAGGGTTTCCGAAGGGAGTTTGCCTTCGTTTATTTTGGGGGAGAATGGGGGATTCCTCTGGTTTCCCCAGACACCGAGCCCATCGTCAGTTTGAACTTCCGAGTCGGGGATCTTGACGACGAGAAGGGTGTGGCGGCTTGCTACATGCTGACCGAATCAAAAATCGTCAACGGGGGCGAGATATATATATTTGTGCTCGGCCAGTGGTACCCGACTACCAGCTCTTCAAGAATGAGCACTTCCTTTCGGCTGTGGGTCTTAGCTCGACCTTCCCGAAGGGTAATCTGCCGAGGGGGTGGCTTGAGGTTGTCGGTCGGTTAATGTATGTTCTCCGTTTTCTTTTTGACTAACACCTTGATTGTTTTCTTTTTGCAGAACCTTCCCGAGCATACATAGAGGAAACTGATCCAATGGCTGGCAAGCTGAATATAGTGGCGATGAGGGCGGTTCGGATGAGGGCTGAAATAGCGGCTAAGACCATGAAGGTCCCTGGCCAACCCAAGGTAGGTTCAATGCTGTATTTTCCGTATATGCCGAGTGGCTTTCTACTTGTTTTGTGTTGACTGACTGATTTGTCTTGTTTCAGGACCCTGCTAAACCAAAGCAGAGGAAGAGGAAAGAACGATCTTCCGACAAGGTCGCCCAAACTGAAAAGGTGATCGCTAAGGCCAAGGCCGAGCGGGAGAAGGCGGCCAAAAAGGCCAAGTCGGTTGAAGTGAATAGCCTGAGGGGCTTGGACAAAGGGCCGCCCCAGCAGACTGATGGGGGCGATATTTCCCTACACTCCTCTGATTTCAACCAGATCCGGAGCCCCCAGTATACTCTTCCGTCTCCGTCTTTTCAACGACTCGGGGGGAGCCCGACTGACGTGGTGGCCTCGGCCGTGCCTTTCACAGGTCTTAGTCACGCTAAAAAGGATGGGCGCTGGACTAAGGTCCTGGAGTACATATATACTCCGGCCGACCGGGAACACATTGAAATTACTCATGGTCAGAATGAGACTAACGAGCTTTTCCGCACTTGGCTTGATGTGAGTATGCTCCTTTTGTCCTTTTCCTTCTGAGTCTCTTTTTATCTTTGTTTGGCCAACTTTCTAACTCTTTCTCCTTTGTTTCAGTTCTCTGCTCGAATGGCGAACGTTGTTCATAATAGGGTAAGCCTGGCCGAAGAGGTGGCTAACCTCAAAGAGAAGGCTAAGAAGCACTTCGACGAGGTTTACCGGGCCAATGAGGACAAGCGCATCGCTGAGTCGAAGCTCGATGATGCCGAGAGGGCCATCAAAGCTGATCAGAAGAGCTCCGAAGAGGAGTGGGCCAAATGGGAGAAGGAGAGGGCCGACATCATCCTGACCCACGACTCTGCTCAGAATTTAAAGGATGATGCGCTCCTCAAGCTGAAAGAGGTCGAGTAGCAAGTGACCGACCTAGAGGGCAAGTTAGCCGAGGCTGAGGGCAAGATCAAGAGCCAGGATCAATGGTTCGCCGACTGGGAGAAGTCTGAGGCTGCCGAGGCCTATGCCAATGAGGTAGGGAGCGTAGCCCATAAGATGGGGGAGGATGAGGCTTTGGATCGGCTGAAGAAGGCTTGGTCGAGTCCCATCCCCTTATAGTTTGGGTTGAAGTCTGGTCTGGGTATCATATGTCGATTGATGCCGACAATGCTGAGATCCGGGCCAAGATGGCTCTCGAGGAGGGTGAAGATGATGGCGATGAGGAAGATGAAGATGGCCAGGTTGATATCAACGTGGTTGATGGCGACGATGACGATGATGATGATGCCGAGGAAATCGACAAGGGCCCTTGAGGGGAGTAGCTGGTTGGAGACAACACTGACACCAATGCCGGAAGTATGACTGATTGTCCCCCTCCCCTGGCTCTTAAGGTTCTCATGGCAATGTACTTAGCCATTTTCCATCTTTTCGCTAGTTGTTTATGATGATACTCCTTTGTAATATCCGAACAACTTAATGGAATTATCTTTTGGCTTCACTTTCCTCATATTGTGTTTGTTAATTGCAATAATACTCATCTTATTTTTCGTCTGATTGCACTGCCTTTACCCGATTAGCTCGTTTTATCAGGCTAACTGACTAAGTGGTGGATGTTCGTTTTGACTTAGTTTATTTTTCGACTGGTTAAGTCTTTTGCCGAACAAGTGTTGTTTTGACTGGTTAAGTCTTTGAAGAATGGATATTACATTGGCTGGTTAAGTCCTCTAATTAAACTGGTTAAGTGATCGATTTTTGACTTAGTTTATTTTCGACTGGTTAAGTCTTTTGCCGAAGAAGTGTTGTTTTGACTGATTAAGTCTATGCGGAATAGATGTTACATTAACTGGTTAAGTCCTCTTAATTAGAGAAAAGCCTAAGTATCTCGACTGGTTAAGTCTAGTAGTTTAACTTGCTACAAAAAATGCTGACTAACTATAATGTTCTATTTAGCTATTACAATATATGCCCCTATTGCAAGTGACAAACATTATACATAGAACTTTTTGAGATTGTCTGCGTTCCAGGGTCGGGCTAGGGGAACACCTTATGGGGACTCCAATCGGAATGTGTCGGGCTTGATTGTCTCTGTTACTCTGTAAGGGTCATCCTAGTTAGGCCCCAACTTCCCTTTTAGGTGTGAAAGTCCAGTAGCTTCCACTTTCCGAACGACCCAATCGCCAAGTTGTATTGGTCTGGCCTTCACTCGGCGATTGAATTGCCGTCTGACTCTTTGTTTATACCGAATGGACTTCTGTAAAGCATTGCCCCTCGTTTCTGGCAACAAGTCCAAGTTGGTAGGCTTTTCCTCCTCGTTTTTCTCAAACTCGTAGAAGGTCATTCGGGGTGAAGGGATGCCGACTTCCACTGGTAAGACCGCTTCACTTCCATACACAAGGTTGAAAGGGGAGTGCCCTGTAGCTTCCTTAGTAGTGGTACGAGCCGACCAAAGTACTCCCGGTAGGTCATCGACCCATGCTCCTTTGGCAGCCTTTAAGGATTTTTTGATTCCTTTGAGGACTATCTTGTTGGCCGACTCGGCCTGCCCGTTTGTCTGAGGCCTGGACACGGCAGAAAATTTGGTCTGTATCCCGAACCGGGCGCAGTATTCCCGAGTCGGGCCACTGTTGAATTGCCGACCATTGTCGGAGATCAATACCCTGGGTACCCCGAATCTTGTTATAATGTTCCTCCAAATGAATGTTTGGACTTGTTTATCAGTTATTGAGGAGAGTGGTTCGGCCTCTGTCCATTTCGTGAAATAGTCGATGGCAACTATTAGGAACTTCCTTTGACCAGATGCTAGGGGAATGGTCCGAGTAGGTCCATACCCCACTAATCAAAGGGCAGGACCGCTTGAATCGTTGTCAAGGGAGTGGTTGGTGCTCTTGGGATGTCCGAGTGGATTTGGCATGAGGGGCACCTTTTGACTAATTCCTGGGCATCTGATTTCAGAGTAGGCCAATAATAACCTGCTCTGAAAGCTTTTCCCGCAATGGTCCTTCCCCCTTGGTGACTTCCACAAGCCCCTTGGTGGATCTCCCTCAGGATGTAGTCTCCCTCTACGGGTTGGCGTAGATGCTTGGCTGACGTAGAACTTCCCACATTATGTACCTAAATCCAAAATCAAGATAGAAAAGAAAGTTAAGTAAAATTAAAGGAAAAAAAATGAAAACAATAAATCACGGGTTACTTCCCGAGAAAGGCTTATCTAAGGTCATAAGCTTGACTTTTCTAATAAATGGCAACTCAACGATCGCAAGAGTTTGTCAAATGCAGCACACATTCCCATTTTTATTAAGTATGCAATGATAAAATGCAATGTGTGCATAAAGTACAATGCAACTCTATGCAAATGAGGAGAGGGATGCCAAAAATAAGAATAATCAAAAAGAAAAACAAAGAAATAAGAAAAACAAGAATCAAAATAAGAAGAAAAAGAAGAATGAAATGGCAAAGTTTCCTCAACAAATTCTTTTTTGGTGGCAATCTCACTTTTTTCCTCAAAAGTAATCAAATTAGGCACTTGAAGATCAAAGGAGGGGGAAGGCTCATCTAATAGAGGAGAATTGAGAAATGAGAATGGATATAAGATGGGAGTGGAGGGAATAAAGTCAATCCTTCTTGTAAATGGAATATGAGGGGAAGGGATAAGAACAAGGTTTTCACTAACCATTTCACTCACATCACAAGACTTAAGAGGGAAGACGTTATGCTCCAAAGCATCAACATTAACCTCAAACGCATTCTCAAACACATCCTCAAGTACATCATCACAACCTAAGTGAACTCTCAACAACCTCAAGTCTTTCTCAAATTTCAATGGAAAATCATCAATGGTTGGAGGTCATAGTGGGGAGGGAGCTCATTAGCAGTTGCATCTATATTGCACTCTAATATAGCTTTTTGTTTGCCTATGAGAAGAGGGGTAGAAGAAAATGGGTTCTCAAAGATAGGAGGAGAAGGATGTAGTTCAAGTTTCCTTGAGATAAGAGTATGAGACTCATGAATTGGATCCTCAATCAACAAAGGCTCATGGTATTCTTTGCTCTCAACTTCATGCATCTCTAAAGAGATATCTTCTCCCAAAACCTTAAGATTTTGACCCACATCTTCATTCCAATCTTCAAAGTTCAAAATCTCACTTTCTCTTTGATGACTTTCATTCTCAAGATATCTTAGTTCATCATCATACTCATTATTGATAATCTCATCATGGTCATCATAAGATCTATTTTGCTCTTAATTTGCAAAGGTAGGCTCCAACCAAGACTCCAACAATTGAGAAACTTGAGTTTCTAGCATTTTGAGAGTTTCTATCTTGTGATTCTTGTGCTCCATAAATTCTTTTTGTTATGCCATGTAATCAACCATCAAGGTCTCCAAATTAGACTCCAACAATTCGGATTGTGAGGAATTTTGAAAATCATTTTGGGGAGGGGGATCATATGATAGATCATGGGGATTCAAGCAATAATTTGGGGACAATTCATGATATGCATGGACAACATTATCATTAGAATATACTTCATCCAAATGAAAGCAAGATGGGGAGAAATGCAAGTCCCGGATTCATAACTAGAGGAATTTTGATTAGTATTCATTGACATTTCCCATTCATAAGTTTCTCTAGCCAACCACTCAAATAGACTCCAAATCTCATCCAAAGATTGAGCATGGAAGTCACAATTAGACATAGACTCTACCACCCTTCTAGTTTCTTCATTTAGATCCTCAAACAATACATCACATATTTCCCATTTTTCAAAGCTATGGTCACAACCAAGAGAATCACCAAGCCTCCAATTATACCTCCAATATACTTCATGTTCAAATTGGGGAAGGGAGAATATTGCCATTATTTGATTTTTTTAAAAGGACAAGAAAAGAAATCAAATAAACCAAAGAAAAGAGAAATATTCACAAATGACCTAGACTCATCTAATCAACATAAATCAATGTTAGCCGACGTCCCCGGCAACGGCGCCATTTTGACAAAGGGAAATTCAGTCGTTACAAATCTCCTAATCGTCAAAAAAAACCTAACTAAATAACTAAACTAGATAAAGTGATAAGTAAGGGTCATTCTTCCATAAGGACTAAGGAACATGCATCAACATGTGTTAACCAAACAATAAGCTAGGCCGAAAAATATTCGGGAGGTGTCAATTACCAACTAAAGCCTATTAAACTAAACTAACTACCAAAGATCAAATAGAATTAGGGAAAGGGATCCAACACCAACCAATCATGATTTAGGCAATTAGAATGGTGAAATATGGAAAAAAGAAAACCAAGCAACTAATTGAGGTTATTGACTCTCAACTAGCTCTAAGCCCTCTCTCAAGGGTGCATAAAACTACCTAAGTCACATAACTAAGCAACTATGATGGTCTCAAACATGCAACCAAGGGATAATCGCAATGTCAATCCACAAAACCCTCACTTAAATCTCACTCTCATGAGTAATTAAGCAAGATAATAGCATAAATGTCAACCTTAATCTCCTCTCTTAATTTGATTAAGGTATCAATAAAACAAACATCCAAGTGGCCAATTTGAATGCAAGCAAATAGTAATCATGCTATTAATCAATTAATAAGCCCAATCAAACCCCCTAAATTCATATTCCAACACCCAAATCAATCGTTGTTGGGTTTTCACCCAAACCCTAACCAACAAACTACTCCATAAATACAAAAATGAGGACTTTAGAGGAATTAAGCACTAATAACATGATAATAATCATTAATCTAACAATAAACTAAACAGAATAAACCACATATAATTAAACTAAGCATGAACAATTAATCTAATGAAAACAATTAAAATAAGAAACAAATTAGGAAAGAGAGTAAGAAATTCTCATTGATAGATGAAAAGAAAACTTCAAATCTTCTTGTCACTAGATGATTATCCAAAATCTTCCATTTTTCGTTGATTTTCTCACTTTCTCTCTCTAGTTTTTGAGACTTTCTCTCACTTAAAATCCTAATCTAAGACTAATGGAGCCTAATCCCCCCTCAACTAGGTCTGCCCCTCATAAATTAGGGATGAGTCCTATTTATATGTACAACTCTCACATCATTAATGAGTCACGAAAATAACAAACCTGTCCGGAAAACTTGAAAGGAGTGGCCGCTTCTTTATAAATAGGTAGCGGGCGCTCCTAAGGAAACTGGTATTGGCATAAAGTTGGAGTCACCAGGGAGTGGGCGCTCCAAATAACAACGGCGCCATTTTGAAAAAGGGAAATTTGGTCGTTACAAATCTCCTAATCGTCAAACAAAACCTAACTAAATCACTAAACTAGGTAAAGTGATAAGTAAGGGTCATTCTCCACAAGGACTAAAGAACATGCATCAACATGTGTTAACCAAACAATAAGCTAGGCCGAAAAATAGTCGGGAGGTGTCAATTACCAACTAAAGTCTATTAAACTAAACTAACTACCAAAGATCAAATAGGATTAGGGAAAGGGATCCAACACCAACCAATCATGATTTAGGCAATTAGAAGGGCGAAATATGGAGGAAAGAAAACCATTCAACTAATTGAGGTTATTGACTCTTAACTAGCTCTAAGCCCTCTCTCAAGGGTGCATAAAACTACCTAAGTCACATAACTAAGCCACTCTGCTATGGTCTCAAACATGCAACCAAGGGATAATCACAATGTCAATCCACAAAACCCTCACTCAAATCTTACCCTCATGAGTAATTAAGCAAGATAATAGCATAAATGTCAACCTTAATCTACTCTCTCAATTTGATTATGGTATCAATAAAACAAACATCCAAGTGGCCAACTAGAATGCAAGCAAATAGTAATCATGCTATTAATCAATCAATAAGCCCAATCAAACCCCCTAATTTCATATTCCAACACCCAAATCAATCATTGTTTGGTTTTCACCAAAACCCTAACCAACAAACTACTCCATAAATACAAAAATGAGGACTGTAGAGAAATTAAGCACTAATAACATGATAATAATCATTAATCTAACAATAAACTAAACAAAATAAACCACATATAATTAAACTAAGCATGAACAATTAATCTAATGAAAACAATTAAAATAAGAAACACAAGAGGAAAGAGAGTAAGAAATTCTCATTGATAGATGAAAAGAAAACTTCAAATCTTCTTGTCACTAGATGATTATCCAAAATCTTCCATTTTTCATTGATTTTCTCACTTCTCTCTCTAGGTTTTGAGACTTTGTCTCACTTAAAATCTTAATCTAAGACTAATGGAGCCTAATCCCCCCCTCAACTATGTTTGCCCCTCATAAATTAGGGATGAGTCATATTTATATGTACAACTCTTCCATCATTAATGAGTCGCGAAAATAACAGAGATGTCCGGAAAATTTGAAAGGAGCGGGCACTCCTTTATAAATAGGAGCGTGCGCTCCTAAGGAAACTGGTATTGGCAGAAAGTTGGACCGACCAGGGAGCGAGCGCTCCAAATAACAAGGAGCGGGCGCTCCTTTTAAAAAGGGAGCGGGCACTCCTAAGAAAACTGGGCAAACAACTCAACTTCAAATGGCCATAACTTTCTCGTTTTTAATCCAAATCAAGCATGTGACCTATCGATTGGAAAGATAACGAGCCAAATTTTAATCTCCAATTTGAATCAATGCAAGATGATTTGTGGTCTTTAAGATATGGTTGTTCGAAGTGGACCATGTTGTGAACTTTGCTTCTTCAACTCCCATTTGCCTTCGTCCCTTCATTTTTTATGCTTTACTCCTCATTTGTGCATTCCTTTGGCTTTTATTGGTGAAATCATAAGTATATTTTAATTGGACATACAAAGAACCAAGAAACAAAATGTAAAAAGTAACTCGAAAAGTAAAACAAAGACACAAATCGAAAAAGAACTAGTAAAACAAAAAGGTGCAATTTAGCAAAACAAACATATAAAAGGGGTAAAATAGAAAAGATAGGTTAAATATAGGGATAAATAAGGGGTTTAGAGTGATATAAATATCACTCATCAATGCCCGTACGTCTGAATCCTGCAAAACAAGGTCAGACTATCCCGGGGGTGTTTCCGAAATCGTCCCTCCGACGTTCATGTCAGATGTGATTGCGGTAGAGAGAGAAAGCCTAGAGAGAGAGATGCTCTAGTTTGTTAGGTGAGAATTGAATACATGTCCAGTGGGGAGACTGTTGGTATTTATAATGTTGGGGATTCCCAGACAGGAAACATTGATTGAATGGGCCTCTTTGGGATCAATGGCTATGTTGCCTTTTCAGGCAATGATTATTTCAGCCCTTTAGAAGATCCCCAAGCTTCTGAGATTAGGTCAACTCTTAGGTGTGACCCGCTACTGCCACCTGTCCGAGGCTTCAGGAAGCTTTTGTGTCCATGTTGGGCTGCTGATTAAATGAGCCCAAACATTTACCAATATACTTGATCCAGAGACATTATTCACTAGGTTATCTCCATAAAACATGTTTTCTAACTTGATCGTAGTAGGGAACATTCTTGGGTTATACCCCACATAAATTATTTCTCAATTATTTAGGATTCTAGTCAACCTGAACAATAGAACAAGACTCGATCATGTATATTTGGGCGTAGCTCCTATACTATTCCCCAAATATCATTTCTTAATTTCCTGAGCAAAATCAAATACTTCTAATATTAGTTTAATTTTTAGGTCTTTATTATTTTAAGATTATTTGTATTCCATCAAAAGTGGATTCACATTTACTTTTTCTTTTCTAAATATTTTTGGAATGATGTAAATTTTACAAAAAATATTATTTTTGGGGATCAGCTACATGAGTCAAAATCTCCTACATTCATCTCATCCTATCAAGTATCAAGTGCTACATCAAACTGCAAATGTAATTTTCATATTGTTTTCAACATCTTCTATCCAATTCATCTTCGACCTCCCCTAACTTATTGTAAGAGCATGACCACTCATGTATTTTTTTATCATGAAAATATGTTATGAAGCTTGATAAAAAAATCATGGCCTTGCACTCATGTTATTCTGGTGATCTAATTTCGATCATGCCATGACAAATCTCAATTTAGATCATCTTATGATATAAGTCATGAAATGATGAAATAAGTCATGGAGCAAGTGAAGGTGGGCCCACATGCATAAATTATAATTCAAAATTTGTAATTAAAATATCTTAAAACTACAAAGTACAAACAAATTACCAATGATCATAATTTTTTGAGACCTATAAATAGAAATCCATTTTGTTTTTTGCCACATTTTTAAAATATTTTTTTCCTTTTTAAATTTTATGTACTTGAATTTTTATTTTGGGATGATGTTTTTCAATCTAGTCATGAATGAGGTACTTTCATCAATATGGGTCATGAGACATGATCAACTTTTATAAGATGAGAGAGAAAGTTGATGAGAAAAAGGATGACATGTTTTATAGATCATGAGTGATCCGGCCCTAAAATCTCCAATATCCCAACCTTCCACAGTTCCACCATCCAAAACATTGCAATTGCATCCTCTAAACGACATCTCACGTATTCTCAATGCCATTTCAATCCCAAAAGTAGAATAATAAACATGGAAAGAAAACAAGTAAATAAAATAAAATAACGCAACATAAGCAAAAAGTACATTAAAGTTTCTTCTAGCCCCCCCAAAACTTCGAGTGAATTCTGTAGAAAACCCAAAGTGAAATTTGTTAGAACATTTATAGTTACATGTGTCTGTTGTTGTATGTGATAATTATGTTTCGATGTTGTGGTGTGATGAAACATAGTGAGATAGAAGGAAAACGCTAAACTTTGATGATCTGTGCAAGGAAGGCAAAGTTTATGCCACGCAAGCACCGTGTGTGCACTGCAAGCACCATACGTGCCATGCAAGCACCGTGCGTGCAGCTCAAGCACCATGCGTGTCATGCAGGCAGCACGTGTGCAGCGCAAGGTGATGCGTGCCACGCAGGCACCACGCGTGCAACAAAGTGCTTGCTTGATCCTTTGCTTCTGAATTTCGTTGCGATGATCAGGAAGTTTGGTGCGCCCGCACTTGTTTGTATAGTGCACCCGCACCATACTGTCGAGACACTTTGTTTCGTGAAATTATGCATGTCTCTTCGTGTGATATGGTGTATCATTTCAATCTTTTCATTTGTAAATCTTCCCTAGTATATATAGGGAATTGTCACATATGGAATGGGGTTAGATTCATTCCCATACTTGCCTAAGAGATTTATTTCTAGATTTCTCTTTTTGTTCATTGTAAAACACAACCTTTAAACACATTGTAGTGTATGTAGTTTGTCATCAACCAAACTCCATTGTTTCTTCTTCGTATCTCACAAGAGTTTACCATGAACCTTGTTGATCCTAGTGGGTCGGTAAAATTCTTGTAGGAAAGCGTATTACTACGTGCTTGGAAGTACCATCCGATTTCCCACAAGATACATATCCATAGACACACCTATAACAATCTACAAGAATTTTAGACTTTGAGTGATAGCTTCCTTGAAAGAGATGACTACAAATTTCCAGAAATTGAAAAAGTTTGAAGGGATAGGATATCGCTGTTGGCAAAAAAAGATGCATTTTCCGTTGACCACGTTGAATGTGGTTTATGTCAAGCACCCCATGCCACCATTAGGAAAAAACGAGGAGAGTGCAAGAAAAAGGGAGAAAACACATACCGAGGCCATATCTTGAACGCATTCACTGTTTTTTTTTTTTTTAATTTTGGGGAGGGTCAAGGAACTTTGGGATGCTCTTGAAGCAAAACAAGTCAAGTAAGAAATATTTAATTAGCAATTTTAATTCTTACAAAATGGTTGATGGTCTTTATGAACAAACAGAGGTTCAACATATGTTAACCAAATTAGCAACAAGGAATGGTGATGGATGAATAGTTCTCGGTTGCATCCATCATTGACAAATTACCCCCTATCTTGGATGGACACTAAGAATCCTTTGAAACATAAGAAAGAGTCCATGTCCTTGGTAGATTTGGGTGCCCATCTCTGCATTGAGGAGGGCATCCGGTCTCAAAATGTCTTTAAGGACCCAAAAAGTGGTCCGGTTTCTTCTATCAACATGATGGAAGATGGGCAATCAAGTGAGACTAAAAAGTCCAAGAAACGCCCATGGACGTCCAACAAAAATCACCCCGAGAATGATAAGAAAAAGGGCAATGCTATGTCTTATTGGGGGTGTGGTGGTTCTCACATGAAGAGGAATTGTCCCTCTTTGGCAAAGAAGAACAGGGATCAACCTAAGGTTGATCCCCATCAAGGTCAGTTTGCACATGATGTTTCTATGATTGAATTTTATTGCAATGATTTCTGAAATCAATGTGGTGCAGGATGATGATTCTTGGTGAGTGGACTCCGGGGCATCAAGACATGTATGTAAAGATCGTCATTTCTTTAAAACTTATCAAGCTTTAGATGATGGGTTGGTCTTGTACATGAGAAATGACTCTTCGGTAAAGGCAAAAGGAATAGGCCAAGTGGAGTAGCTCCTCACTTCCGGAAAGACTTTGACTTTAAGAGAAGTTGTGTATGTACCTGAAGTTAGGAAAAACTTGATGTCCGGAGGTTTACTAAATAAGTACGGCTTCAAAATGGTGTTTGAGGCCGATAAGTTTATTTTAAATAAATGGGGTGTATTTGTAGGACAAGGATACTTTTGTAATTGTAACAACCATGAATTTCCACTTTCTTTAGAAAACATATCAGAGTACAAAGCATGGACAATTCAAGAGTTGTTATGCCGCGGTTATTAAACATTTAATAACAGCAAGGCGAAAGGTACTACTACTAATACATAAATAAATTATTAACTATTACAACTAAAAGAAAATG
The DNA here is from genome assembly GCA_947646795.1 of Beta lomatogona. NCBI lineage: Eukaryota > Viridiplantae > Streptophyta > Magnoliopsida > Caryophyllales > Amaranthaceae > Beta > Beta lomatogona. The sequence goes on along the minus strand of CANSNZ010000245.1, from coordinate 1,002,410 downwards.
TAATTAATTAATACACTCCTATAACAAACCATAATTCTAAACTATTGCAGCGGAAGTCTTAACTTTAATAAATCTATTTCTAGATGAAGTCAACGCTCTCACCCAATATAAGCAAGTCACCATCAAGCCCTGCACATTGAAGACATGTAATATTAGTCAAAAGGCTGAGCAAGATTTCATACCAATAACAACTTTGAACTATCCAATGTGCAGGTGGAATACATACATAGTATTCCACAAAATCATTTCACTTGTACGACATTCAACTTGAATATAATAGGCAACCTTCAATAATTCAAATCTACTTTACTTTCTTTCTAAACCATTATGTAAAACTTTCAAATATAACTCCTTTGAAATCTGTGAGTATGAAGTAATAAAAATCCAATGAGCTAGCTAGGCTCACTAGATAAGGTAAACACCAAAGTCCCTAGTATGCATACCCCTAACTTGATAAAGTATCAAGAAGGAAGACAAATGGCAAGAGTATTGATCAATATACTCCCAACTACTAAAATAAATTGTTCAGACACTGTTAACTCAACATACTTCCATACTCGAGGAATACCGCTTACCGGCAACCCCACAATTTAATGAAAACTTGGTAAGAATGAGTAACTTCCTACTTTTCATAATCTCAAACTTGTCTCACGAGGAACTTCCTCCTTTTAATAATCTCAAACTTGTCTCACGAGGAACTTCCTCCTTTTAATAATCTCATAAATTATATTGAGATCTATATCGTCAAAACAATTAAAAGCTCCATAATAGCATTGTAAAAACCATTCCAAACTCAATATAAATCACAAATCAATATGAAATACTTTATGAAATAATCTGTACAAGCTTAGTATAAAATATTACCTTATTAGCAAACCACAGTCAACCAATCTTAATTACAAGTCAAAAAGGTTCTTCTACGAACTCGCGATCTACAATATAATATAATATAGTATAAATCACTTGACTATACTTTACATAGTTTATGCATAAACGACATAACCTAGTTAATGAGCCTTGACTACCTTTACAAACAACTCACTTTAAATTTAATCCAAAAAGAATACAACAAAGTCAACAAAAGTCAAACTGGTCAACAAAATTCAAACTGGTCAACAAAAGTCAAACTGTAAATACTACTAACTACATGAAAATAACATGCATTATATTTTATTTCAGCGGAAACTTAAAATAGGGATAACTTTCTCCTATGAAGTCCAAATGAAACGTTTCTTGAGCCTATTTTGGGAGATATTTCGATACGAACAACTTTTAGGAATAGTATTTTGGCTAAGAACGCCCATAAATGGTCGAAAAACATAAATTACGAATCTGACCTATAATTCCTACGAGTTACAGTTCTTGTTGATAAACTTATTATTAATAAGCAAAATTCCTTTCAATCAAGCTACACCCAACACTCATAATAAAAAAAACCCCCAATTTAATTTATCTCAAGAACCCTAAACTAACAAAACCCCAATTCGAAATTAAGCCAAAACTGAAATTAAAACATGACAAGGAATTTTACTTGATTAGGGAAAGTAATGAGAGCGAAATTACACTGTAAAATAACCCGAACATCTCCACTTCGATCCGATTTAATTTACGACCTGAAAACCACAAGTTCAAGAACAATTTATCCTCTTTGAGATACCCACAAAATCAAGATATGTTGAAGATGGATGACTAATTAAAGATTGATGAGTGATAATTGGTGGTAACAGATTTGTAGGTCTAATGGTGTTAAAACAAGAATCAGAAAGAAAAGAAACTAAGATAAAAAAAATTAAAGAGGAAGGTGCAAGTATACGGCTAATATGAGAGCAAGGGTAAGTTTTGGGTATTAGGTTAGGGTAACTAATAGCCTAGTACTTGCTGTAGTTTTTTTTTTTTTTTTTTTTTGACCTTTTTATTATTTCCTCACTTTATACTTTAAAGCTATACTTAAAAGGTAACTATCTAGGAATGTAGGACTTATTTGACCGCCTCTAAGGTAAAGTCAATATGTGGGAAACAAAGTGTATTTAATGAAATAATATTTTTTTATAAACTAAAATAATATAAATAATTACTAAACAGGTATAAAAATACGGGGTGTTACAATCTACCCACCTTAAAATAAGTTTCGTCCCGAAACTTAAAGTATTGCTCAAATGATCAAACTTATACTCTTGTTTCTGAAAACAGCTCATTAACTCTATAGGTTAGCCAACTACTATCACTCTGGATAACATCTCCAACAACCAAATCATTTCAGAGAACATCTCCAGTAACTAGTTTATTTTCTCATAGATCAATTCAATTGATCACCTTTATAACCAAACAATCATTACAACTAATACATTCATACCATAACAAGTAGAACCAGCACCTCATAGATCAATTCATTTGATCACCCTTGTAGACATACAACCATTTCAACTAAAATGTTCATACTACAAGAAGTAAAACATGCAACATATTACAAGGTTTACCATAAAACTTTACCATAAAACTTCTAATCATACACGAATTATGTATACTTTAGACATTAAGGTATACATCATATATGAAATCATAACAACTTTTAGCACCAAACACACAATTGGCACGAAATCTACCCCCCTTAAAAGGAAGTTACGCCCTCGTAACTAACAATAACATGAACAAGAGATGGGGACACATAAAATACATGACATCCTCGGTCTTACGAGTAGTTCCTCGGTGTTATGGTTTGACCACAAAACCTTTACTATCAATTTCTCAATGCTACGGGTCTTACGGATCTATTGGTTTAGAGTCTCAACTAAAACTCCAACTATCACCATGTGAAGAGTTACTAATACGATGTCGTAACTAAGAAACATGGAATACATTACATACAATCAACTATCATTTCAAGGATGACATATGGACCGATAAACTTGGGAATCAACTCCCTTATTAAGGCTTAGACACGACGGGAAATAATCTAAGTCGAGGTAAACCGAACCACTACCGTCACACTCGTTGGACTATGTCGTAGAGTGTGGTATTCGATTTATAACTACACTATGGTTCACAAGCGCTTCAAATAATAACATAGGATTTTCTCGAAAATTCGGCGGAGTTTCCTTTGTAAAATGGACAACTCAAAATGAGAAAAGGTGTTATAAACCTGTTACAATCACAATACATAAAAGCATTTCCAAATCCAGTACTCAATGCTTTCGCGGAGCAACAACTAATCCGAATCGAGAGTACTATTTCTCTTCTAAAAATAGAAGTAAAGACTCATACAATATGATCTCACCATTACATGGTTGGGCGTACTCGCCTTAAAAAAAACGTAAAACAATTCACAACTCGACGTCTAGAACTTCAACTTGAAGTTATTATAACACTCACAATCACCAACGCATACCACAAATGGCAAAACAAAATACTTTAACGATCGCATCAACATTGGACCGAGTCCTAACCCATAAACATTCATAGCATATGTTTTGGAGTTTATGACTCTCACGTAATCAATGACACCACGACAATCACATCAAAGCACACTAAGCATTTACCTCCAAAGAGTACTTAAATAACCTTACTCGTGAATATGGACACACCCAATTTTCTTTCTTTCAAAACGAATCTTTATTGGAAATCCAATAATAAATGACCCTTTTACAGAACCCTTGTTTTGCAAAAACTTTGCTAAATCATTCTTACTGTCACAACAGTCTTCTATACACGAAGTAACAACATGCTAAGCTCTATCGCTTTAAAAAAAATTCTTGACGATGAGCCAATCAACCCAAATAATAAGGCATATATTTCCGATAATACGGTGTTGAGGCTTGAAACCTCTGTCAATGGGGTCGAACATAACCCTGACAACAAATGTGGAGTTTAAAATCTGCAGCATTGGTTTGTTTCATAGTCCTGACAGTGGGGGCGTGGAGGCTTGAAACCTCCACCATGGGGCCGTCCAACTATTCACTTTACTTGGGACGAAACCCAGACAAGTTTAAAGCACATAACACGATTTCAAATATTCTTTACTAAACACCAAGTCTACCTTTACTTGGTAACACTCAAAACACATCATATAAAGCGGTAGAATGCTCCATTGAGAGACCTTCAAGCCTCACAATCCATGGGAGACTTGCCCCCTTTCAAAACTTTTTCAAAAACGTGTTCTTAACTTTTCCAAAATTCACTCAAATCGTTGTAGAAAAACCATTTCTAGATCGATTTGAGAACGAATCCACAACCTTAATCGAAACGTGTTTAAATCACTTTCACACACTACACAACCAAATTGAACAATTTCACATAGCATTTGGTAGGGTAACTTACTCGTTGACCATACAGGGCCAAATCGGGCTACTAAGGTACTACAGAAAAGGATATGCTCTATTTACATGAAACTAAAGTTTACTTTGTACAAAACTCTTTTTTAGAATCATGTCTCAAAACTAACACACATTCATAACACTATAGTTTCGAAACAAAATTTCAAATCGTGCATAGATACGTGAATCACATAACCTAACGACTCCATCAGCAATAATGTTGGTATTACCCTTGCCTACCGATACTCAAGACTCCAAACATAGCAATCAAGAGTTAACTTAAACTCACTTCCCAAGGTTCATGAAATAGATATGGTCCACTATCCTTCCTTAGTTTTTATTAAATTCACTAGTTTCGACTCAAACAACTAGTCATAGACTTGCGACATGATACCCTTAACCTTTACTCACTTAAAACTGAATCAAATTAATCAATTACACACTTTGACCACTATAATAACTTAGTCTCATTCTTCGGACAAGACTTAAGTAAATTGATTTTGCGCACATTAAACCATTCCTAATGGCCTCTAGGTCATTAACAACGATTTGTTCAACTTTAAGTGGGCGTCTAACGCCCCAGGGCGACACAAAGGAGAGCTTGTTATAAGTTATAACCAAGCTATCTCGAGGTTCTCAACCAATTAACATGGAACAACTATAACTCCACAACTACAATCATATCATTAGACAAGTGCAAGAAACTGTGGAACTTGTAGCTTGTCATCTAAGATTAGTGACTACCAATCAAGAACTTTGCAATGACTTTAAACCAAAGACTTAGATCACTTCAACTTATACTCCTAACATTAAAGTCAATGAGAAGAGACTCTCTTTGTTAAACCAGTCTACATTAGACTCCCTAACCATTTTAGTATTATTAGACCTTGATCACTACTAAATAAATCACACAACAGGGAACTTCGCGTCCCACCATCGACATGACTCGATTTGACATTATGCCTTGCATATGTCACCACTCCATAACCTTACTAGATACATGACAGTTACTAGTTGTTCTATAATGATCTCAAACCGACTCCTTGACACTGACAAATAAACAGTAATACTTTACCAGGGTCAAACGGTTGACCCTTAACACGTTATGAGCTAACTTTGACTAGTCACGGGTATGCTACGAGAAACCGACCCACTTGGACTAATTCCTTTTTCCTTTAGCTATCCACTTCACCACGAATACTCCATGAAAGTCAACAGAACACGACAACTTATGGTAGATAGTCATCTCATGACTCGCTAGACTACTTTAAACTCATGTAAACAAGGTCCATAGGCATGACCAAGAGAGATAATAATTCAAGTTTCAACTCTTGTTATAGCCTCAACACACAATCATGCACTAACAAGTCAATTCATAGTGCTTAGTCAACAAGACTAGCATATCCAAGACATATCCAAACCATTCCCTGTAAGGTTTTCAATTAACAATTCACACCAACTACATTTCGTGTATACCATCACGCAACTCAATCAGTTTGCAATTCAAGAATCAAGTAGTTAATCACTAAACATTCTCAAGGCCAAAAGATGGACAAAGTATTGGAGGTGGGTGGGTCTAACACCACTATACACACAAGAACAAAAAAATAAAAGGGAGTGCCACTTGAATGGAATAAGGCTCACCCTTATCCACAATAATAGTTCGTCCTAATGCGAATATAAAAAAAACGATGAGCTAGATACTTAAATGAAATTGGTGACGATAGAAATTAACATCAAGACGGAATGTCACCCCAAAGTTCCCGTAAACAAATGGAACTAAATATCGCATTATGCGACTCAAACTTGAACTTATAGCACACTCTCGGCTATGCACCAACTTAAAATCACAACCCAAACAAGGATATACTCGAAATGGGTTTACCTTTACTAGCCAATCATTCCAAACATGGAAGCAAGCACAACTTAACTTGAGTCAAACATGGAACTCAACTAGTTCCACACTTACTAAACTCATTGACTTTATCAAGTCAAACATCCACATAAGAGGGATCCACAACAACTACCATACACAACAACCACATGTAATCCCTTACTTCCCATATCTCAATCTTATCTCGGCTTTTCAATTTTTATTTTTTAATACTTTCATTTATTTAGTCTTACTTACGGTCACAACCTCAAGGTTACAACTCTATGCACAACCTACTAGGTCACAAAAATCTACCTCAAGGTAGGGATGGATCCAACTTCCAATCAAAACAATGATTAAAACTTTCGTACATTATTCTTCATCATTAACACGCACCCCGGCCGCTAGTGGTCTTAATGGTGATGAACAATCCCCATAGGGAGAGGTACTTTCTCCTAAAAACATAGTTTCAAAATAAACAAAGGAATTTGGAGATCCCGATAGGTACTAAACCTATGGTCACAACTCTAGGTCTCAATCCTAGACCACAACTCAAGGATAACCTCTAGGCTAACCTAAGGCCCTACACCTTGGCGCTAGACTGGTGGCTAATCCTCTAGACCACTCTAAGTTCAACTCTAGGCTCTAACCATAAACTCGAACCGTTGGCTCTGATACCAACTGTAACAACGCTGAATTTCAACTTTCTTTAGAAAACATATCAGAGTACAAAGCGTGGACAATTCAAGAGTTGTAATGTCGCGGTTATTAAACATTCAATAATAGCAAGGCGAAAGGTACTACTACTAATACGTAAATTAATTATTAACTATTACAACTAAAAGAAAATGTAAAAAAAAATTCCTTTTACACTAAACAAGTATAATGGTAGGGATCCAAAACGGACGAGTTCTATACTTACGTGCGTTAGTACAAGACTCAAGAGAAACCTAATAATAATAACTAAGGGGTTTCAAGTCGATTTACTAACAAACTACAACTAACTAGCAACTAAAAAGAGGAAATCAATATAGGAGATCGAACGATAACATGCACCAATCATTATCGATCATTGAACCCGACCTATTCATTTCCATTATTATCTATAGAATAATCTCGCACTCCTTATTCTTAGTTGAATACACGACACGTGACTATAAAACCCAACTAAAGGATAACCTAGTCGATACGCTAAGTTCAATCCGATACAAAATAAACACAAGAACCAACAACCTAACGTCATACAAGCGATAAACATTTAACATTGATTCAATTTCCCCAAGAAATAACCAAGACGATCGCATCTAAGTTACTCCCTAGTTTGCTACTAATTGATAAAAGAATAAAACAATCCGATTCTATTCTTAAATCTAGCATTAGATTAATTACACAATCAAACTAGTAACGTTCCTAGCATAATCAAAAAACCATTGAAAGCAAGCATAGAAATTAAACCATAATCAAAGGAAATAAATAGAAAGAAAGATCTCACAATAATGCTAAGCTCCATATTAATCTCGCTCAAGAACGGTTCAAGCTACAACGGCATAGCAATAGCCAATCCCATAATAAATCACAAAACTAAACTAGAAGATAAAAACTAAAAAAAAGAAAGAAAAAATGGAGTGTTGATATCCCCCCTCAAATGTGTGTGTTTTAGGTCCAAAAACAAACTTTAGTATTTATACTAAGGCTCAAAAGTCACCACATTTAGACCGCCATAGGGGTCGCGAGGGGGTACGTCGCACCGTGCGATGAGCTCGCTCGCAACGAGCGAAGAATTTGGCGAAACCACGCAGTCGCACCGTGCGAAAACTCGCAGGTGCGAGCATCACGAGGGCGACCATTGTCGCGAGGCGAGCCGGCCGGGCGAGCATCGGGCGTGCCGCGGCGGGGAGCCGGGCGATGATGCTTGCGATGCGGGATGGGCGAGGCCGGCGAGCCGCGAGTCTTCGAGCTCGGCTTGATGGCTCGACGACCCGGTTGTGATGCTTGTTAGCGGGTGTGCGTGTGATGCTAGGCCCCGAGCTCTACTTGGTCGGTGATGACGAGCTGTGATGCGAGCTTAGGCACACGGTGGAGTTCCAAGAGCTCGAACTTTACAACTTTAACAACAATTAACATACAAAATTCCGAACTTCCGCTAAGGATGATTTATATGCAAACCTTAACAATTACGAACAAATCCCTTAGCAATGTGCACCTAAAATACCACAAAAACATCGTATAACTTGAGCGTATCAGTAATTAATTAATACACTCTTATAACAAACCATAATTCTAAACTATTGCAGCGGAAGTCTTAACTTTAATAAATCTACATCTAGATGAAGTCAACGCTCTCACCCAATATAAGCTAGTCACCATCAAGCCCTGCACATTGAAGACATGTAATATCAGCCAAAAGGCTGAGCAAGATTTCATACCAATAACAACTTTGAACTATCCAATGTGCAGGTGGAATACATACAAAGTATTCCACAAAATCATTTCACTTGTACGACATTCAATTTAAATATAATAGACAACCTTCAATAATTCAAATCTACTTTACTTTCTTTCTAAACCATTCTGTAAAACTTTCAAATATAACTCCTTTGAAAACTGTGAGTAGGAAGTAATAAAAATCCAATGAGCTAGCTAGGCTCACTAGATATGGTAAACACCAAAGTCCCTAGTATGCATACCCCTAACTTGATAACGTATCAAGAAGGAAGACGAATGGCAAGATTATTGATCAATATACTCCCAACTACTAAAATAAATTGTTGAGACACTGTTAACTCAACATACTTCCATACTCGAGGAATACCGCTTACCGGCAACTCCACTATTTAATTAAAACTTGGTAACAATGAGGAACATCCTCCTTTTCATAATCTTAACTTGTCTCACGAGGAACTTCCTCCTTTTAATAATCTCAAACTTGTCTCACGAGGAACTTCCTCCTTTTAATAATCTCATAAATTATTTTGATATAAATATCGTCAAAACAATTAAAAGCTCCATAATAGCATCGTAAAAATGATTCCAAACTCAATATAAATCACAAATCAATATGAAATCTTTATGAAATAATTTGTACAAGCTTAATTAGTATGAAATCTTACCTTATTAGCAAACCACAGTCAACCAATCTCAATTACAAGTCAAAAAGGTTCTTCTACGAACCCGCGATCTACAATATATTATAATATAATATAGTATAAATCACTTGACTATACTTTACATAGTTTACGCATAAACAACATAACCTAGTTAATGAGCCTTGACTACCTTTACAAACAACTCACTTTAAATTTAATCCAAAAAGAATACAACAAAAGTCAAACTGGTCAACAAAAGTCAAACTGTAAATACTACTAACTACATGAAAATAACATAAATTATATTTAATTTCAGCAGAAACTTAAAATAGGGATAACTTTCTCCTATGAAGTCCAAATGAAATAGTATTTTGGCTAAAAACGCCCATAAACTGAAGAAAAACACAAATTACGAATCTGACCTGTAATTCCTACGAGTTACAGTTCTTGTTGATAAACTTATTATAATAAGCAAAATTCCTTTCAATCAAGCTACACCCAACACTCATAATCAAAAACCCCCAATTTAATTTATCTCAAGAACCCTAAACTAACAAAACCCCAATTCGAAATTAAGCCAAAACTGAAATTAAAACATGACAAGAATCTTACTTGATTGGAAAAATTGACAACAGAGGTCTCAACTTTGGGTGATAATTTTTAAAAGGTCTGAACTATTGATTAACATGTGTAGGTCCAACTTTAGGGGGTCTTAACTTTTAGAGGGCCTCGGTGACTTAAAACTGAGGATTTTTTTAAAAAACCTCACCTAGTTCTTACATCTCTCCCTCAATAACCCTTCTGGTGTAACCCAAGTTTTACAAGTGATGACCTATTAAGCTAGTTTCAAATCATTTAGGCCCGTTAAAAGTTAAGACGCCATAAAGTTGGGACCTACACAGGTTAATCAATAGTTCCGACCTTTTAAAAATTATCACCCAAAGTTGAGACATATGTTGTCAATTTTTCCTACTTGATTAGGGGAAGTTATTAGAGCGAAGTTACAATGTAAAATAACCCGAACATCTCCACTTCGATCCGATTTAATTTACGACCCGAAAACCACAAGTTCAAGAACAATTTATCCTCTTTGAAATACCCACAAAACCAAGATATGTTCAAGATGGATGACTAATTAAAGATTGATGAGTGATAAGAATTAGAAAGAAAAGAAACTAAGATAAAAAAAAAATTAAAGAGGAAGGTGCAAGTATACGGCTAATATGAGAGCAAGGGTAAGTTTTGGGTATTAGGTTAGGGTGACTACTAGCCTAGTACTTGCTGTAGTTTTTTTTTCTTTTGTATTTTTTTCTTTACCTTTTAATTGTTTCCTCACTTTATACTTAAAAGCTATACTTAAAAGGTAACCTATCTAGGAATGTATGACTTATTTGACCACCTCTAAGGTAAAGTCAATATGTGGGAAACAAAGTGTATTTAATAAAATAATATTGTTTTATAAACTAAAATAATATAAATAATTACTAAACAGGTATAAAAATACGAGGTGTTACAGTAATAATATGTTTAAACTTTCTATTGATAATAAAAGTGTGAATTCTATTTACATGGTGGATGTTTCTTCTCTATGGCACAATCGTTTATGTCATGTTAATTATCGCAGATTATATGATATGTCTAAAGATGGTTTAATTCCTAAAGTTGACATGAATGTAGAGAATTGTAAAACATGCATGTTAAACAAAATTACAAGAAATCCTTTTCCTAGTGTTGAAAGACAATCAAACAAGCTTGAATTGGTGCATAGTGATTTGCGTGACTTTCATAGCACACCATCTTTGGGAAATAAGAAGTATTTAATAACCTTCATTGATGATTTTTCTCGATATTGTTATGTGTACTTGTTGTTTTCTAAAGATGAGGCACTTGATAAGTTTAAGATTTATAAACCGAAGTTAAATTACAATCTAATTTGTTGCTTAAGCGATTTCGGACTGATAAGGGTGGGGAATATTATGATCCAACTTATTTTTCATCAATTGGAGTCATTCATGAAACAACCGCTCCGTACTCACCACAACAAAATGGGATTGCGGAACGGAAAAATAGGACCTTAAAAGAAATGGTTAATTCCATGTTATCTAACTCGGGTTTGAGTAATGGGTTTTGGGGTGAAGCCATGCTAAGGCTTGCTATATATTGAATAGGGTTCCAAATAAAAGGAACAAGGTTACCCCATATGAACTTTGGTTTGGTAGGAGGCCTAATCTCAATTACCTTCGGGTTTGGGGTTGTAGGGCAATTGTAAGGTTACCGGAACCTAAAAGGAAGGCATTGGGTGAGAAAGGAATTGATTGCATATTCATAGGTTATGCGGAGCATAGTAAATCCTATAAGTTTTATGTCTTAGAGCATAATGATTTTGTCTCAATACACTCAGTGATTGAGTCAAGGGATGCAATATTTGATGAGAATCGTTTTTCATCAATTCCTAGACCAAGGGACTTACCAAGCTCAAGTTCAACCGTTGATATTGATCTTCTTAGTACTTCAAATCCTATTACTTCAAACGAAGTGGTTGATGCTAGTGAAGATCATGAAGCTCCTTCTATTCTTGAAATTAGGAGAAGTAAGAGAGCAAGGAAAGAGAAGGACTTTGGCCTTGATTTCCAACTTTATTTAGTGGAAGAGTCAAGGGAATCTCTTTGTTCTCAAACACTTTATTGTTTTAGTGTTGAGGAGGATCCTAGAACATTTGGTGAGGCTATGAAGTCTCATGATTCGGCTTTTTGGAAAGAGGTCGTGAATGATGAAATGGGCTCAATAATGGGAAATAATACATGGGTCTTGGATAATTTACCACCCGGTTGCACACCACTCGGTTGTAAGTGGATTTTCAAAAGGAAAATTAGAATCGATGGAACCATTGAAAAGTATAAGGCAAGACTTGTAGTCCAAGGCTTTAAACAAACTTACGGTGTCGATTACTTTGATACATATGCTCCGGTGGCAAGAATTACCACCATTAGGTTGTTAGTGGCCTTAGCGGCTATTCATAATCTAGTAATTCACCAAATGGATGTCAAAACAGCATTCCTTAATGGTGAATTGGAGGAGGAAGATATGAAACAACCGGAGGGATTTATTGTCCAAGGACAAGAAAAGAAGGTGTGTAAACTTATTAATTCTTTGTATGGACTTAAACAGGCACCAAAACAATGACATCAAAAGTTTGATGATGTTGTCTTGGCTAACGGTTATAAAATAAATCAATCCGATAAGTTTGTATATAGCAAATTTGATAATAATGGTAAAGGAGTTATGATTTGTCTATATGTGGATGACATGCTTATCTTTGGGACTGATTTGGAGAAAGTCATTAAGACTAAGGAATTTCTCTCTTCAAGTTTCTCCATGAAAGATATGAGAGAAGCGGATGTTATTCTTGGTATTAGAATAAGGAGAGAGAATGGCTCAATTTCTTTGTCACAATCTCATTATCTTGAGAAGGTAATTGAGAGGTTCAATGGAGCAAAGAGTGCTCCATGTGCCACTCCGATGGAACCAAACATCAAGTTGGTTCGGAATAGTGGTAATCCAGTTTCTCAATTGGGTTATGCTAGTTTAATTGGATGCTTGATGTATGCTATGACTAGTACTCGGCCGGATATAGCATTCGTGGTTGGCAAGCTAAGTAGGTATACTAGTAATCCTAGTATGGAACATTGGCAAGCCTTAAGGCGAGTATTGAGATATTTGAATAAAACTATTCATTTTAGTTTGACATTCAAAGGAGATCCTTCGGTATTAGAAGGTTACTCGGATGCTAGTTGGATAACCAACAAGGAAGACTACTCGTCTACTAGTGGTTGGGTGTTTCTTCTTGAAGGAGGTGCCATATCTTGGGCATCTAAGAAGCAAACATGTTTACTGATTCAACTATGGCATCGGAATTCATAGCATTAGCCTCGGCTTGTAAAGAGGCGGAATGGCTAAGGAATTTGATGAGTGAGGTGGATCTATGGCCTAAACCCATGTCTCCTATTGCTATTCATTGTGTTAGTGCTTCCACCATTTTAAAGGCTTATAGCCAAGTGTATAACAACAAATCTCGACACATTGGTGTGAGGCACAGTTATGTGCGTGAGATGATCCATGATGGAGTCGTTACTTTTGATTATGTACGGTCTAATGTGAACCTAGCGGATCCGTTCATTAAACCATTGCCAAGGGAAATGGTGTACAAAACATCAAAAGGGATGGAAATGAAGCCCATGTATAAGTCACAAGTGGAGAAAACTCAATCCACGTCTTGTACAACGCAAGATCTTGTATTCAATGAGGATCAAACCTGATTTGTGGCTTGTGGCACTCAAAGAGATACATCCCAAGGTGAGTGCTTGTTTCTACAATGTTGAAGGTTGATTTTAACATCTTAATAAACCTTTGATTAGTTGCTCATGTTGTAGGAGCATGTTCATTAAGGTTTACCTATGTGAGTAAGAAGTTTGGCCGATTCACCAAGTTCGGGGCTTGGCTTGGAACACTCATGATCAAATATGGACTCAAGGCCATTAAAAGGAGTTGTTTTTTTTACATGTGTGTTTGTGTAAGCTTATGTGTGTAGCATCTTCAATATTTCGTATGATTGGGTGATTCAATGCTTAGTTAATCACTTCAATCGAAAAGCTTGTAAAGAATGTTATACTAAGTGGAAATTCAATCTTAAAGATATTTTCATTTATGCATAAGTTTTGGTGTTTTATATTGATAGCAAGTGGACGGACTTCAAAGCATTTATACTATAAATGGAGGAGGATTGTTAGAACATTTATAGTTAAATGTGTCCGTTGATTGTATGTGATAATTATATTTCGATGTTGTGGTGTGATGAAACATAGTGAGATAGAAGGAAAACGCGAAACTTTGATGATATGTGCAAGGAAGGCAAAGTGTATGCCACGCAAGCACCGTGCGTGCCACGCAGGCTGCGTGCAGCGCAAGGTGCTGCATGGCATGCAGTACGTGGCTGCGTGCAGTGCAGTGCTTGCTTGATCCTTTGCTTATGAATTTCGCTGCGATGATTAGGAAGTTTGGTGCTCCCGCACCTATTTGTATAGTGCGCCCGCACCATACTGGTGAGACACTTTGTTTCGTAAACTGATGCATGTCTTTTCGTGTGATATGGTGTATCATTTCAATCTTTTCTTGTGTAAATCTTCCCTAGTATATATAGGGAATTGTCACATATGGAATGGGGTTAGATTCATTCCCATACTTGCCTAGGGAGATTTATTTCTAGATTTCTCTCCTTGTTCATTGTAAAACACAACCTTCAAACACATTGTAGTATATGTACTTTGTCATCAACCAAACTCCATAGTTTCTTCTTCGTATCTCACAAGAGTTTACCGTGAATCTTGTTGATCCTAGTGGGTCGGTAAAATTCTTGTAGGAAAGCGTATTATTACGTGCTTGGAAGTACTATTCGATTTCCCACAAGATACATATCCGTAGACACACCTATAACAAAATTCATGCTTCGCCCCACCCTTACCCAAGCTCGTCGGTAACTGGTACGGCTTGTTAGCCACTCCAGTTACCGGCTAGTCATCGATCTACTCTAATAGGTGGTCCTCGTAAAATCTTTCCGGTGTAGTTTGGCTTTTTTTTTCTCAATCATCATTTGCGGCCTGTGTCGCTTGTATCAGGTTCTTTCTCATCTAGAGATTTTAATTTATATTCTAGTTGCTTAGTTCTTGTTGTTTGTAGTGTCCACTGCTCTTGATTTCCTTCAATTTTTGCGTTCAAGCTATGAGTTTCAGTGTTGTGGCTGTCTTATATTACTTATCTATGTTATCTTTAGATAAGTGTGAAGAATTAAAAGGGGAGATTAGAACTCTCCTAATTGAAGGGGATGATTTGGAAAAAAGAGGATAGAGAATGGTATGCTTATATTTTAAATCTTGAAAATCCTGGTGAAGTTTTGGAACATGCTAAGGTCTTCAAAGAAGAGGGGAACCTTCTATTCAAACAAGGTGACATTGAGAGTGCCTTAGAGAAGTATGGTTTTAGTGGTCTGTTTCTTTATTACTTGGATGTTGAGAAGGATAATGTTAGAACCTCATTCAGTGAGTTAGGATGTAGTATTGCTTCAAATCCAGCTGCTTGTTTCTTCAAGAAAAAGGAGTTTGAACAAGTTGGTAAATTTTGCATAATTGTTCTTAATTACTATCCACGCAGATGTTAAGGCATTGTTTAGAAGAGGGTATGCTGCCATGGAATTGGGGAGCAATATCTTGGCTTATTGGGATTTATAATTTGCATATGAGATAGAGCCATTGAATCAAGAAGTGTCAAAAAAGTTAAGTGAAGTGAAGAGTCTTCTTCATATTTGTCTGCCAAATAAGAATATCCCAGTTGGTTTAGGAAGTGGATTACCCTCTCATAGAATGGAACCCAAGGACAGCTATACATGTACTTCATTAAGGGAGAATGGTGGGTCTGATTCCTCACTAAAGGAAGATCCTAATTGTGGCAATAATGGTGGAAATGCAAAGCTTTGCATGATCGAGAATAAGAAAAAGATCTCTATGCTATCTGGTGACCTCCACTGCGAGGAGGCAAGTCTCCATACAAATGGCGAGGTTCGGGAAGTAGCTTCTTCAGAAACATCTCCAATGAGTTGTTTGACGGATGAATCTAGAATTTGTGTTAAAACTGAAATTGTTAATTTGGCAGAGCCCAATTATCGGTTTCGTAGCCGAAGGAGGCAGTGGTCTTTCTTAGCAATCTCAAGGAGGACTCTTAGATTGTACAATGCAAGGTCAGGTTCCTTCATGGAAGTAAAATTGGTTAATGTGATGGAGGGGAAATTGAGCAAAAGAGTGGGAATCGCAATCAAGAAAGGGTTTGCTCAACTCAATTGAGTGATCATTCAAACTTAGAAGAGGAGGTTCAGGATGCAGATATATTGGAGATGTTATCTGGAGTCAATTCTTGTTTGACTACCAAAGAGAATCAACCAGTTTGTGAAGAGGCTAGTATTACCTCGTGCGATGATTTTGGTCATCCTTCTCACACAACAATGGATCACCGCTTCTGTTTTTCAGCCAAGACCGAGATCATGACAAGGAGGAGGAGGTTCGATGTAAAGACACATGGATCATCCCAGATTCAATTGACGAATAGCAAGAGATGGAAGATGTCTGCCAACAAAAGGGTCTTAGATCTTTTCACTAACCTTGATTGTGGTTGCAGGATTGAAGTTAGTAGGAAAAGGAAGTCACTCATCCCCCTTCATTAGAAGTCTATCACCCAAGGAAGAAGTGTGCTACTCATGTTTATAGTTCGTTTAATATTAATTGTTCAATCCGTCCATGGTCTTGTACTTCCTCCGTTCCGAATTAAATGCAACAAATCCACTTTTACGCTTGCCGAGTCATTATTTTGACCACAAATATCTATAATTACATATAAGTAAAAATTATAGAAATTACATTTTATGAAAGTACGTCACGAGATGAATCTAACAAGATGCCACTTGACTATGTTTTTCATTATGTATAAATCACAAGTCTTAGTCAAAGTGAAAAGTGTGAATAGTAAAAAAGTGGAATTGTTGCATTTAATTCGGAACGGAGGAAGTAATAATAATCGATGTGTAAGTCCTAGTAGTTTCAAGGTATGTGTTTGTGTTGCCCATAGAAAGGCTGATGGTCTGAGTAATGGGTAGTGTCTGTTGATGTTTGCTGTGTGTACTTATTGTCAAAAAAGAAAAAAAAATAACGTGACCAATTCCCTCAAAAAAAAATTAAAAAATAACGTGGTCTTCTTAAAAAAAAGAAAAAGAAAAAATAACGTGGCCAAATCCAGATCGTCAATTAGGAGCTAGTAAATACCGTTAGATCTAGTGCTACTCAAAAACAAAACTAGGGTTTTATTGTTCGCCTCCACCAAATATCAAAACCTTCTCTGCTGTCGTTCCATCTTCCAGGAAGAGAGAGAAAGAGAAAGACAGGGGTGAGACTTAGACCTTCATTGCTCCAAAAATGGTGCAACGTCTCACCTACCGTAGACGGCATAGCTATGCCACCAAATCCAACCAACACCGCATCGTCAAAACCCCTGGTAAAATTAACAACTATAAATCTACTTTTTTATCATCTTAATTCTTCGACCCATATCTTAATTCTTTAGATTTTTACCAAAAGTTTATGTTTTTATGTTTGATTCTTCGTTATTTATCTGGGTTTTGATTATAATGGAGGATAATGTTGATTTCATTGTGATTTATGTAAGGTGGGCGGCTTGTTTATCAGACCACAAAGAAGAGAGCAAGTGGGCCCAAGTGCCCTGTTACTGGAAAGAGGATTCAAGGGGTATGTTCTTTTTTTTTTTTTTTAATGTTTTGGATTAATCTTGGTAATGTTGATTTTATGTATTATGATGAATTTTGAACTGACATTGATAACAATATAAGCGTGTGATAGTAATATTTGAAAATGCATGATTGTTAATTTTGCTAGTTGAGGTTGGTTTTTGTGAAGCATTGGATTTGATAAGATAGTTTTATGCAATGGGTGACTGTACTTACATATCGTCCATACCCCCAATTAAATGATTTCTTGAACATTGAGGTACTGACATTGCGTTGTGGAAGTGATATGGCGCAATGGCCGACTGTACATACAAAAGGAAGCTATTGGGTGGTACCGTGATCGTATGCTAATCAATGGGGATTAATTCAACTTCTTTTTACTAGTTGCAATGCAATTATGTGATGACCTTGAAATGTAGTTTACTGGTTGTATGATAGTTGAAATGCTGATGGAAATTTGTTGTAGGTAGTTGGTTCTGTGCTGACTTTACTGAGTATTATTGACGGTTTTAGTTTCGGATATATTAGTTGGGTTAAATTGATTTCGTGCATCACTAGCTACAGTTTTTAGTGGAGGAATAACTGTGTGGCTTGATCAGCTGCACCGTACTATCACTTGTTTGCTTTCAAACATGATGTTTTAGCTGCATGTTTTAACATATAGAAGTGTGGGATATGGATGGTGTAGATATTGCTCTGGTTAATTGCCAGATGGTGCACATGTTGTTTGATGTAGTAATGGTTTTAAGTTTAAAGGTTCATTAGAGCCAAGATGTGGCATTATTGAACTCGTTACTACTCTGACTTGGCACAATGTATGTAGATCTTTTTAACCTTTTTTTAGGATTAAGTATATTGACTTGCATTCAGCCATGAATGTTGCACCTGTTTTTCACATTGTTGCATCCTTTCCTTTGAGAATAAGTTATTTTGGGACTTAGGGTTCCCATATCCGAGTATCTTCTACCTGTATATCCACTATTCCTGTAGCCTCTTGTGGTTCTGTTTACTAGTGATATGTAGGTTTATCATTTTTGTCTGTAGTAAGTAATTGCCTTTGTGGTCTATCTCCAGCAAGTTCTATATATATAATAATGTATTAGGCTGATTAGGCTGCTGACCTTTGCATCTTCTACGAGGCATAGATACATATGCTTTTATTTGTCATGTATTGAATTTCACCAAGTAGGTTTATAAGTTTATTGAACGTTAGTGTTCTGATAATTCATTTTTCTCTTGGTGTTTTCTGTACAGATTCCTCATCTGAGGCCCACTGAATACAAGAGAAGCAGATTACCCAGGAACAGGCGTACTGTGAATCGTCCATATGGAGGCGTTCTATCTGGCAGTGCTGTTCGTGAAAGGTTTGTTCCAAGCCTTCATGTTTATCATGATTTAAAGTTTGGCTGGTTTTATGCATCTTATGTCATTTTGTGCCTCCATTTTGATGCCAACTCCTTGGTTTGCTCATTGTTTCTTCAGAATCATCCGAGCTTTCTTGGTCGAAGAGCAGAAGATTGTGAAGAAGGTGTTGAAGATTCAGAAAACAAAAGAAAAGCAGTCTTCAAAGAGCTAGAGTGGCAGTGTAATGATGCTTTTTTGTTGGTCCTAGTTTTCCAAGAGAAAATTTTGTTTTTTAAGAGGAGATGATGACTTAGGAAGAATCCTGTTTACAGTCCGTACTTGTGGTCTATTACTACTATGAGGTGATTGCATTTTGAATTAGCATTTTTGTTTTCCTGTTGACGAGGGTCTTCTAAATGGATCAATCATATGAATTTATATGGTACTTGGCTTTAACATTTAATTCATTACCAAAGTAAATATTTGTTACTACTACAAGTGCTGAAGCATCGACCAATAAATAAAACATCCTCCCTCCGTCCTAGAATACTCTCGACACTTATTAATGCACGTTGTTTTAGATGATAAGTTGTTGTTTGGTTATCAAATGTTATTTTTTGGAAAAGTAGATGTGATAGGAGTTACTACATCCGTACCAGAATAGTCTGAACACCTTCCTTTTATGTTTGTTCCAAATTAGTTGAACATTCCCATTCGTAGCATGGTCCCACCATTAATATATTATTTCTTTTACACATATTTGGCTTACACTTTAGTTTTTTATCAATAAAAAGTTATCCAACTTTCTCTCTCTAATAAAAAATAGCTCACCAACTCCTATCACATATACTTTTTAATTAAAATAACATTTGATAACCACACCACAACTTATCACGTGTCCCAACAAATGTTCAAATCTTTCTAGGATGGAGGGAGTAGTAGTTTGTAAAAGTAGTAGTATTATTATTTTATTTTAAGGAGAGAGAGTGTGGGTCATGGTTAGAGTTAGTAAGTAGTAGGAGTGATATTATTTTATTTGGAGGAGAGAGATTGTGGGCCACTTAAAAGGTAGAAGGATTAAAATTATAGTGGAACATATCCAAAAATAGAAGTGTAAAGAGTATTCTGGGATAGATGAAAAAAGAAAGTGTAAAGAGTATTCTGGGACGGAGGGAGTAAATATCTATGTAGACCATAGCTTGAAGGGAAAACTGTAATAGAGCCACATATGATTAGATCCCTGTTTTTTTTGGATTGAACTAAAATGACTCGAAATGAGTTGAACTGGATTGAAATTGTAAGAGGAAATTAGTTAAAATGAATTGAATTGATACTGTGCCAAAATGAGCATGGCTTATATTTGGTTTAGTTACATCTCTCGTTTCTCGTGTAACAATTCTCCTATTATGCACTACTGTGTCTACTATGAAACATGTTATTATTAGCTAAATAGTATTTTTGCCCGAGCGATACCTCGGGTTACAATAAACAAATATGTTATTATTCTTAAACTTCATAATTTATTTTGCCACTTTTCGTATTTTTTGTGCATTAAAATATTAAAAATTTTACGTCGTGATAACTAAAAAAATCTAGAAGGTTTAAGTTTGAAAATAATAGCTTAAAAGGAATTGTGGTAAGAGAATATGATATCAACATTCTCTTGTTAGGTATGTAATAAGAGTGTTAGAGATGTATATATACTTATTTACGTCTTTTTAGTCAACTATATTTATTATAAGACTTTATCATATTTTATTTCAAACATTAGACAAATAAAGTCATAGTGTATTGAAGATTAATCTCTTATTTTTCATTTCAAAGGTCACGTGTTCGAGACCTTGTAATTACACAATTTTTATTTATTGAGGAGTACACATGGACATAAAACATTTGCATTAGAAATTTGAGGAGAGTGCCACGTGGCACATAGATTTCCTTAGGCACGCCTTTTAATATATTTGTATGAATAGATAGATGAATGAAAGCACTTTCTCCGCCAAAAAAAGTAGTTGTAATTGTTGTAAAATCTAATTCAGTAAATCATGTTGATGGTTAGAAAAGAACAACTCAACAAGGGATATGAATAGTGAGACTGTGAGAGATGGATAAACTAAACGAAGTTATGAAATTAATGTAATTGACGAGGTCATAGTATCTTTAGTGTGGTTGAAAATTCAGAGGACTATAAGAAATTATTAGAGGCATATATAACAAGTAATTCTGTCATGTTTTATAAGGTTGATATATACCTATCTTCGTTTTTTTTTATTTGCAACTCTTTGTTCGTATATTAATCTTAACCTAACAAAGCTTATTTGGTGTAATTGGTTAAGGATTTATCTTTGTAACTTTAAGGTCATAAAGTCGAATCCTCCCAACTATGGTACTTGGGATAGGGATTCTCCTTACCTTTCCCCTACTCTCAAGTGTCTGACCTGTATATGCTAGACCATGAACATTGTGCGGGTCGAGGTCTAGATAGGGTCTTTCTCCTTACAAAAAAAAAAAAATATTAATCTAAACGAGATTTTGGACTAATTTAAATATATTAATTATGAAAAGATTGATTTCATATAATCCACACCAACAAGTACATATAATAATTCTCATAAAAAAAGAATATAGATAGATTTGGGTTGTAGTATGCAAGACTGGCTGGTAAAGTTATAAGATGTACCACCTTTTTTTTTTGTTAAATATACATGTTGACTTTCACACTTGTCAATATTAAACTTTGACCATTAATATCTTTAAATATGACCAATTATAATTATAAAAAGTTATATTTAGTAAGTATATGTGATACGAATCCAATAAAATCCCCCATTAATTTATTATTCGTTGTGCATAGATAACAAATTAAAGTAAAACTCATTGAATGGGTCAAGGATGAAGCACTTTCCAACACTTTACCTAAATTTCCCGAACTCATCCACTAGAAAGTTGACACACACAACTACAAACCACTATAAATTGTATTAGGTGACAAAGAGAGGAAAGCCACACAAAAAAATGGGGGAAGAGAACTCAGTAAAGCTACATGGAATGTGGGCAAGTCCTTATGTGTTAAGAACTAAAATCGCCCTGAAAATTAAGGGCATAGAGTATGAATATATAGAGGAAGATCTTTCTAACAAGAGTGATTTGCTTCTACAATATAACCCTGTTAATAAGCAAGTGCCTGTACTCGTGCACAATGGCCTCCCAATTGCGGAGTCCATGATTATCCTTGAATATATCGATGAGGCTTGGACTAACCCTCCATATCTCCTGCCTAAGGATCCTTACCTAAGGGCCAAACATCGCTTTTGGGTCACCTATTTCCAACAGGTAAGTTCCTTTACTCTCTTGATATATGTACTTCATCCGTTCCATATTACTTGCAACACTTTGACCAAAAAACTCTCACATTTGACTGTCAAATTGTTGCAATTAATTCAGAACGCAGGAAGTATTTATCTATGATTTGATATGTTGGTTATATTTTCCCCCAACAACGATCACACATAAGTACGTAACATCATAGTTTACATTACTTATATTAGTCAATGACTTAATTGTGTATGGCACGGGCAGGTATCCGATGCTTTAGGCCAAGCACTATTGACAGCAGGCAAAGCGACCGAGGACAGAATGAACGATTATTGGAAGAAGCTGGACGTAGCTGAAGATTTGATCAAGGAGATCTTCTCTAATGGCGCTCCATCTTTTCAGGATTCGAAACCCGGATACTTGGATATAATGTTCTATTCGTATTTTGGAACCTCTGATGTTGTTAAAGAGTGCTTTGGCATTGATCTTTTGACCGCAGGAAGGTATCCGTTATTAACTTCTTGGATAAATGCACTGAGTGAAGTTCCTGAATTCAAAGAATTGACACCACCGAAAGATAAGCTGCTCGAGAATCTTCGTGCTGTGCTGCCCAAGTACATGTCAAAAAAGGCGGCTGAATGAGATGGTTAATATCAGTTGTTGATGAGAATTAAGAGTGTTTTTTTGCTACCAATATTGGAGGAATAAAATTTTAGTATGTTCTATGCTAATTCTATGATTTCCAAGGGATGGAGAGTGTAAGAATATTTAGAAAGTGAATGTGTGAGTGTGCCGAAACTTGTAGAAAATTTATCATATTAATGGAAAATATGCAATTTTTTTTTTTTACTTAACAATGATAACTTTAAAAACCAAATCGAAGTGAAATTGTAAGTTTTTAATGTTAGAATTTTATGAGAGTGAGGGATAGCTCAGTTGGTTAGAGCTTCCCTCTCGGTTCCAGGTGATCCTGGGATCGATTCTCATCCCCACCCTTATGGCTCATTACCACAAAAAAAAAATGTTAGAATTTTACGAGATACTCAATAAAATCTTACTTTTTGGTGATCTAGGGTTTTCAATATACAACTTTAAGTATTACTATTGTAATCTACAAGTTATTAAAGAATAAGAAGAGTCGATATTTCAAAAATTCTTCAATTTTGACACAAATAGTACCCCTTGTGCTTCCTTTTGTTTTGTTTGCTACATTTCATTAATTTTTTTTTTTGGCAATTCAAAATTTTTATTGACTACCAAAAAAAGAATGGTAAGAGAGAAACAACCAAGCACCACAAACAAACCAACTACTGAACAAACTTAGTAGGGAGGCAACAACAGAAGTTGTGCACATGCAAGCAACATACACCAGAGGCCTTACAACATCAAAAAGTTTCTATCATCCTCTTTTCACTTACAAGCAAGACACAATTGTCATTAAAGATTTTGTTATTTCTCTGTTTCCACACAGCGTAGATTGTTTCAGTAAAACACATAGTGTATAATCTTGCAAATCTACTACACCTCGAGCTTTTGTAATAGCTTGTCTTCTCTGAAGATCAAACCCTCCAGCATAGTTAGAAGAGTGGAGAAGTTGGCACACATGAGCCCATATATCAACAGCATAAGAACAAGCAAAGAACAAGTGTTGTGTAGATTCCTCAGCAGCCTCACATAAACTGCATTCTTTGCTACATGGGATGTTCCAATTACTGAGCCTGTCAGTGGTTGCAAGTCTGTTCTGTAAAGCCTAACAAAGAACAAATTTACTTTTTGGGGTAGCCTGATTGTTGCAAATCAGTCTTTTCTAATCAACAAAAGGAAAATCACCTAGAAGAAGATTATAAGCTTTTTTGATGCTGAATTTGCCTTCAATAGTGATAGCAGTCCAACCTCCAATAACATTCAATAGATCCCTGCTGTCTATAATTTTCCACAACAACCAAGAGGAGTTGGCACTAATAGCCACTGTGGTGATGTCAAGCCTTTTAATATAGTAGGCATTAACCCATTTCACCCATAATTTGTCAGACTTGAAAGCAATTGCCCAAAAAAACTTTAAGATGGCTGCTTTGTTCCACAATTCCATGTTCACTTAATTCCATCCCCCACTAGCTTTAGGATGGTAGAAAGTTGACCAAGCAACAGGGGCCTTCTTGGAATCAATAGTGTCACCAATCCATAGGAATTTTCTACAGATACCCTCAACTGCTTTGATGACTTTTTTAGGCAGAGGACAAATATGACCCTAGTAGTTTTGCATACTACTAAGGATGCTTCTAACAAGTTGAAGCCTGCCAGCATAGGAGAGGAGCTTAGCAACCCAGCCTTGAGCTCTAGCTGTTATTTTGTCAATTAAAGGCTTGCACTGTGTGAAGTTAAGCTTTCTTGAACATTTGAAGGGAAGTAGGCCAAGATTCATATTACAAGCAGCTTCAAGAGCATGAGCCTCATCATCATTAACTCCAGACACATAAATGCTACTCTTGTCAGGGCAATCATGAAGCCCAGAAGCCTTAGAAAATTTCATGAAGGCTTGAATCACCTTGGTAACTGAACTGTGATATGCTCTAGCAAATAGAAGCAGATCATCAACAAACATCAAATGAGTGAGGTGCAGTCTCTCACACTTTGGATGAAAATTAAAATCAGGATTGTGCTTCAATTCACCCAAACACCTGCTAAGGTACTCCATACTTAAAGCAAATAAGAAAGGGGACAGAGGGTCCCCTTGCCTCAACCCTTTCTTGGCATTAAATGGAGTTGAAGGTTTTCCATTAACTAAGATAGAATAGGAAACACTATGAACACAGGCCATTATCCAGTCTATAAATCTGCTAGGAAAACCAAGCTCATATAGCATACTATGAAGAAAAGGCCATTCTACATAACCATATGCCTTCTTGATGTCTACCTTGATAAAGCATCTAGGAGACATACCTTTTCTATTGTAACCCCTGATCAATTCTGTTGCAAGCAAAATATTATCTGAGATATGTCTGTCAGGCATAAAGCCAACTTGAGAATCATTCACCACATCATTAATGACACTTTGCATCCTGTTGGTAATGATCTTGGAGATAATTTTATAGATGACAGAGCAACATACTATTGGCCTGAAATCTTTAGTATGTATGGCATTTTCAACTTTTGGGATGAGTGTAATTGAAGTAGAGTTCAAAGGTTTGTGAAGCAAGCCTTTAGCAAAAAACTCTTTTACAACATCATAAACAGAATCTCTAATCACACTCCAGCTTTTTTTAAAGAAGAAAGAGTTGAACCCATCAATAACAGGCGCTTTGGAATCATCTATACTCTTTAAAGCTTTATCAATATCCTGGTTGGAGATAGGCTGGATCAATAGATTACAAGCAGCCTGACTTAGCCTAGGCCCTACTCTCATGGTCACCAAATCAATTGCATCAAGAGAATGAGCTCTGGTCCCCAGCAAGCTTTTATAGAAATTAATAAGTTCACCTTGAATTTCATCAGGAGAGTGAAGCATCTCCCCTTGGTCATTCTGAAGGAGAGTGATATTATTCCTAGCTTTCCTAACTTTAGCATAAGTAAAGAAGAGCTTGGAGTTTGTGTCACTCTGGGAGAGCCAGCTAACCCTGGATTTCTGCTTCCAAATGCTATCATCGACTCTAATCTAGTGTATGAGTTGATTGTAGCAATGTCTTTCATTAGCCTGAAGCTCTGCATTTTGATTAATATCAGGTTAGGCTTGAACTGTAGCAAGTTTTTGCCTGAATTCATCAACTTTCAGGGAGGCTTGAGAATAATCAGAATGATGAAGTTGCTTAACAGAAAATTTAATTGCCTTCAACTTCGCCCATAAGCTCTGCATTTTGAATTGACCATCAACAGAAAGCCAAGCTGATTGAACTATATCAAGGAAGTTCTTATGCTCAGCTAGAACATTATGAAACTTGAAAGGTCTTCCACCTCCTCTATCACTCACCCCTAGATCTACCAAGAGAGGAGAATGATCAAAGATTCCACTAGGCAAGTATTGAGTTGAAATGTCAGGAAATCTCATATTCCACAACTCATTAACATAGGCTCTGTCAATCTTACTAGAAATTCTGTCAGCTCCAATGCTTTTAGTACTCCAAGAGTAGAAAATACCAGTGGAGGGAGCTTCCATCATCTGACTTTCCATAATGAAATTGGAAAGTTCATGAGTTTCAGCTTCAGAAACAGGTGCTCCATTCACTATATCAACAGTATGAGCTATAGCATTAAAGTCACTGATTAAAATAATAGGCTTAGAGCACTCTTCAGAGATTTGCAAAAGCTCTTGCCAAAGAGCTTTCCTATCTTGAATGGTGTGAAGGCCATATACTGCAGCTAGACAAAACTGCAGACCACCAGTAACATTTTCCACCTCAACCATAACAACTTGCTCAGACTTGGAAAGAATTTGTAATTTCAAGATTCCTGGTTTCCATCCTATCAAGATTCTCACTCTGTTCATTATTGTCCTCCCACAACCAATCTACACCAAATTGACTTCTAGCCTTAACAACATTATTTCTTTTAACTCTGTTCTCAAACAGAGCACAAAGATGAATCCCCCACTAGAGGAAAAAAGCCCAAGGGCTGCGGTCAAAAGGGGCCCAAGGGCTGCGTTTTTTGACTGCAGCCATTGGACTAGCATCCCTTGGCATTTAGGAAAACCGCAACCCTTGGTGGATTAAGGGCTGCGGTTTTTGCCAGAACCGCAGCCCTTGTGATTTTTTTTTTTTGCATTTTTTTTGTCCTAAATGTTCCCAAACAATTATATATATATATTAGTATCATAAATTATATTTTTTTACACAAATATAGAGAAAACAATAACTGAATTACATTAGTTTGAGGTTGCCCTCAAGTGTTCGAATTGCAATACATGAGCAGGATCACAAACACAAACTAGCATTACAACAACTCCACCAAGACTAGCATCCGGATCCCTCGAAAGCAACTTCTTTGGAGATGATAGAACCTGGGCAAATAAAACCAAAATCGATATAATTTGGAGGTGAACCCGGGGGTGTCGGGGGCGGCGGGGCGTCTTTGGGGTGATCTTTGGGCGGTGGGGGGGGCCGGGAGGTGTAGCGGGGGCAGGGGTGCAGGGCAGCGGGGTGTTTGGGGTGGGGTGAGGTAGGGTGTAGCAAGGGGGGCGGGAGGGGGAGCAATGGGTGCTTGGGGTAGGGGTGCTTCTTTGGGCGGTTGGGGGGTGTAGCGAGGGGCGGGGGTGCAGGGCGCAGGGGGTCTTGGGTCAAAGGGGGTGTAGCAAGGGGGAGCGGGGGGGAGGGCTTAAAACGATGACTAAAGACCCAGTATAAAGAAACACATCGTCAGGTGAAGGCATGAAGCTTACAACTCCTGGAGACAAGACTAAGATATAATTACAGAAACAAGAAAAACACATACCTAGGATACATGAAGCTAGTTTGATCCTGGCCACAAAAATATTCCTAAAGCATCTGGGGATGGTTGGGCGGGCCGCGCTTGTCGTGAACGCCGCCCGGCCAAAGATAAAATTTCTCCTACTCTCTTTTACAATAAACAAGTATAATGGAAGTAGGGTTCGTATCCACGGGGAAACGGGGACGAGTTATATACTTAGCGTGCGTTAGTACCTAGAAGACTCTAACGGTCGAGAAACCTAATAATAATAACAAAGGGGGTTTTCAAGTCGATTTACTAACAAACTACAACTAACTAGCAACTAAATAAGATGAGAAATCAATATAGGAAGATCTTGAATCCGATTAACATGCACTTCAATTCATTATCGATCATTGAACCTCGTCTCTATTCATTTCCATAATTATCTATTGTTGAGAATTAATCTCGCATTCTCCTTATTCTTAGTTGAATAGCACGATCGGCGTGACTATAAAACCCTAACTAAAGGATAACCTAGTCCGATCTGCGTCTAAGTTCAATCCAATAGCGAAAGAATAAACACACAGAGAACCAATAGACTCGCTAATGTCATACAAGCGATAAACATTCAACAGTTGATACAATTTCTCCAAGAAATAACCAAGACGATCTGCATCTAAGTTACTCCATAGTTTGCTACTAATTGATAAAAGAATAAAACAATCCGATTCTATTCTTAAATCTAGCATTAGATTAATTACACAATCAAACTAGTAATATTCCTAGCATAATCATGCAAAAACCATTGAAAGCAAGCATAGAAATTAAACCATAATCAAAGGAAATAAATAGAGAAGAAAGATCTCACAATAATGCTTGAAGCTCCATATTAATCTCGTTCAAGAACGGTTCAAGCTACAATCGGCATAGCATAAGCCAATCCCATAATTGAAATCTACAAAGACTAAATTAGAAAATAAAAACTAAAAAGAGAAGACAACAAGAGAGGAGTGGAGTTTTGGAAACTCCATCCCTCAGTGCCGCTCCCCCTAGGTCTAAAAACAAAATTTAGTATTTATACTAAGGCTCAAAAGTCAGCCGACATTTAGACCGACCTAGGGGTCGCGAGGTGCGATACAGGTCGCACCGTGCGATGGGCTACTGCCTTCGCAACGAGCTGAAGAATTGGCGAAACCACGCAGGTCGCACCGTGCGAGAATCCTCGCGAGGTGCGAGCAAGGCGCCGCGAGGTGCGAGGAAACTCGCGAGTCGCGAGCGCCGGGCCTTCGAGCCGGGCGATGAGCGCCCGGGCCGCCGAGCGTGCGGTGATGAGCGCCTGGCCGCCGAGCGTGCGGTGATGAGCGCGCATGAGAGCCGGGCGCAACATGGTGGGCCGGCGATGCTTCGAGCCGGCTCGCGATGGTCGAGCGATGATGCTTTGCGATGGGCGATGCTTGTGAGCCGGGCGTGCGATGCTTCGATGGGCGAGCTTGGATGGGTTGGCGATGATGCTTAGGCTTGCGGTGATCACGAGAGCTTGGCTCGGATCAAATGCACTTCACCTTGGAAGCTCGGAATACATGACGTTAACACAAATTATCTCGCAAAGCTCCGAACTTCCGCTAAGAGCTAAATAAGACACGAATGTCAACAATTACAATCAAACCCCTAGCAAAGTGCACCTACAATACCACAAGAACATCGTATAACTTGAGCGCATCAAATACCCCCCACACTTGAACTTTACTCGACCTCGAGTAAACTCAAAATGAGGATCACCAAATAAATCATCACCCAAACTAACGACACCAACCTACACTCCCCATCAACTACATCATCATCATCACATCTTAACAACATCCGCTCAAAAACCTAAACGTAAGGGACGATGATTCCCCCACACTTAGATTCGAGCTCACCCGAAAAATAAAAAGACGCGACAACAATAATCACCAAACGACAACCAAAATGTGAGCTCAAATCTGAAAGGATCTCAAAGGAATTGAACTCACTCCAACGCCACAATCAAAATGACAACTCGCCTAAAACTTCAAAAGATAAACTACTACTACTATTACAACCAACCTATATAAGCAAGCTATGGAACAAAGACAAAAAGGGATAAATTCCATACTTACTCCCAAAAACAAACAATCAAAAGAAAGTGAAAGCCAAAACAAATCCCCGGCAAATGAGTCTTCAAAATACATAATTCTCTCTTAATCTCTCATTTTGCCTAGGAGCCCTTTCGGGTTTTCATCCTAGCTTCTCACATTTTTTTATCTCACCATCTTACCCGCTCAATATAAGCCACTTTTTTGCATAAGTTGCCCTTTCGGGTTTTCAACCTATCCGGGCCCCCATTTTTGCCTGAGTCGCCCACCCTTGTGGGTTTTCAACTCAGCGGGTTTCATTTCATCACTTCTTTTTTTTTTTTTTTTATATTCTTTTTCATTTTTTTTTTTTTTTCATTTTCATTTTTTTTTAAATTGAAAGTAATATATACAACATAGATACACGAGAATGAGAATACCCTCCCCCCTACTTAAACTACACATTGTCCTCAATGTGTCGACAATTAAAAGAAAAAGTAAACTGAAAATGGGGGGGAAACCAACAATCGAGTAAATCGAAGATCGAATTCTCAAAACTCATGAAAAGCAATCCGTCAAACTCAAATTTCTTAACAACACCAACTCAAATCTCATAACTCAACTCACAACCTCTCCCTCGAATCACTCAAACAAATGACAAGTTCAAAAGTTTTGAATTTGTGAGATTTTCACCTAGCTTAATAGATCGAAAAGATACATTAACAATCTCAACCCTCTAGTTGTACCAACTCCTAGCTATTGAACTCCTCCCAACGGGTTTTCTTTTGTGGATTTTGGTTCCAAGTTGATGAAGATTGGTTGTGGATCTTTTTAGTGGGTGGGTGGTGGGTGAAAGAAAATTTGTTGTGGTGGTGGAAATTTGATGAAAAATAAAGAGAAAGAAAGAAAATAAAGGGGTCTCGGGGTGTTGGGGTCTCGGGTTGCCTCCCGAGAAGCGCTGTTGTTTAAAGTCGTTAGCTCGACTTAATACCTTAAGCTTAAAAATTGGGCTTGTGCTCCATATGTGACAATGGAGGCTCCATGTCAACCTCCAATCCGAGTACCCGCAAGACAAACGGAGAAGAACTCTTGCAATGCATCGTCGGTGGTACGGTTTCAAAACAAGGTGGTAAATCGGGAGGCTTTTTCCGCTTTTTCCACTCCGGCACCATACCCCGCATGTTAGTAGGAGAGGCACAATCCTCAACCAAGGCATCATCAACATTTATCGACTCATCAACATGCTCAATATCAAGAACATCATGCAAAAACAGAGTCAACAATGTTAATAGAGTAAAGAGGGTTATCATCCTTAATCAAAGGCTTAGAATCATCGATTTTAAACGCCTCTACCTTTCCCTCGAATTCCATGGTCAAAGAACCAGCGCAAACATCAATTTTAGTGCAAGATGTTTTCAAGAAAGGTCGCCCCAAAAGGATGGGGGCGGCATGCTTATCGGGCTCCATCTCCAAAACATAAAAATCAGCGGGAAATTTCAATTTCCCAACCGTAACTAACACATCCTCTAATTTACCCCTAGGATAAACATTGGATCTATCGGCTAATTGAATCACCACACCGCTTTCATGCAAATTGCCAAGTTTCAAAGACTTATATAATGAATATGGAATCACATTAATTGAAGCACCTAAGTCTAACATGGCTTTAGGAAACATGGTGTCACCTATAGTACGGGGATGGTAAACATGCCTGGTCCTTGCACTTTTGAGGTAATTTCTTTTGAAAGATAGCGAGACATGCTCGCTAGCCTTCACTTTTTGCACTCCCTTTTGTTTTTGCTTTCTTTTCGAAGTACACAATTCCTTAAGGAACTTAGCAAACCTAGGTACTTGATTTAAAGCATCAAAAAGGGGAATGTTTACCTCACATTTACGAAAGATTTCGTAGATGTCATTGGTGCGCTCTTTTTGCGGGTTTCTCTTAATGCCTCGGGAAATGGTGGCTCTGGTTCATATGGTGGAGGAGGTGATTTTTGGACTTTCTCCTCTTGTTGAGGTGGCAATGATGTACAATCTGGCTGTCGGTTCATGCTCGATCACCTCTTCCACTATCTCTTTGTCTCGAACCACCAACCTCTCTTTGCTTGCAATTTCCGCTCCACTTCTCAATGTGATAGCACTCACGTTCATCTTAGGGTTGAGCTCTACTTGGGATGGAAACCTCACCGAATCCCTAGCCTCTAACTTGGTTACGGCTCCCGCAATTTGGCTTACTTGGCTCTCCAAGTTCTTGATGCTCGAACGGGTCTCTTCCCGAAACCGAACCATATTTCCCCGCATGTTAGTGACATTTTTAGTTAAAGCATTCATCATATCCTCGTAGACATGCCGGTACTCGGTCCCCGTGATTGGCCTTGTGGCCGAAAATATGGAGCTCCTTGCTCCGTGCTCTCGAATAAGGAGGTGGTGGGCGGTTATACTGCTGTGGCGGCTGCTGGTTCCCTGATGAGTTCCCGTACCTCAAATTAGGATGATCTCGCCATCCCGAATTGTAGGTACCAGAATATGGATCATATCTTTTCGGAACCCTTGGCCCCGAAAATCGGCCGCCTTAACCTCTTCACTCGGTTCTTGTAGATGAGGGCAAAAATCAGTTGGATGATGTGAAGAGCAAATGCCACAAGCCTTCACTTGGTGAGTTTTCTCTTTCACTATGAAGTCTCGCATCACGGATGTGAGAGCTTGCACCTGATCTTCCAACTTAGAAGAACTAGAACCCTCGGAGACCACACGTCGAGTTCCAGACCTTCTACTAAACCGCCTCGAGCTTTCAAGAAGCTCATTTAACGGTTCCTTTGCGGCGAGTGCAGTTTTATTCACAATGGATCCACCACTTGCTGCATTAACCATCCTAGCATCCTCATCACATAAGCCATTATAGAAGTATAGCACCAAATCTTCCTCCCGAATAACCGTGGTATGGACAACTAGCACATAACTTCTTAAACCTCTCCCAATACTCGTAAAAAGACTCATCACCTCGTTGCTCAATGTTACTTATCTCCTTCTTCAAAGTAGATGATTTAGAAGTGGGAAAGTATTTCTCGAGAAAGCTCTTTTTCAATTGAGCCCAAGTGGTGATGCTTTGTCGGACGGAAGGTAGTACATCCGAGTCCTTAGCTGCGTCTTTTAGCGAAAAGGGGAAAGCTTTAAGCTTGATTCTATCTTCGGAAACTCCCACTTGGTTTCATGCTTCTTTGCATACCACATGAAACTCGACAAATGTTTATTGGGATCTTCACCATTTAGCCCATGGAATGAGGGAAGCAAATGTATCAACCCCGACTTTAGCTCAAATGTGTCCCCCACTTCCGGTTCCGGAAATGTGATACACAAAGGTTGTTGGTCAAGGTTAGGAGCAGTGAGCTCCTTTAAAGTGCGGTGCTCAACTCTAGGAGGCATCTCTTCTTCAAATTGAAGCGAAAAAGGGAGCTCACTAAAGTCTTCACGCAATTCTCTTCTCAACCCCGGAAAGGGTTAGTTCTAGATCTCGATCGTCATTGCAAAGGTTCTTGGTTAGTAGCACGAGTATTAACCATAAACAAAAACCATTAGCAATACAACCCAAAAGCATACACTAAATATAAACAAGTAACACCGTGTCCCAGGCAACGGCGCCAAAATTTGGGCGGGCCGCGCTTGTCGTGAACGCCGCCCGCCAAAGATAAAATTTCTCCTACTCTCTTTTACAATAAACAAGTATAATGGAAGTAGGGTTCGTATCCACAGGGAAACGGGGACGAGTTATATACTTAGCGTGCGTTAGTACCTAGAAGACTCTAACGGTCGAGAAACCTAATAATAATAACAAAGGGGGTTTTCAAGTCGATTTACTAACAAACTACAACTAACTAGCAACTAAATAAGATGAGAAATCAATATAGGAAGATCTTGAATCCGATTAACATGCACTTCAATTCATTATCGATCATTGAACCTCGTCTCTATTCATTTCCATAATTATCTATTGTTGAGAATTAATCTCGCATTCTCCTTATTCTTAGTTGAATAGCACGATCAGCGTGACTATAAAACCCTAACTAAAGGATAACCTAGTCCGATCTGCGTCTAAGTTCAATCCAATAGCAAGCAATAAACACGAGAGAACCAATAGACACCGCTAATGTCATACAAGCGATAAACATTCAACAGTTGATACAATTTCTCCAAGAAATAACCAAGACGATCTGCATCTAAGTTACTCCATAGTTTGCTACTAATTGATAAAAGAATAAAACAATCCGATTCTATTCTTAAATCTAGCATTAGATTAATTACACAATCAAACTAGTAATATTCCTAGCATAATCATGCAAAAACCATTGAAAGCAAGCATAGAAATTAAACCATAATCAAAGGAAATAAATAGAGAAGAAAGATCTCACAATAATGCTTGAAGCTCCATATTAATCTCGTTCAAGAACGGTTCAAGCTACAATCGGCATAGCATAAGCCAATCCCATAATTGAAATCTACAAAGACTAAATTAGAAAATAAAAACTAAAAAGAGAAGACAACAAGAGAGGAGTGGAGTTTTGGAAACTCCATCCCCTTGTGGCTCTGCCCCTAGGTCTAAAAACAAAATTTAGTATTTATACTAAGGCTCAAAAGTCGGCCGACATTTAGACCGACCTAGGGGTCGCGAGGTGCGATACAGGTCGCACCGTGCGATGGGCTACTGCCTTCGCAACGAGCTGAAGAATTGGCGAAACCACGCAGGTCGCACCGTGCGAGAATCCTCGCGAGGTGCGAGCAAGGCAGTCGCGAGGTGCGAGGAAACTCGCGAGTCGCGAGCGCTGGGCCTTCGAGCTGGGCGATGAGCGCTGGGCTGCTGAGCGTGCGGTGATGAGCGCCGGGCCGCCGAGCGTGCGGTGATGAGCGCGCATGAGGCTGGGGCGCACATGGTGGGTCGCGCGATGCTTCGAGCCGGCTCGCGATGGTCGAGCGATGATGCTTGCGATGGGCGATGCTTGTGAGTCGGGCGTGCGATGCTTCGATGGGCGAGCTTGGATGGGTTGGCGATGATGCTTAGGCTTGCGGTGATCACGAGAGCTTGGCTCGGATCAAATGCACTTCACCTTGGAAGCTCGGAATACATGACGTTAACACAAATTATCTCGCAAAGCTCCGAACTTCCGCTAAGAGCTAAATAAGACACGAATGTCAACAATTACAATCAAACCCCTAGCAAAGTGCACCTACAATACCACAAGAACATCGTATAACTTGAGCGCATCAATGGTACTCTAGCATCTGTTTACTTCCAAGGATAATTATTTATAGTGGTTACTATCATGTCAAACCAGCCACTAATATTATATTTCAAATATACCCAATTTTTTTTGCATTTTATATATATATATGATCCTCAAACAATTATATATATATTTATATATATATATATATATATATATATATATATATATATATATATATATATATATATATATATATATCATTTTCCATTACAAATTATGTTTTTTATACAAATATAAGAAATTTACAAAAATATAGATGCTAAAATATTGGGGTCAGGGGGCGGGCGGGCGAGAAGGGGTGTGCGCGGGGCCGGGGGCTGTGCGGGGGAGGGTGGCGAGGGGGGGAGGCTGGCGGGGGAGGAGTGCAACCGGGGGCAAGATTCAGCAATGGGGGGGAGGCAGGGGATTGCGGGGGGTGTGCGGGCGAGGCATGCTTATTATCATAAATTTGCACTATTTTATGCACTACTATATACCTTTACTCTTTTTGTCCATAATTAATTGGTATGCTGTTCTAATCTCCCATAACTGAGTTTTTTGACATGATTAAACAAAAAAAAAATGTTCTCTACTTACCCCAAATGTAGTTGAAAATGAATCAACAAACTTAGATGATTATAAGAGTTTGTCTAATTACATTTGATGACACTAAATGCATAAGATTACATTATACCATCATGTTTTTGCATGAATCAAGAGACAAAAAAGCATGAAAAAATCCACTTAATTGCTTATTAGGCCAACAAATCACACAAATATCAAGCCGTAACCACTTCATTATCCATGGATCAAGCAATTGAAGTCCTAAAATAACCACTTAGATGCATAGTAGGCCAAGAAATCCCACAAAAACTATTAACTAACTAATGTTCACCAACTTTATGCGTGAAACAATCAATGAATGCCAAAACAATTCAATAAAACCAGCACCATGATCCCAAAGGGGCTACAATGCCCATACTAATTCCTCGAACAATCATCTTCAACTAAGGGGAAAAGGGGGATAAATAAGGTTCATCCTCGAAAAATCAACTTCGGATAGGATGGTTCTAATTTCTAAAACATAATCGGAAAAAGAATTCTAAGATAAGTTAATAGAAGGGGGATAAATAGAAGGATGAGATGGTCTGAGATTGAGTACCTGGTCAGTCTTATCCTTGGCAATAATGTCAACAAATGCAGCATCTTTAAGCATCTGATAAAGATAAGTTACATGATTGTTAATATTATGAAATCATGACAACTACAAAGCAAAAGGTAAAGAAAGAACATCCAATCTAAGCCAACAGGGGGGTGTGTGCGGGGGTTGTGGGAGGGGGTGTGTGTGCGGGGGCGTGGGAGGGGTGTGTGCGGGGGCGTGGGAGGGGGGTGTGTGCGGGGCGTGGGAGGGGGGGCGTGTGCAGCGGGGGTCTGTGCATGGGGGTGGTGTGCGAGGGCTGTTTAGGGGATGGGGGTGCTACGGCAGATGTGGGGGCTGTGGAGCGGGGAGTCTCGTGCATGGTAGGGGTTGTGTGGAAGGGGGGTGTTTATGGAGGGGCCGTGGGAGGGGTGTGTGTTGTGGGAGGGGGGGGGTGTGTGCGGGGGGCTGCGGGAGGGGGGTGTGTTCTAGACATGTATTATATTGACGTTGGAAGGT
Organism: Beta lomatogona; assembly: GCA_947646795.1. NCBI lineage: Eukaryota > Viridiplantae > Streptophyta > Magnoliopsida > Caryophyllales > Amaranthaceae > Beta > Beta lomatogona. The sequence goes on along the minus strand of CANSNZ010000245.1, from coordinate 965,754 downwards.
GGGGATGCGTTCTTGATGTTTCTTGCGGAGGGTATATATCTATATCTACCTCATGTAAACATACAAGACCCTAAATAAGATTCAGGAAAGTTCCGGAACATTTACAAAGTATTACCCCAAATGTATAGAAAGGCTTTAAGTGAAGCTATTTGCATATCACAACTAAATGCTCATAATACATTAATCCAAGAAAATTTAAGCACAGATGACGCAACAAAAAAATGTAATTTCACCATACAACTAAACCAAACAACATCATCCCAACACATGCCAACCAAATAACAAAACAACCCAATACTCAATATTACAAGAAGCATACTTTAACTTCAGAAGACCAATGATCAAGAGCTGTAAGCGCACACGGAATAATCAAAGCATACATTTCGCCTAAATGCGGATGCTCAACCTGCAACCACCAATACCACATTCATCAATTCTATTTAAACCTCAAATTACTATTGACATAATAGAAATTTCATTAAAAAGATTTCAAAAAAAAACCGTGAGACAAACCATCTAAGGCGATAAGCGAGCAACAATGGCGTAAGCAAGGGGGAGTCCTAGCAGACGCCAAGCAGGATATTTCATCAACATGGGGGAGTGGGAGGAGTGCAGCGGGGGGGAGGGTTGGCGAGGGCCGGGGAGGCTGGGCGGGGGAGTGCAGCGGGGGGGGGTGCAGCAGGGGGCAGCAATGGGGGGGGAAGTATGTTTCTTCATTCAAGTAGAACAACTCAAGGTGTCTGCAACACGATAAGAGCATGTTCTTTCAAAATTTACCACCTCAAATCTTGAATTTAAGATAGCTAAAAAGAGGTGCGAGATCGAAGATACTATACAAAAATACTTAACAAAGCAACTATAACCTAATTCAGTGTTGAACATCCAGACCAGATAATGAAGAGACAGAACAAAAACATTTGCGATAACATCAAGCTCGCAGCTCAGTGAAGACAACAGGTGATGCCAAGAACATAAACCAAAACATGGCTTATCCAAGATCAGCATTAGAGCTCATCAATCAACCATTCATCAAAAGAACATTTTTAAAATAGAAAGGAAGCAGACCCCACCCAATCGCACTTTCATCAATGATAGCGATGTTAGGCACCTGAGAGTGTTCTATTTTCCATCAGAACCAATTTAATTGAAAAAAGAAAAAATTAATGCTTACCATCCACATGATCGGGATGGTGATGCGTAACAAACACCACCAACTTTCTCGGTAAAGCCGCAATAATATTCGCAAGCTGATAAAACACAAAACTTCTTTCATCACATCTTCGGTTAAAGAATCAAGCCATATTGAACTGCACTTATGGTTGTCTGCAATATTCTGCTCCATCTAAGACAAACCAACTTTTAGAAAGAACTAACAAAATGACATGATTTCACGCAGTATATGTCGAGAATGGAACAACAATTATATTTGAGTAAGCATACATGCAAAAAGCGACCTGAGTGTGAATGTACATGCTTGCAATTTAAGCATTTTGAAACCTCATTTTAACAGACTTCATCATGTAACATTCGCAAACAAATAAACATTCGCAAACTCAAATTCATTGCATAATGAGGAACAATTGTTGTAATTCAAAGTAAGTTTTGTAAGATCCTAAAGAAGACCCAAACCCTAAGTTCGACAAAATCAATCAAACAAACAACAAAAAACGCAAGAATGGGAGTAACTTAAATCAATAACAAAAGAAACTCAAGCCATTGCAAGAAACAATTTCAAACCCTAGATCACTAGTAGAATAATTGCTTATTGCTGCGGTGGTATTGCTGCGGTTTTACCCATACGCAGCAATATATCGCGTAAAAAGAAAAGATAAAATATAAAATAAAGATATTGCTGCGGTTTCGGCCAAAACCGCAGCAATATGCTATCAACAGGAAATTTTTTGAAAAAACGTTGACTATTTGACTAGACATATTGCTGCGGTTTTTGTCAAAAACCGCAGCAATATATTAAAATAATATTAAAAAATAATATTTTAATGATATTGCTTTGCGGTTTACGGCAAAACCGCAGCAATATCATTAAAATATATTAAAAAATTATAAATATGCGTGTATCAGTTAGGGTTTTTTCTATCACTTTTTCCCTCTCACACGCCGTTTCCTCATCTCTCCTCTCACCTCTCACTCTGCTCTCATCCCCTTATCTCTCCTCTCAACGCAGAACCACGACTCTTCCGTTCTTCGCCGACCACGAGGTTCCCCTCCCTCGTCCGAGCCATTGTTGCGCTTCTACTCTCAACCCTTCGTCCTCCTCCTCGTCCTCCTTCGAACAACGCCGACCACGAGGTTCCCCTCCCTCGTCGCCATCGACGCTTCCTCGTCGTTCGTTCGTCGCCATCAACTCCGGCCATCAACTCTTCCGTTCTTCGTCGCCATCAACACCGACCCTCGTTCGTTCGTTCGTCGCCATCAACTCGTCCATCAACACCGGCCATCAACTCTTCCGTTCTTCGTCGCCATCAACACCGGCCCTCGTTCGTTCTTCGTCGCCATCAACTCGTTCGGATCTCGTCGCCATCAACACCGGCCCTTGTTTTCTTCTTCGATTCGAATCTGTTTTTCCTTTTTTTTTTTCGTTTCTGTTTTTCGTTTTCTTTTTTTTTTCGTTTTTTAGATATGGTTGTAGATTTTTGTTTTAGGATTTTTTTTTATTTTCAGTTTCTTTTTTTTTTGTAATATATTTTTTGTTTTTTATATACATTGTGTTGCTTTAGTTGTGTTCATCTTCTTGAATGATTGAGTGAGTTTGCATTTTTTTACATAAGAAATTTGTGTTTGAAACTAATATTACAATTATATGACAAAGTTTTGTTTATCATTACTTTGAATTTGTTGTGTTTTATTTTTTTCAGCATTTTTATTTATCAAATTTGATGACATAATGCAAAAAAAAAAAAAATTTTTACCCCACTCATACCTATTGCTGCGGTTTTAGCTAGGAACCGCAGCAATATGCCTATTTTTTATTATTAACTACAGCATATTGCTGCGGTTTTTCCTAGAAACCGCAGCAATATACTTTATTTTTATAATAAAAAATATTTATATTGCTGCGGTTTTTCTTAGAAACAAGACAAATATACCTTATTTATATAATAAAAAAATTTTATATTGCTGCGGTTTTTCCCAGAAACCGCAGCAATATGTTTTAATATTCTTTGCGGTTTAAAACCGCAGCAAGAATTAATTACCTATTGCTGCGACGTTAATTGCTGCGCGGTCAAAACCGCCGCAATAGGCCACTTAATGACCGCAGCAATATGCATTTATTCTACTAGTGGATCCACGAAAATCATCAAAAAAACAAGCAAAATCAGGTAAAAACTTAAAATTAAAAGAGAGGAAAGAGAATATACCTCAGCGGCGAGGTAGTCCAGAACGGCGTCGAGGTAAACCGGAGCTCCGGACGTTCAGCAATAGTAGTCGCGCGATGAACGAAAGGAGGAGGTGAGTTTGTGGACAGCGGCGAGTAGAGGAGATGACAACGGCGGTGGCGAGTAGAGGAGATGACAGTGGCGGCGGCGAAGCGCGAGGCTCCGGCGAACGTTAACTGGGAAAGAGAGAGAAGAGAACCGTACGGGGAGGGAGGGAGGGAGGGAGGGAGGGAATTCGTGCGAGTTATTAAAGGGAGGGAGGGAAGCAGTGTGTATAAATTAAGTATAAGAGTGCAAAATATTAAAAAAAAAAAAATTAGAACATGAAGGGCTGCGGTTTTCGGGATAACCGCAGCCCTTCACTATCAAGGGCTGCGTTTTTCAATAAACCGGAGCCCTTGAATCGCAGCCCTTGCGTTTTTTTCCACTAGAGCCCATGATGATTAAAGAAATGCTTGATTTCTTTTTTTTTTTGAGAGGATCATCCAGACCTCTCACATTCCATGTTGTCATCAACATTAAGATAAATAAGGGTTTGGTCCCTTAGCACCCCCAAGAACACCTGAGCTTTAACCACTATGTCCACTATGCTGAAAGCTAACTGCTCTGGTAGTTTGAAAAGCTAGCTACTTGTTTTTATCTTTAGACTTCCTTGTAACCAACTTTCATGCTCCCTCTTCTTCAGGATTAGTCTGAACCTCTTTCTGAACTGGAGCATTAGATGTGGTCACTGGTGTCACATCCTTACTTAAATCTACTGTAGCACTAGGATCAACAGTTGTCCCAGTATCTACTAGCACTACAGGATCACCAGTAGGAGGATTAGTTCAAGTTATAACCACTTATGTTGTTGGTTTCTCAGCCATAGTAACCTGTGTGGTAACTTTGGGAACCCATTTCTGAACCACCTTGTTATACGGTTTAGGTTTAGGTCCTAAGTTATCACAATTGTGTCCAATAGTCAGACACTTAGAGCAAAATAGTGGTAACCAATCATAGGTGACTATCCGAGGGAATGAAGCACCATTGGGTTCCACAATTTGAATTTCTTTGGTAATGTCCATTTCTATCAAAACTCGAGCAAAAGAGACCCTCAATGCCTTAGAGGTGCACTCATCAGCATAAATAGGGACTCCTAATAGGCTGCCAATCCTACTAAGAGAGTCCCCACTCCAATAATGAAGAGGTAGATTAGGGAATTTCATCCAAATGGGAATAATTTTCAGGATTTTAGAGTGAAAATTAAAGCTCGAGGACCATTGTTTCACAATCATGGGTTTGCCATAAAACATATGAGGTCCAGAGAACAAGATACTATCCCTATCCTCTCCATTAACCAGTTTGACGACAAAATACCCTTCTTCATGCTTAAAGATTTTAGGTTCAGAGGAGAGATTCCAATGAATCTTAACATATGAATTCAAAGCAGTGAGAGTAGGGTTTTGACCCACAACATAAACTATAATCGAATTAATCCACAGTTCACTAAGCTTAGAAACTTCATCCTTATCTAACTTAGCTATGGGTTTACCATCCACAATTTCAGGAGCAATAAATTTGAGTTCCATACCTTCATCCGACATTCTACTTTTAGATGTGAAAGCTTTCCAGTTTTGCATAGCATCATTCGCCAGTAAGATTTCAGTCGTTTGAATCGGCTGATTATCAAGGGTTGGTGCTTCATTTTCTGAATGGATTGCTGCTCCATCGGATTTGTCGCCAATACTATGTTGAATTGAGATCGCATTCCGACCAATCACATCGCCAGACTTTTCCGGCACCGGTGAACTACACTCCGTCGCCGCCGCCTTCTTTTTCCGAGCCATAAAGGTCGATCAGCGCACGATAGTGGGGAACCTAATCATGCGCCGCGAGAGCTTTTCTTTTTTAGTTTTATATGTTATATTTCATTATTGGGAGTCAAAGTTTATTAATTTTGATCATTCTTGTCAATTTATTGATATTTAAGAGTAATTATTATTTGCTTGATCTTGTTAGATACATCTCAATCCTTCATACTAACTTTTATAATTATCTTTAAAATATATAGAATTATAGAAATTTACTGTTAAAGGCGCATCTTGTAGATTGTGCAAAAAAAAAAATGTATAACAAATTAAGAAAGACGGAGAGTGAACATACTTAGGACTTCATGAAATGGATAAATTATATAGCAAGTCTAAGAGAGCAATATAATTCAAGCTTGATTTTACATGTTTCAATAGCTTATATTTATTATGAAAGAAACACACAAAATTCAAAAATATATCCTAAACCTAGGAAGATACTCCATCACATTATACACTTTTTTTTTTTTTTTGAAAAAAGTATAAAGAAAACCAAATATCAAAAGGACAAATGGACCACAGCCATTGTTTAAAAAAAAAAAAAGACCACAAAAAAAGGACCACAACTAAATTCTGAACTCTACTTGTTAAATAGGGCCTTAATCTTACTTTTTTGTGTCTAAAATCATGCATCATCCAACCTGTAGCAAATATCTTGTATTGCAATTCGTATACTCGTAGTCATAGTCTCATAGTCAGAGTAGTTGCATGTAATGATGTAGAGAAGACTTACCAATTAATCACAAGAACAAGACAGCGGGGTTCTTGATGTGATTATATAGATAAGAATGAAGTCCATGTATATGACGAATTTTGGTCCATATAGTGATACTTAATGAGATACTTAATGGTCATAAATCATAATGTCATATTCATATATCACCCTTGAGGCCTTGAAGTTACAAATACAAAACCCTATGTTTGCTGTCAAATATACTTGGTATGATAGTACCGGTTAATGTTTGATATTGAATGCTAAGATATACTACATCCGTTTCAAATTAATCTACATACTTACACTTTTGACACTATTCACAAATTTTCCTTTGACTATCATTTGTGAATTATGGTTAAGAGAAAATATAGTCATGTAGGGTCTTGTTTGATTCGTCTCGATATGTAATTTTAGAATATCGACTTTTTATATTTTTTACAAATACAAAAGTAGAGATATAAAGGCTCAAAGTAGTGCATCGGCATGCGTGAAAAGTGTAAGTGTGTAGATTAATATGAAACGGAGGTAGTACTGCACTTCAATCCTCGATCTATATAATTTTGAATAAATATATTTATAAATCTAACTATGCAATCATTTATTAAGTATTTTAAGTGTTGATATATCTAGGAGGGAATTTTAGGAGGAAAAACTATCTTACTAGCTTCTATTTTAACTTATAGTATGGATTCTACTTTAGTATATACTTCCTCTGTTACATTATTGCAACATCACACATTGACACATTATTTAAGAAAGCCATGTGAAGAGGAGATGAATATAAATGGATAAAAAGTATGACTCAAGCGACATAAGAGAAATAGAGATCGAAGATATTACAAAATAGGGGTGGCCAACAATGCGGGCCAATCCAGCCAACCTAGCCCAACCCACCCAGTGGGTCGTGTGGGCCAGACGCCCAGACCCATGGAAAGCCCCCGTCCAAATCATGAAATCCGTGAAATTGATGGGTAGGCGCTTATTTTTTTGAGCCTAGCCTATGAAAGCTCATTTGAAAAACCGCCCAACCCAACTCACCAATCCAGCCTAGGCCTACCCACCCGTTACCCCGCCTAACCTAGCCCATGGACCAGACCAGCCCAGCCAGCAAAATCGTGAAACCCTTGGCCTCTAATTGCTTGTTTGAAAATCTTTAATTTGAATTGTAAAGTGTTATCTTTGTCTTTTGATAATGCAAGTGCTAACACAAAGTGTATTGAGTACTTAAAAGTCGATACCGAGCTTTCCTTGCTTATAGACGGTGCACTATTACATGTTCGTTGTTGTGCACATATTTTGAACTTGCCTGTTCAAGAGGCTATATGACTTTGATATTCTTAAGTGGTGGAAACAACACTCTGCTCCAAATATTCTTAATGTTATGACCTATGAACTCTGAATATTTCTAATTGTTTTATTTAATATACTATGATAGTGCAAAATTGTAATGAGTAAGATGAAATGATTGCAAAACAAGTTAAACCGGAATAAATGGTAGTGATCATGAGAATGACTAATCATTATTTATATAAGTTACATTCCAACGGTTAAATATCTAATATTCTGATAATCAAAATTGTTTAGAGCAAAATTATATAATAAATGTTGTAAATTATTATATCATTAACAATTACTAACTGAATCGTTATTTTCATTTTTAATTAGCTTTAAAGAATAACTTTAAAATATAGTTGTTGTAGTCTAACATCTACGGCTCTCCTGAAGACACTTGGGCTCATCAGAGCCGTACACGTGTGACCCTAGTTAAAAAGGAGAAAAGCCTTGAATCTCTGGGCTACACTCAGCTGAGTTAAAAGGTTTAAGTTCTGGCCCAACAGTCAGAGCCCAGCAGTACAAGATGGCTGAAGAAGAGTGGTTAATAGACATCCACCGGTCTTGGTCTGCCACGTGTCATGATCTGATTCCTCAACCAATCAGAGGCCACTATTGTAGGTCAGTTTTTAAGGTTAGCTGTCAACTTGCTATCACTATAAATACTCCAGAAATCAGGAGAAAAGACATTCAATGAAAACAGTGCAAAGTTACTCTGATAAAATACTCTCTCACTTTCTCTCTCTATCTCTACTTTCTCTCACTACTCCTGATATCTGACTTAAGCATCGGAGGGGGAACCACCACCCAAACCTCCAGGGTGGGTCCCTTTTTGCAGGTTCGGGAGCTGAGCCCAGACCAAGGACTAAGCGGATTCAGACATCGTTGCACAAGTCTCCAGCTGAAGAACACTCAAGATACTAATTTACTTGCTCGATAAGGAAGCTAAGCCTACAGCTTACTTGTTGGACAAGTGGATAAAACATTTGGCGCCGTCTGTGGGGAGATGCAACGATGACCGATTGTCAGTCGTCCAACATTGCTAGGAATCGAAGCCTTCAAGTTAATGTCGAAGATACGGTGGAGCATGAAAGACCATCTCGAGGAAGAGATAGACCTCCATCCATCGTCAATGTTCTCGGACCAAGCCAAGAACCCGGTCATCCAAGTGAATCTAGATTGTCCGGTGGATCGCCGCCCACCTGGAGAATGTTCTGAATGATTTTCAGACTAGGATGGCAGAGGTCGTCCAGGAACAGATTAAAAGCAATATGTTGTTTTTTAATCATAACCCGGAGCCAGCTGCTAACAATCCACCTCGTCCTAGAGGACGTTCTCAAGTAGATCGTCCAGGCCCTAGTCGACATGTTCGTCAGGAGTCCTCTAGGAGGACGGTAAGAGGAAAGCAGCCAGAGGATAATGATCAACGAAGGAAGATGGACTGGAACCTAGTGGTGAGGAGTCAGGACCATGTTCGTCCAAGCGGGCATTGAATGGAAATAGATGCCAGAGAGTATCTAGAGGCAAAGAAAGCTGCTGCATTACAACGATCAGCAACAGGATCTACACCATACATGAGAGACCCGCCTTTGAGGTTGTCGTCCAGAGGGGAAGGACGAAGTTTAAGTCACTCTTTTGTTCATCCACGCCAGGAGATGACAGTGGCTCAGCCCATGGTCTATAGGCGTCCAGTGCCTGCAAACACTTCATCCAATCCTGTAATGAAAGAATATCGCAAGGAGTTCATACTCATTGAGGGACAGCTGGGAGCCCTCCGGATCAACTGGCCTACCCCATTCTCGGCCAGGATCATGGAGGCGCCCCCCTTCCCAAAGGTAAAACTCCCAACCATTGAGCCTTTTGATGGAACAACTGATCCTGATGATCACCTGTCTGCTTACAAACATCAGATGTACGTCCAGGGAGTGGACGATGCTACTTGGTGTAAGAATTTCCCAGCTACCTTGAAGGGGGTAGCTCAGAAGTGGTTCAATAATCTTCCCCCCAATTCAGTCAACAATTTTACTGAACTCAGTTTATTATTCACCAGTCACTTTGTTGCCAACAAGCAAGGGCAAAAGACAAGCATGCACCTAGGCAAGGTCGTCCAGGGACCTAAGGAGGCTCTTAGAAGTTTCGTTAAGAGATTCATCCTAGAAGCACTTCAGATCCAAGATCTTAATGCTGGAGTAGCCTTTGACGCCTTCATCAGGGGTCTAAGGCCAGGAAGTTTCAAGTTTGATCTTGTTAAGAAGAAAATCTCCACTCTTGCTGAGGCTTTAAGAGAAGCGGAAGCGTTTATCCACGCTATCGAAGTGTGTGCTTTGAAGCAAAACTTCCCGAGTCTAAGAAGCCTGAAGAGGTTGCTCAGCCAAAGAAGAGCAACCCCAAAAAGGCCGAGACCTGGGCTATAGCCGCTACCACCACTTCGTCCAGAAGGAGCAAAAGGAAGGAGGCCGAGCCATCCTCATCCAATCCTATTGAGTTCAACAAAGACCAATACTCCATTCTCATGGAGATTAAGGATCAATATGAGTTGAAGGCTCCAGCAGAGATAAAAACACCTTATAGAAATAGGGATAAGAGCAAGTATTGTCACTTCCACAAGGATTGTGGTCATGAGACTAATGAATGTAAGAACCTCAAGAGAGCTTTGGAGGAACTAGCTCGAAAGGGAAAGATGAACTCCTATATGCCACAAGGGGGAAGGAAGTTTCCAAGGAAAGATGATTGGCTATATTTCATTATTGGGAGTCAAAGTTTATTAATTTTGATCATTCTTGTCAATTTATTGATATTTAAGAGTAATTATTATTTGCTTGATCTTGTTAGATACATCTCAATCCTTCATACTAACTTTTATAATTATCTTTAAAATATATAGAATTATAGAAATTTACTGTTAAAGGCGCATCTTGTAGATTGTGCAAAAAAAAAAATGTATAACAAATTAAGAAAGACGGAGAGTGAACATACTTAGGACTTCATGAAATGGATAAATTATAGGAAAAATTCACAAGAATAATCCAAACTATTGAGTGTCTTCTCAAATTAATCCCAACTACGTTTTATTTTAGTATAATCCATACTTAGGGGTGGTCTTCCCATTTTGCTCCGTTAACCTCTTGTAACGTGCGGCGGAACCTTTCTCTCACTACCACCAACCATCTCTTCCACTTAGTGTCCACCGTCCAAATCCATCACCACCCCCCCTCCCCAAATACACCACCACGGCACCACCCCCCCCTCCCGAAATGCAGGACCACCCCCCCCTTCCCCCCAACTACACCACCACGGCACCACCCCTCCCCTCCGAAATACATGACCACCCCACCCTCCCCTCCCCAAATACACCACCACGGCACCACCCCTTCCCCTCCCGAAATGCGGGACCACCCCACCCCCCCTCCCCAACTACACCACCACGCACCACCCCTCCCCTCCGAAAATACATGACCACCCCCCCCCTCCCCCCCCAAATACACCACCACGGCACCACCCCTTCCCCTACCAAAATACATGACCACTCCACCCCTCCCCTCCCCAAATACACCACGGCGGCACCACCCTCCCCTCCCATCCCCAAATACACGACCACCCCCCCCTCTTCAAATCCACCACTACCCCCCATCATCAATCATCTCTTTACCTTTGTAATTCAACAACAAGGTAGCACGACAAGAAAAGCACTTGCCCGAAAAGAGGGCTCGGTGGTGGTTCACCGGTGCCGTGCTTGTGGTGCCAAGGTCTATGATGGTGATGGGCGGGCGGTCGTGGGTGGGGGGTGGGTTTGCATATGGGTTGGGCGTGGCGGGGTGCAGGTTCGCGGGGTGGAGAACGCGTGGCGGGGGTGGGTGGGTTTGCGGATGGGTTGGGCGTATGGGTGTGGCTAGATGAAGAGGGTGGTCGGGTAAGAAAGAGAGAAAGAAAGGGTGAAATGAAAGAAAAAAAAGAAAATTTGTTTTTTTAACCTTTTAACAGTGGGGCATATGGGATCATTTTGGGAAGAAGTCCGGAAGTTGGGATTATCCGAATAACACGTAGTTGGGATTAATTTGAGAAGACACTCAATAGTTTGGATTATTCCTGTGAATTTTTCCTAAATTATATAGCAAGTCTAAGAGAGCAATATAATTCAAGCTTGATTTTACATGTTTCAATAGCTTATATTTATTATGAAAGAAACACACAAAATTCAAAAATATATCCTAAACCTAGGAAGATACTCCATCACATTATACACTTTTTTTTTTTTGAAAAAGGTATAAAGAAAACCAAATACCAAAAGGACAAATGGACCACAGCCATTGTTTAAAAAAAAAAAAAGACCACAAAAAAAGGACCACAACTAAATTCTGAACGCTACTTGTTAAATAGGGCCTTAATCTTACTTTTTTGTGTCTAAAATCATGCATCATCCAACCTGTAGCAAATATCTTGTATTGGAATTCGTATACTCGTAGTCGTAGTCTCATAGTCAGAGTAGTTGCATGTAATGATGTAGAGAAGACTTACCAATTAATCACAAGAACAAGTCAGCGGGGTTCTTGATGTGATTATATAGATAAGGATGAAGTCCATGTATATGACGAATTTTTGTCCATATAGTGATACTTAATGAGATACTTAATGGTCCTAAATCATAATGTCATATTCATATATCACCCTTGAGGCCTTGAAGTTACAAATACAAAACCCTATGTTTGCTGTCAAATATACTTGGTATGATAGTACCGGTTAATGTTTGATATTGAATGCTAAGATATACTACATCCGTTTCAAATTAATCTACACACTTACACTTTTGACACTATTCACAAATTTTCCTTTGACTATCATTTGTGAATTATGGTTAAGAGAAAATATAGTCATGTAGGGTCTTGTTTGATTCGTCTCGATATGTAGTTTTAGAATATCGACTTTTTATATTTTTTACAAATACAAAAGTAGAGATATAAAGGCTCAAAGTAGTGCATCGGCATGCGTGAAAAGTGTAAGTGTGTAGATTAATATGAAACGGAGGTAGTACTGCACTTCAATCCTCGATCTATATAATTTTCAATAAATATATTTATAAATCTAACTATGCAATCATTTATTAAGTATTTTAAGTGTTGATATATCTAGGAGGGAATTTTAGGAGGAAAAACTATCTTACTAGCTTCTATTTTAACTTATAGTATGGATTCTACTTTAGTATATACTTCCTCTGTTACATTATTGCAACATCACACATTGACACATTATTTAAGAAAGCCATGTGAAGAGGAGATGAATAGAAATGGATAAAAAGTATGACTCAAGCGACATAAGAGAAATAGAGATCGAAGATATTACAAAATAGGGGTGGCCAACAATGCGGGCCAATCCAGCCAACCTAGCCCAACCCCAAAAAGGCCGAGACCTGGGCTATAGCCGCTACCACCACTTCGTCCGGAAGGAGCAAGAGGAAGGAGGCCGAGCCATCCTCATCCAATCCTGTTGAGTTCAACAAAGACCAATACTCCATTCTCATGGAGATTAAGGATCAATATGAGTTGAAGGCTCCAGCAGAGATGAAAACACCTTATAGAAATAGGGATAAGAGCAAGTATTGTCACTTCCACAAGGATTGTGGTCATGAGACTAATGAATGTAAGAACCTCAAGAGAGCTTTGGAGGAACTAGCTCGAAAGGGAAAGATGAACTCCTATATGCCACAAGGGGGAAGGAAGTTTCCAAGGAAAGATGATTGGCATAGCAAGAAGAAGAAGAGTGCAAGCACAGACGAAGATGTTGTTCTCGTAATCTCAGGTGGGTTTGTTGATGGGGGACCAACCAATAGAGGGCACAAAAACTACCTTAGGGAGCTCGGCCAAGTTTTGTTAGCTGATCAGACAAAGGCTGAGCCCTTCCCAAGGGTGGTAGTTAGTGAGCAAGATCGGGGCAGGTTGAGGACTCCCCATGATGATCCCTTGGTTGTAGAAATAAAAATAGCAAACTTGAGAGTAAGAAGGATCCTGATCGACACCGGAAGTTCGACGGACATCATTAGTGCTGATTGCTTGTCCAGACTAAAGTTTGAGGAGAAGAACTTAGTTCCCGTTCACCATCCCATCATAGGGTTTGGGGGAGGAGTCATCCATCCAATGGGAACTGTTACTTTGCCCGTTCGAGTGGGAGAAAAAGATGCAGCTAGAACCTTGTTTATCCAGTTCTTGGTGGTCCGAGACTTGACAGCCTACAATGTCATTCTTGGACGACTAACTCTGAATCATGTCAAAGCAGTCATAGTAACTCACCTGATGTTGATGAAGTATGAGTGTGATGATGGCCAGATTGGCTCATTATATGGAGACCAGCAGGTGGCTAGGGAGTGTTATTTGACTACCCTCAAGACGTCATCATGGAAAATAGGCAGCAAAGATCAGAGGAAGGTTGCCGGCGAAAGGAAAACGTCTGGAATAGAGAAAGATCAGACGAAGATGGCTAGCGAGAGGAAAACGTCTGGATTTGTCAAAGACCAAGTCGCCTCGTTAAAGCTGACCATTGAGAGCCCTCAGACGCCTCTTGCTCCCTCAAGGAAGGCGTCCGAACATCTCCCCAAGGAAGAAGAGAAAATATGAAATCATCAAGGAAGAACCCTCCTCGTCTGAAGAGGTCATGGCCATCATGGGACTAGCAGTAGAACGTCCAGAGCCAGTGGAAGCCCCCTGAAGAGGTACGTCTGGATGAAGCTCGTCCAGAGAGGACTCTCAAAATTGGATCTTCGCTTAGTCCTGATTTGAAGGGTCATCTAGTCCACTTGCTGAAAGAGTTTCAAGATGTGTTTGCCTATTGCGTTGAAGAGATGCCTGGAATTGATATGGAAGTAGCCGTCCATCGGTTGAATGTTGATCCAAATTTGAAACGTGTTCGTCAGAAGAAGAGGCATTTGGGACCGGCTAGAAACCAGGCGGTCGACCAAGAAGTTCAGAAGTTGTTGGAGTCAAAATTCATCAAAGAGACTTATTATCCAGAATGGATAGCAAATGTGGTCATGGTGCCAAAGCCCAATGGCACCTGGAGGATGTGTGTGGACTACACAGACCTCAACAAGGCTTGTCCCAAGGACATCTTCCCTTTGCCTAAGTTGGATCGTCTAGTAGATTCCACAGCCGGCCATGCTTTGCTGAGCTTCATGGACGCCTATTCAGGTTTTCACCAAATTCCGATGTGGCCAGAGGATCAGGACAAAACGTCCTTCATTACTGAAAAAGGACTATATGGCTGGGTGAGGTTGCCATTCGGCCTGCGCAATGCCCCCGCCACTTTTCAAAGATTGATCAAAAATGTTTTTCAGCCGCAGTTGGGACGAAACATGGAAGCATATATTGACGATCTGATAGTCAAGAGCCGTCAAGAAGAAAGCCATGTTGGTGATTTAAGAGAAACTTTTGAAACTCTCAGGAAATACAAGTTAAAGCTGAACCCCAGTAAATGTGTCTTTGGGGTCTTGTCAGGGAAGTTTTTAGGTTTCTTAGTGGACCAGAGGGGTATAGAGGCTAATCCCGAAAAGATTCAAGCTATTCTAGATATGAAGTCTCCTTCAAAGACAAAGGAAGTGCAGAGACTGATGAGTTGCTTGGCTGCCCTTGGACGTTTCTTGTCTAAGTCAGGTGACAAGTGCCATCACTTCTTTGCCACGATCAAGAAAAAGGCCAAGTTTGAATGGACAACAGAGGCAGAGCAAGCCCTTCAGCGCGTCAAAGATCACCTTCGGCAGCTTCCTAGGTTGGTCAGTCCAGCTGAAGGGGAAAAACTGTTTATATACTTGGCGGTGTCCATTCAAGCCGTGAGTGCCGTCCTTCTGGCTGAAAGAGAGACCGTCCAAGTTCCCATATACTTTGTGAGTCATGTGCTCAAAGATGCGGAAAATAGGTATACTCCAGCCGAGAAGTTTGGATTGGCCCTAGTCATGGCCAGTAGAAAGTTGAGGCCTTATTTCTTGGCACACAGTATAATCGTCTACACTGATCAACCTTTGAAGCAAGTTCTACAGAAGATGGAAGCCGTTGGGCGGATGCTAAAATGGGCGGTTGAGCTTAACATGTTTGATATATCATTTGAACCAAGGAAAGCCATTAAGGGGCAAGCCTTGGCAGATTTTATAGTTGAGCTTACTCGGCCAACCATAGAGCCAATATCTGATCCAGCTAGAGGAAGGAAGCATTGGACGCTCATGGTTGATGGATCGTCCACAGTCAATGGATGTGGAGCAGGAATCATTTGTCAATCTCCCGAAGGGGACAAGTTTGAATATGCATTAAGATTCCAGTTCAGAGCGTCCAATAACGAAGCTGAATATGAGGCACTCTTAGCTGGAATCAAAATGTGTAAGGCGGCTGGAGCTGTTGAGATCGAGGCCAAATCGGACTCCCTCTTAGTTGTCAGCCAGGTTAATGGGGATTTTGAATGCAAAGAAGCATCAATGAGCAAATACATGCGACTGATCAAAGATGAGATAGAGCCACTAAAACGATTTGTCCTAGACCAAGTACCAAGGTCAGAAAATCATTAAGCAGATGCTCTCTCGAAATTGGCCAGCTCGGCTGAAGGTGATGTGCCAAGAACAGTTTTTTGGGAAGTCAAACCCAAAAAGAGCATCGACCAAGAGCAGATTATGTTTCTCAGCCGAGGGACTGTCTGGATGGAGCCGATCATAGAATACAAGAAGACGGGACGATTGCCTTCGGATCCTGTAGAGGCTAAGTATGTGAAGGCTAGAGACAAGTGGTTTGAGCTATGGGACGAGACACTTTACAAGAAGTCATTCAACCGGCCTCTGCTCAAGTGTGTCACCAGAGAAGATGGTCTGGAGGTTCTGAAAGAACTCCATGAAGGAGTTTGTGCTTCTCACATTGGGGGAAGAGCTTTAGGGGAGAAGGCTTTAAGGACGGGGTACTACTGGCATACCTTAAAGGAGGATGCTTTAGTCTATGCAAAGAAGCATGGAAATGTGCATCAGAAGCCGTCCAACTACTTAACCCCCATCTTGTTCCCTCTGCCTTTTGCCAAATGGGGCATGGATATCCTAGGACCTTTCCCTGTGGCCGCTGGGCAAAAGAAGTTTGTGATAGTGGCAGTTGACTACTTCACTAAATTGATAGAGGCAGAGGCCATGCGAGGAATAACAACAAACGACGTCAAGGGCTTCATCTGGAAAAGCATTATAACCCGTTTTGGCATGCCACAATCCATCGTCTTTGATAATGGCCCACAATTTGAAACGCCTAAACTGAAGGAGTGGTTGGCGGAAAGAGAAATAAAAGCACACTTCGCTGCCGTTGCCCACCCACAAGCCAATGGGCAAGTAGAGTCCTTCAACAAGATTCTATCAAATGGAATCAAAAGGAAGCTAGAGAACGCCAAGGGACAATGGGTTGAAGAGCTGCAGTTGGTGTTATGGTCCATCAGAACAACCGCCAAGAACTCTACAGGGGAGACGCCCTTCATGTTAGTCTATGGCACAGAAGCCGTATTGCCCATTGAGATTGAGGAACCCACCCTGCGAGTCATGTTGTACACAGAAGATGCCAACTGGGCTGCATTACGCACGGCTTTGGACCAAGTGCCAGAAGTCAGGGGCAATGCCTTGCTAAGAATGCAATTGTACAAACTGCGTTTGGCTCGGGAGTTTAACAAAAGAGTTGTTAGACGACCACTCAAAGTGGGGGATCTTGTTCTTAGAAAGATGGAAGCGGTTGGACGAGCTAAAGAGTTAGGGAAGCTAACACCAAATTGGGAAGGACCCTATCTGATTGTCCAGGAGTTACACAGTGGGACATTTCGTCTACAAGATCTAGATGGACGACCTATTCAGCGTACTTGGAATTTAGACAACTTAAAGAAGTACCACGTCTAACTCAGATCTTCGTCAGATACCTATATGGTAATTTGTAGTTACTCCAAAGTGCCACGGCACATGTTAGTAAGAAAAGAATTGTATACATGCATCTTGGCATTCAGCCAAGCAAAATCCATATAATACAATTCCTACTTTCTTATCTCTTTGTTTATTCTCACCAAGTTACTTCACTTTGGGGCATTAAATCAGTTACTCGTCTAAAAGTGACAATAACTTGGACAAAAATACAAACAATAGCAGAACGTCAAAATTGCTCATTTTTAAGCCGAACATCACTCCCTCAAAGAGACCGGCCAAAAATATAACGCATATATGGCCGTCAAATTGACAAAACCTCTAGTAAGAGTAACGTCAAAGTCTCTGAGAGAAAGCTGGCCTGAAATAAGACCTTAGTAAAGGATACTTACTTTCAAAAGCACGGACAGCTAAGTAGTCCAGACCCTAGTAAGGGATCGCTACTTAATGACGAGTGTTGCTCCCTCAAGGAAGCCGGCTAAAACATGCTTTGAACATGTATCTCAAGCTCGTTCATCAACTTCAGCAGGCTCAGCCAAGGACGGCCGCTCTCCTTCTTGGACTTTGGCTCTCCCTCCATGTACGGTTGAGCTAAGCCCAAGAAAGGGGGGATGATAGAAGCCTATAGGACGAGCTAAAGAGAGCAGGTCGTCCAAAAACCAGGACCTAGCCAATAGATGCATCTGTGATGGTTTGATAGTGCAGGACGAATGTTGGTAGCTCGAGCAAACCGGCTTGAAAGTGGTTCGTCCACAACTCAAACGTGGCCGTCTTCCCTCTTTGGGCAAGGCTCGTCTAATCAAGTAGATCGTCCAAAAATCAAGGACGATTATCAACAAATACTTGAATATTTCATAAAATAACTAGTAATCGTCCAAGGGCAAGGAGGACAATCTTCTCGTATGAGCATTTTGCAAACCGTCTCAGACGAGTCCCTTCTGGTACTCGGAGACAAGTTTTAAAGATTAAAAATCTGAGCAGGATGTTCAACGATCATGACGAAGTTAAAGTTATACTTAGTCAAATTGCAATTGTTTAAAAAAAAAAAAAAAAAAAGGCCGGCAATTGGCAAAAAGTTGTTCATATATATATCAATAAGCAAGGATTTACAATTTAAGACTACTGAATGGCTAAGAATATAATGGCAGACAAGCCAAGAAACTGGGAAAAATAAACCTAAAACTAGGCTTCATCTTCAGCGCGAGTTTCTTGGTCGTCCTCAGGCTTCCCATCCTCGGCTTCGTCTTCAGGGTTCCCATCCGCAGCTGCAGCCTCGTCGTCGGAATCAAGAAATTCCGGAGGTTCCTCGGCGCACACCATAGCCCGATGGACACTCTGCTGATATTCCAGACGACGTACAAAGCTCGGGACCTCCTCAGCTTCGGCCAGCATCTCGAAGGCCTTGACGGCCCAGTCCTTAGAGGTTTCGACGACGTGAGCCAACCCCTCCTTGGCATCATCGAAGGCCTTGGCCGCCGACCTTTCTAGACGGGCATTCTTCACCCTTAGGAGAATGTTCTCCTTTCTCAGCTCAGCGGCAGCAATAAGAGCCACATCCCTCTCACCCTTTAGATCAGTAGAGAGGGTATCTATGATCATCTTCAGACGGTCCCACTCCTTGATCTGGTCGTTGATGGTAACAAGATATTTCTTGTTCTTGGATTCTAGGTCCGCGGATCTCTTCTCCAAGGCGTCCAGTGACTAACGATGGAGGGTATTAGCCATCTCAATGTCATGGATGGCCTTGTCGCCTGCCGTTGTAGCGAGATGGACGAGATGCTTATTCTCTTTTCTCAGCTCCCTTGCCCATTCTTCAGTTAGCATGCTGCGAGCTAGAAGTTGGAACAATGAAAACAAACCAAGTTATTAGACGAGTTGCAGAGTCAAAATTTGTACAAGTATAAAACAAGGAAGGCATTAAACAATACCTCGGCAGCAAGCTGAGACATGTAGCCCACATGCCCGGCTGACGCTCCTCTTAATCCTTTAATGTAGGAGTCGGGGTAACACTTGAAGAGCTCCTGCTTAAGCCGCTCTTTCTCCAACCTTGACATTTTGGCGAAGGTAGGAGAAGACTCCTCGTCCGAATCAATGATGGGAGGAGTTGGGGGAATAGCAGGGCCTTCGCCCTTATCTGAAAGAGGGGGAGAGTCAGTTATTTTGATAGGAAAGACGATGGCTTGTCTATTGGACGGACTCATGGACCGTCCACCGACCCGCATCGTCCTAACTATGTTGGGGTAATACGACTCACCAGACGAAAGTGATGTCGTCCTAACAGCTAAAGGCATCTGCGACACTAGCTTAGCCACCGAGCCGCTGAACCCTGGATAGTTTCAGATTCCGGTGCAACCAAAGCCAAGGCGGACTCTGGGTTGATTTCAGTTGAGTTGGCCGGCAAAACGCTCAGCGGAACAGCTACATGTGCACCCTTTCCCTCCGCGGCCGGGACAACAGTCGAAGGCTCCTTTTTAAGAGCCTTGGCTTGTGGGGGAGGCATGCTTCTCTCCCCAACCTCGCCAGT
This sequence comes from Beta lomatogona, assembly GCA_947646795.1. Taxonomy (NCBI): domain Eukaryota; kingdom Viridiplantae; phylum Streptophyta; class Magnoliopsida; order Caryophyllales; family Amaranthaceae; genus Beta; species Beta lomatogona. The sequence continues at coordinate 946,040 of CANSNZ010000245.1, read as the reverse complement.
AGAAGCCGTCTTATCTGCCTTCTTCCTTGTAAAGCCCTTAGGCTTCTTCGCTGAAGGCTGGTCAGCGGCTGTAGTTGGCCTCTTTTTGGACGAGGACGACTTCCCAGGTGGAAGTTTGTTTGTAGGAGCATTTTTTTGCAAAAAGTGAAGAAGACATCAAATCGATCGTCCAAGGAACAAAAATAAGTACTATTACAAGACTTCGGACGAAGGTGGCCCGAAGAAGGTTGCCGTCCAAACATGGACGTTTTCCTACTTCATGCTATCTTCGTCGGAAAAAGAAAAGAAAAGTGATTTACAAACATCCAGACGAGTATGGCCCCAAGAAGGTGACCGTCCAAGTATGGACGTCCTTCTATGGGCGACTCTCGTCCAAAAATTGGATGACAACTCCAGGCAAGAATGGTCCCAAGAAGGTGACCGTCCAAGTATGGACGTCCTTCTATGGATGACCCTCGTCCAAAAATTGGATGCCAATTCCAGACGAGTATGGCCCCAAGAAGGTGACCGTCCATGTCTGGACGTTCTCCTTCTTTGGGTGACCCTCATCCAAAAATTGGATGCCAATTCCAGACGAGTATGGCCCCAAGAAGGTGACCGTCCAAGTCTGGACGTTCTCCTTCTTTGGGTGACCCTCGTCTAAAAATTGGATGCCAATTCCAGACGGGTATGGCCCCAAGAAGGTGACCGTCCATTTTTGGACGTTCTCCTTCTTTGGGTGACCCTCGTCCAAAAATTGGATGCCAATTCCAGACGGGTATGGCCCCAAGAAGGTGACCGTCCATGTCTGGACGTTCTCCTTCTTTGGGTGACCCTCGTCCAAAAATTGGATGCCAATTCCAGACGAGTATGGCCCCAAGAAGGTGACCGTCCAAGTCTGGACGTTCTCCTTCTTTGGGTGACCCTCGTCCAAAGATTGGATGCCAATTCCAGACGAGCTGAAATGATACTCGGCAAAAAAAAAAAAAAAAAAAAAAAAATTTGGTATTACCAATGTTTCGGCCCTCTTCTCGGCACTACTCTTTGCATACTCCTTCCACAGGTTGTCTGTAAATTTGGACATGCTGATTTCTCCCGTCCAAGATGCTTTGAGGCGTTGTCTGGCCGAGTCTGCAAAGAATAAAAATGTGTTCGTCAAATGAATTATAGACGAAGAGTTTTACTTGGATGATTTCAAATATATACCTTTATCATCGGCCAACCGCAAGCCGGCATCAACCAAGAAGTCGTCTTGGTAAAACATTTCCTTAAAGGGTATCCAGTTGGATGGCCCTTTAAATGATCGTTGGCCGGGCCTGGAGTACTCTTTTGTTCTGAAGTACTCCACAACTTCTTCATCGAAATTATCCTCCAGGTCCAGCCAGGACTGCTTCCGTCCCGTATTTGTGACGGATCGATTATAGAATCTATAGCTCTCAGTAGCCCAATCATTGGCCGCCTTTAAAAATATGAAATCGGCTTTCCATTCATGCATCTTAGAAGGCTTCCCCCAAGCCGTCAGGAAGCCAGGGCGGTTGCAGATGCTGAGCCATGTCCCGTCCATGGCCCCAGGTACCTTGGCCGCATAATGGATGTGGGTAAAGGCCTGAAGAGAAAGGGCTAGGCCGCGTAGCTCGCAGACGGCAATAAACGTCAGGACGTTGTGCCAAGCGTTTGGAGCCAACTGATTATGGCCGATATGGTAGTGCTGCAGCACTTGTTCTATGAAGTCATGGAGGGGAAACCTCAATCCCGCATCTAAGGCCAGTTTATAGACGGCGAAATGCTTCCTGGGAGCGCTCAGGATCGTCGCGTCTTTATTAGGAATGACAAAGGAAAAGCCCGGCATGGGCATGAAAGACGATAAGTAATTAGGGTCTGGTCCTAGTTTCTCTAACCACTTACGGTTGACCAAAATGAAGCCAGGATCAGAAAGGGGACCTAAACGTCTTCTAATCTTTGACGAGGTAGTAGAGGCCTCGTCTGATTCTTCGGCAGCCTCAGAATCGCTACCATTATTACCTTCGCCGATCTCCGCCATATCGGCGTCCCTGTCAAAAGTACTGGTCTCAGGTTTTATTTCGGAGTCTTCTGCATCATTGTCAAAAGGAGGCCTGTCCAAAGGCTGAGCACTTTGGACCTCTCTTGCCTCATCTGGCACCCGTCCAGTGGATTCCTCCATATCCGAGCTATTTGATGGGATTATGGCTTTTCGTCTTAGACGGGCCGTTTGCTTGACGCGCGCCAGATTACCCTGCACAGGTAAAGACTGGGTCGTCTGACTTTCTCGGGCCAAACTATGAAAATATATGTACTCGGCCAGAAGAGGCCCAACTCTAGAATGTGCCGAAGAAGAAGTATCGGTTCTAAGGTCAAGACAAGCTCTTGGTCGGCTAGGATTTTTTGACGAAGATGATTCCATTTTATTGATTTTCTAAAGAAAAAAATAAAGAATAAAGAAGAATGAAAAGATCAAAGAAACGATACCTGCTAAGAACGTTTGGGCGATTCGGTGAAGAATGCTAAAGCTGGACGATCACTCTCTCTCTCTCTCTAGGAAATTCGCAGAGCTTCTCTCTCTAGAAAAGTTCGTTCGAAGTGTTAAATGATCAAATGTCTTCACACCAAGGTTATTTATAGAGGAATAAGAAACCTGCGGAGCCGGTCAAGAATGACCGAAAAGAGAATACAACGGTCGAATATGACCAGTAGAACCCAGAAGAAGGCGCGTCACTTCATTTCAAATTGAACTACCTTGAGGGTAAAATGGCCTTAACCGTCAGATGGGCCGACAGTAAAAGCCCTTTTAGGGGCAAATGTTGTAGTCTAACATCTACGGCTCTCTTGAAGACACTTGGGCTCATCAGAGCCGTACACGTGTCACCCTAGTTAAAAAGGAGAAAAGCCTTGAATCTCTGGGCTACACTCAGCTGAGTTAAAAGGTTTAAGTTACGGCCCAACAGTCGAGCCCAGCGAGTACAAGATGGTGAAGAAGAGTGGTTAATAGACATCCACCGGTCTGGTGCGCCACGTGTCATGATCTGATTCCTCAACCAATCAGAGGCCACTATTGTAGGTCAGTTTTTAAAGTTAGCTGTCAACTTGCTATCACTATAAATACTCCAGAAATCAGGGGAAAAGGCATTCAATGAAAACCGTGCAAAGTTACTCTGATAAAATACTCTCTCACTTTCTCTCTCTATCTCTACTTTCTCTCACTACTCCTGATATATCTGACTTAAGCATCGGAGGGGGAACCACCACCCAAACCTCCAAGGTGGGTCCCTTTTTGCAGGTTCGGGAGCTGAGCCCAGACCAAGGACTAAGCGGATTCAGACATCGTTCCACAAGTCTCCAGCTGAAGAACACTCAAGATACTAATTTACTTGCTCGACAAGGAAGCTAAGCCTACAGCTTACTTGTTGGACAAGTGGATAAAACAATAGTGATTATAATTTATTAATCATTAAAATTACTAATTGTCTAAATTTAAATTAATGCCAAAGTTTATGTATCAGTAATTCTAATGATTGCTAATAAATACAACTCATTAGCCCATTAATCCCACGGCTCGCTAAACCCGCTCCATGAATCGCGAAAGCCCAAACCAGGTCGTCGTAGGCTGAGTAAACTAGCCAACCATACCAACCACCCTGCGCACGAAGCTTGTGGTCTGGTCCATGGCGAGCCAGCCTAGCCAGTTTTAGACTGCGGTCCGACCCGCCCAAACTACCTATTGGCCACCACGCACTATTACCAAATAAAAAAAACGTTGCCATTAATGTAAAACTTCATAATAAGAAAAACGTTGTAATTAAAAAGGACAATTGACACTAGGGGTCTCAACTGTGGGTGATAATTTTTTAAAGGTTTGAACTATTAATTAACCTGTGTAGGTCCATACTTTAGGGGATTTTAACTCTTAGCGGGTCTCAGTGATTAAAACTGACGATTTTTTTTTTAAATCGCACCTAGTTCCTACTTCTGTCCCTCAATTAACCCTTCTGGTGTGACCCACATTTTACAAGTTATGACCTATTAAGCCAGTTCAAGTTACTCAGGCCTACTAAAAGTTAAGACCGCATAAAGTTGGGATCTAAACAAGTTAATCAATAGTTCAGACCTTTTAAAGATTATCAGCCAAAGTTGAGACTCTTATTGTCAATTTTTCCAATTAAAAAAGAACGAAGAATGTAATATAGATACTATGTGAAGTGAAACAAGTATATAAATCAAACTCTCAAAATCAAAAGTCTCGTACGTTTAACTTATAATATGACAAAATTGACAAAGTTTAAGCTTTACACTTTGAAGTCATAAAATATATTCAACGGTGGAAAAACATGTTTTAAATTTTTAATGAAATAGTTTTAAGGAAAGGTCTAGAATCAAGCGCATTCCAACACTTTGCGTAATACATTTTAACACTTTCATTATAAACACACACATATATTACCGTTAGACACGTATTGATTGAGAAAGAGGTGAAGATCCACAAAAATTATATGGGGGAAGAGAGCTCAATTAAGCTCTATGGAATGTGGGCAAGTCCTTTTGTGTTAAGACCCAAACTTGCCCTCAAAATTAAGGGCATAGAGTTTGAATATATAGAGGAAGATCTTGCCAACAAAAGTGAGTTGCTTTTGCAATATAATCCAATGTACAAGCAAGTGCCTGTATTTGTGCATAATGGCCTCCCAATTGTAGAATCATTTGTCATCGTTGAATATATTGATGAGGCTTGGACTGACCCTCCACATCTTCTGCCTAAAGATCCCTACCTAAGGGCTAAACATCGTTTTTGGGTAGCCTATTTTGAACAAGTAAGCTTTCTCTATCTCTTGATAATGACTTAAGAGTAATCTCGCATATATCTGATGTTAATGTTGAAAGTAATGGAAACACTTTTTCTTTTCTCATGGATTTCCATTATCACTTAATATCACCTTCTAAGGTTGTAATAAATTATAATGAAATTTGGGGAATGATAAAATTGTTCGACGAATGAACATGTCTATGTAAGTTGACATGAGATTTCTCTTACAAATTACACTAGAATTCATTATCATTAACGAGGCATACTAGATTTAGTTTAACTTTTAAGTGGTATTATTCCAAATTCAATTGACAACAAACGAGGGTAACTATTTCCCTTAACTTTAATCTACTCTATTCGTGCTATTGAGAACTTGATGTATGATGCACACATGCTCTCTAGTCTCTTATATATAATCTGATTCACAGTGTATGGTTTGGCCAGGTCTTGCTGTTTTTGGGAAAAACACTAACAGAATGCAAAGCGAACGAGGACCAGCTTAACGAGTACTTGAAGAAGCTGGATGTGGCTGAAGAATTATTAAGGAAGGAGATGTTCCCAAATGGTGCTCCATCTTTCCATGATGTGCAACTTGGATACTTAGATATAGTGTTTTATTCTTGTTTTGATATGTCCGATGTTCTGGAAGATTGCTTTGGCATTAAGCTTTTAACCTCAGAAAGGTATCCTCTGTTAACATCTTGGCTCAATGCACTGAGGGAAGTTCCTGAAGTTAAAGAACTAACACAGCCGAAGCCTAAGATGCTTCAGCATCTTCAAGTTGTGTTGCAAAAGTACCTCCCACCAAAGGAGGCTTAAATGATCATCAATTTTCACAAGGAATTGTGGAATTTTGGGGACTGTTGTTTTGATTAAGTACATGCGTCCGTCGATGCTGTAGTATGTAGATTGTGTGTCCTCACCCCCATTATTGTAGTAGTATACACAACAACATAAAAATACTTCCTCTATCCCAATTTGTTGCTATTACATTTGCAATTTTGCATCGATATGTATTGTTTTGATTTGCATTGTTAAGGTCAATAATTAATGTATATGCTCTATTGAAAAATAGAGACTATTAGGAAAAAAGAATGAAACTTGAAGTTATCCATTCAGAAGATCAAACTTCATTTAAGATTTATTTTTGACATTATAGAGAAACTGCTATGTAATCTTATCGCAATAATAAATAGAAGAAAAACCCTCCTACATATCAAGTTAGAAATAACAATTCAGGTTGATTCCAACTCGATCCAAAACTAAAAAAATTGGAGTTGATATCAAAGTTAAAAATCCGACTTCAAATCAATTGAAAATTTCGACTCTATCACATTCCCAACCTAATCACGCTCACTAAGTCGTCGTTTATCACATAGGCTCATCCGCTCATGTAATATCCTATGGATATTGAAACTTGTCACTTGTCAGCCCCCATGCTCCACAAATTATTTAAGCGAAATAATTTGGGAAAATTGACTGTAAAGAAGATTCAACAATTTGAGAAAATTATTTAAAAATTCTACTGATGTACGTGTAACAGTGTGAGTAAAGGTCAAGGGACAAGGATGAATGATGAATCACTTTCCAACGCCTTAGATTAAGTTTTTTTATTTCCTTGTACAAATCAATTATAACCACACACGCAACTACTACCACTAGAAATTGTATTAATTGAGAAACAGGGGAATTAAGACCAAAAAAGTTATGGCGAAAGAGGGCTCAGTTAAGCTATATGGGATGTGGGCAAGTCCTTATGTGTTAAGGGCTAAACTAGCCCTTAAAATTAAGGGCATAGAGTATGAGTATATAGAGGAAGATCTTGCCAACAAAAGTGAGTTGCTTTTGCAATATAATCCTGTGTACAAGAGAGTTCCTGTACTTGTGCATAATGGTCTCCCAATTGCGGAATCATCTATCATCCTTGAATATATAGATGAGACTTGGACTGACAGTCCATATCTCCTGCCCGAAGATCCCTACAAAAGGGCCAAACATCGCTTCTTGGCCACCTATTTACAACAGGCAAGCCCCTTGTTCTTGAGCTTTTGTTAAAAAGTTTTGTACAAAGTGGTATATATCCTCGCTTAGAATTGCAACAGTATTTAGTATGCATAGATCTCACTTGGACAATATTATTGTTAATTGATTTTTTGTTAATTAATCTGCAGAATATCACGTTTTATTATGAATTGTTAAAGATGTAAATGATCAAAGTTTTAAGTTGTTAAACCGCTGCTGAAACCGTTGCAATTGTGAATTGTAAGAAAATGGACGAAGTATAAGAAACTACATTCTATAAAGTGGGATCTTATAACTTATTATATTTATTTCCATATATTCATGATATCAGCTTACATTACTTTTTGTTTATATGCCTTTAATTAGAAATAAATGGTGATTCATTGTCTAGAGATCGTTAAGCCAAAAACTAAAGCTTCCATTAAGTAGGTATATATGAAGGGAGTGTAAATTTAATTTAAATGTGTTCAGATATTTTGGTACTTGAGTTTTAGATCGGTGTACAACCCTATTTATGTGTGTTATTTTTTAAAATTTTCCTTTCTTATTACATCTTTGTTTGAATTTGATCATGACTATACACACTGATAAGTGATAACCAAGTCAAAAAATGTTGTATGGTATTGGTGCGGATTGCAGATATCCGAAACTTTGGGCAAAACACTTGTGTCAGAAGGTAAAGCAACAGATGATCTACTGCACGAGTACTTGAAAAGTCTAGATGTGGCAGAAGAATTAATTAAGGATATGTTCTCTAATGGCAGTCCATCTTTCCAGGATTCGAAACCGGGTTACTTGGATATAATCTTCTATTCCTTCTTTTGGGCCTCAGATGTCATGGAGGAGTTCTTTGGCTTAGAGTCTTTAACTGCAGAAAGGTACCCGACATTGGTTTCATGGACCAAGGCTCTAAGTGAAGTTCCTGAATTTCAAGATGTCACACCATCCAAGCCTAAGCTGCTTCAACTTTTGTATGCTATGCGGCAGAAGTAAATGCTACCATAGGCTTGATTGATTGTTATCAGTTGAAATAAATGTATGAATTGTAGGCTGTTTTTTTTTTTTTTTGTATCTTGTAAAATTAAGCATATGATTCTTAGTATTAACGTTTGACGACAAAATTGTCTGTGAAGAAGATTCAACAATTTGGAATGAAAGGTCCAGGATAAATCACTTTCCATCACCTTACATCAAGCCTTTTCTTCTTGTAAGCAATTAAACATCAGTCTTTTTTTTTCGGATTTTTTGATGGGATTAATCTCACCTTTGGGCAATCCTCCCAAAACAGTCCCACGTTTTCAGAATTTGGGAATAATCCCAACTGTAACCCAAGTCTTCCCAAAATGGGTTATTTTAACTAGTGACCTCTTTAGCCGGTTAAAAAACACTTGTTGACTTTTTTTAACAGGAATTAACAATTTTATTTTAAAAAATAAAAAGCCTCCACCCCCAAAACCACCCCTCCCCTTCCATCATCCCCAGACCCCACCCCTGCAACTAGGGGTGTTCAAAATATCCGATCCGGGCGATCCGATCCGTGATCCGGTCGATCCGATCCGATTTTTTGGATATCCGATCCGCTTTTTTAGTTTTCGGATATTTCGGATCGGATATCCGAAAAATTTCGGATCGGATACGGATCGGATTTTTAAAGTTTCGGATATCCGAAAATATCCGAAATATGGGAATTTTTCGGATTTTTTCGGATATCCGATCCGAAATATCCGTTTTCAAGGCCGGATATCCGAAATATCCGATGATCCGATCCGGAACATATTTTAAGAACTTTTCCTTTGAAAATTTCAATTTTTTTAGTTTTCGGATATCCGATGATCCGTTCCGAAATTTCGGATATCTGATCCGAAATTTTCCGGATCGGATTCGGATCGCATTTTTCCCGATCCGAAATTTTCGGATATCCGAAATTTCGGATCGGATCGGATATCCGAAATGAACACCCCTACCTGCAACAGCTCCCCTCCTCCCCTCCCTAGTTTTCTCGCTCCTACCCTTCATCGTCTCTCTCCTGCAACCCGTTTTTTCTGTTGATAAACCCAACTCCGGCCTTGCATTCTTATCACTTTCTCATCTACGCTTCTCATCTGTTTCAAACTATCACTTTCTCTCTCCTACCTTCACTACGCACGACTATTTTTTGGGCCAATGAACTGGAACGTGGGTGGTTTAGTTTTGTGGGGGGTGGGGTTGTTTTCGGGGGGGCACCGATTGGTTTTGCGAGCCCGGGACTAGGGTTAAGCGATGGTGGGGATGGGGTTTGGGCGAGGGTGGGGGTGGGGCTGCGGTGAGGGTGGGTCCGGGGCCGGGCTTGGGGTTTGGCAAGGGTGGGGGACCGGGGCCGGGTTTGGGTTTTGGCGAGGTTGGGGCTCAGGTTTTGGCGACAGTGGGGTTGGGGTTGGGGTTGGGTCGTCAAGAAGGAGAGAGAGTGGAGGTGATGAGGGAGAGAGGCGTGAGGGGTCTGTGAGGTGGTGGTGGTCTCCTTGTAGTGGTTTGAGGGGAGGAGATAGAAGCATTGTGTCGAGGGGTCAATTGGGTGGTGGTGTGGGGGTGGTGGGTGAAGGCATTTGGTTGTGGGGGTACAGAGGAGGAGCTGTAAAAAAATTTAGTTAATTTATAATTAAAATAAATCTTTATGTTTAATAAAAATTTAATCTTAAAATACATCAAAATTGTTGTTAATCATGTAATTAGGGAATTAAACCTGCAATTGTAGGTTACCAACAGGTAACAGCCCATTTTGGACAAATACAACTTAATGGTGGGATTATTCCCAAATTTTGAAAAGGTGGGACTGTTTTGGGAGGATCGCCCAAAGGTGGGATTATTCTCATCAAAAAATCCTTTTTTTTTTTACATCCTAGAAATAAGACTAAACTTAACTAGTAATAAGAGGCACATGACAACAAATTTTGGCGGTATTATGTGCAAGCTGAACTTGTTGTCGAGACACTTGGTGATCACACACCAAGTAAAAGTCCCTGCAAGGGACTGAATGTCCTGTATAATCCATCGAACAGAAGCCAAACCTCACCCTCGACGCAAGGGACTGAATGTCCTGTATAATCCATGGCTTGAAGAATAGCCTGGCTCACCCCATGTGATGATGGTTGTATATTCCTAAAGACCGAATGATTCCTAGTATGCCAGATGCCCCATAGTATGGCTATAAAACTGGGTAGATGTGGTCCATCTACCCCATCCTCTTTTCGAAAATATAATAGCCAGGCAATACTCCATTCATGCATTGCAACCTGACCATTGATAGTAGAAATAATGGCAAAGGGACTTGTGACCCATGTCCTGGCCGCAAAAGGATAAAATCGAAAAGCATGCTCCTGAACGCACAAAGGACAAGAGCTTGAAATATTAATTCCTCGAGTCGCCAGATTGGCATTAACAGCAATACTATTGTGCCATAATTTCCAAAGGAATAATTTCCATTTTGGCATGATGTTCATACCCCATATAAGACGAAAGAATCTTATATCCTGAGGTTTGTCATGCTGTTGATTTCTTGTAATTTATAAAAGCTCAAATTGTGAATAACCACCTGCCAGATACCCTTGTTTCAAAATAATCACCCCAATTTCATTTGCATTTAAATAACCACCTCTACTTAGCTTAACATTTTTAAATACCCACCTCTTAACAGAAAAAGGTGACTTCGTTAACAATGAGGCCCATTTTTTTTTGACTGACCTAATCTCCCTCCAACAAACCACGCATTTCATACTTTTCTTCCTATTCTCTCTTTCCTCTCTCCTCTTTCTTCTTCAAACTTCAATTATTGTTTCACCTTCCCCTCCCCATTTTAAATTCTTCATTCAATTTTCTGGACAAGATTCTTTCTCTCTCTAATCTGCAACTCAGTTTTTTACAGTGAGAAGAAGGTGTGAGTGACGGTGGTGTTACTGCATTGTGTCGTGAAGTTGGGGCCCAGTGAAGTTGATTATATGCCCTAAACAAGGTAAAAAACTGAAACTTTAACCTTTATACTATACTAATCTATGTATAAATTATTCAATTAAGTAATTAGAAGCTTGGTTAAGCAATTGCTTTTTCGCTTTTGATTGATTTTAATTGCTGTTGATTGCCTTATGAAATTGGTAGGATCCTAATTTCAGTTTTGCCCTTGCTAGAATGTCGAAATATCAAATTAGGCTTCAAGTTGGTGGGGATTTTGCTCAGAAGATTATTCAAGGGAGGAAGGTGGTTCAGTATGAGGGGGGGTTCAGTTACCTTAGTTGTCGATTAGAGAAAGAATTAATTAATTTGAGGTATTTATGGGGAATGACAGAGAATGCATATGCTGCTAGTAGTATGAGTTTGCCAAGTAGATTGAAGTTTCATTTTAGTGAGAAGGGTAAAACATTAAGCACTGGGTTAGTTGAATTGACAAACCAAGAGTCCATTTCATTGTTGCTTGAAACTGTTGACAAAAGCCAAACTTTGGACTGCTTTTGCACAACTGTTAGCTCTCCTAAACAAGAACAAATTTCAACCCAAAAAGCCACTCAACAAAAGCCCACTTTGAGACCCAATACAAGAAACTCCACAACTTCTTCTACCTTCTCTAACCCAGCCACATTAAACCCTCCAACTCAAAATAGCCAAACAAATCTGAAGTTGGCCAAAGTTAAACTAGAACAAAGGAGAAGCCCAAGGTTCAATCTGCCACCTAGAGATGTACAAAATGACAGTGATGTTTGGCCTATGAGCAGAGAAGAGTTTGAGAGAGGACTAGCAAAGGGACAGAGATTCATTCCTAGGGTTAAACACATTGCTAGGAAGAAGAAAAGTTGTAGAGTGGAGAGTGGTGAAGAGGAATTAACAGAGGATAAACCTAAGACAAAAGAAAAAGGTAAGCAAAAGCAGATTGAAGATGAGGGGAAGGTGAAAGGCAAGGCTGTTAGGAAGCCAAAGGCAAAGAAAAAGCTTTTTGTTAAGAGTAAAAAGAAAAAAAGAAATACTAATCATAAAAAAATAAATAAATCACTCAAGAGTACTTAAAAAAATTCACTAAGTGAAAGTTCATCCGAATACACAAGCTTAGATGATATTGCTTGGGTTCTTTGGGGGGAAGAAGAAGTTGAGTTGAAAGGTAGTAAACATGAAGAGCTTTTCGTGAAAACTAGGGTAAGAATTGCAAAGGATAATTTGTTGAAAAAAGTGAATGGTTCACTTCAGTTTCACAAGGGTGAAACAAGTTCAAAAAAGGAAAAACAAGTTGTGAAAGATGTCGCTGGGGAAGAAATCGGTTTGAAGTGAAAGAATGAGATGTTTCGATGAGTTGAGGAGCATTGATGGTAGCAGTGATGATGAACAAAGATGGACACACTTCAATCCAGAGGTTGCTTTCAAGCATCCAATTGAGTTTCAGCCTGGTATGTTGTTTGACTCATCTAATATTCTGAGAAAAGCTATTGCTATACAAAACAGGTATGACTTTTACACCCTTCACAATGATGGCACAAGAATTTCTCTTTATTGCAAAGATAGGTGTGATTGTGAATGGGATGTGAAGAAGACTAGGTTGAGAAAAGACCCTAAGTTGATAGCTTGTCCTCATAAGGGAAACTGGAAGTGTAATTTCAAAATTAATGCTAGGAAATTACCTAATAGTGGTACTTGGCAATTGAAATCTATGAACATGAAGCATGATTGTGTGAGAAAATCATCGACTAATAAGTTGACTAGTGAATACCTAGCAGAGAGATATATTGAGGATTTTACAGCTGATCCTAATTGGAAGCTCAAGGCCTTTATTAACAAGGTTTTTAGGGACACTGGCATAGTTATTAAGTATACAAAGGCTTGGTATGCAAGGGTTAGATGTAAACTTATCATCTATGGGGATGCATCTAAACAATATGCCAAAGTGTGGGACTATGTGAATGCTCTTATTGAACATAATCCTGGTAGCAGTGCATATGTTATGGTTGATAGCATTGAGAGACCTCCCCCACTGTTTGTTAGAATGTATGTGTGCTTGAATGCTTGCAAGGAAGGGTTTAAGAAGGGATGTAGACCTATTATTGGGGTGGATGGGTGTCACCTCAAAGGAGCTTATCCTGGACAATGTTTGGTTGCTGTCGGGAAAGATGGAAATAACAATATATAACCTTTTGCTTGGGCAATAGTTGAGGTGGAAAACAAGGATAGTTGGTGTTGGTTCATTGAATTGTTGTTGAAGGACATTGGTGGAGCTCCATTGGGTGAAGGATGGACCTTTATGTTTGATAGACAAAAGGTATGATTTTAAAATACATTTGTATAGTCTATAGTTTATTTGTCAATTAAGTGAAGATATTAAATCAGTTTGTGATGGTGTTTTTTAAAATACAAGGACTGTTGGAGGCTTTTTCTTTGCTTGCACCAAAAGCAGAGCTCAGATTTTGTGTTAGGCACATCTGGGCAAATTTTAAACTGAAGTTCAGTGGGAGTATTTTCATGTCCCTCTTTTGGAATGCAGCAAGGGCAACAACAGAGGTAATGTCATGGAATTTTTTCTTTGTTTCTCATTCATTAAATGGCATTTATGTACTTGACTAATCTATTAATTAATTCTAGTTTTTCTTTGAGGTTAACATGGAGAGCATCAAGTGTCTATCTAAAGAAGCTTATGAATACTTAGCTGACATTCCTCCACAACACTGGTCAAGGCACAAATTCTCCACCAATTGCAAATCCAACATGTTGGTGAACAATATGTGCGAGACATTCAATGCTGTCATGAAGGAGGCAAGAGACAAGCCAGTTCTAACCATGATGGAATGGTTAAGAAGGTATCTGATGAAGAGAAACTATGAGAAATGGCAAGGAGTTCAATCTTATGAAGGGAAAAACATGCCATACATTAAGAAGACTTTTGATGGAATAGATGAAAAGTCAAGGAAATGTGTGTTGCAGATTAGTAGAGTGGATATGTATGAAGTTAGTCATAGGGGTGATCAGTTGAAAGTTGATTTGGCTTTGTGGACATGTACTTGTTATCACTGGCAGTTAACAGGCATCCCTTGTGTGCATGCATTTAGATGCATTTTGGACAAGAATGTTGATCCAAATGACTATGTTGATGCAGCCTATAGTAGAGAGACATATTTACATGCATATAGGCAAGCCATCAACCCCATGCCTGGTGTTAATTACTGGAAAAAAATTGATCTACCCCATCCTCTACCACCAGTTCATAAGATTATGCCTGGGAGACCTAGTTTGAAAAAGAGGAAAAAGGAAAAGGGGGAAGAGGCTGAACATAAAGCAAAGAAGGTTAAGATGACAAAGTGCAAATGTAGCAATTGTGGTCAAGTGGGACACAATAAAAGGGGATGCAAAGCTACAACAGTTTCAGCAAATACAAAAGAAGTTGGGAGGCCTCCTAGCACTTCACAATGGGCAGTAGCTGAGAGGTAAAAAAAAAACTATCAAAGCTAAGAACAAAAAGGTATTTATCTAACTTGTGTTATGAGGTTTAATATGAAATTTCAGATTTTTTTACTAACATATATATGCTTTTTTTGTTATTTCAGCAAGTAGCAGACAACATCATAGGAAGCTCCTCCCAAGCAAGCTCTTCAACTGTGCATAACCCCCCTACAAGCAAGCAACCAAACATATCAAAGAAGCCACCACAACCACAACAACCAGCAGCATGTAGGCCACCTACAACACCTCCAAAACCACCAACAGCTCCTCCTGTCACCAGGCAATCTTCACTTCAGAAACAAGCAACAACATCCACACCTCAGTTCAGACCTAAGCTACCTCTCAAAGGCTCAAAGAAGAAACAGCTTTGAGACTTGTAGTGATTTGTGTTAGGATGACAAAGTAGAACTTGATGTGTTGAAAGTTAATAGCAAGCTGTATTTTTTGTAATCTGATATTAGTAACTGTATGCTTTGGATTTTTTTTGGTTTGAGCTGAATGATATCAGTTTCTAATATGGAAAAGTGCAAGTGTGTGAATATGAGTTTCTGTTCAGTTTGTGTGTGATATGAGTTTGGAAAACATATATCAGTTCATCAATTAATCTGTTTGATATATCAGTTCAATAAATTGACATATGGATGATGATATAGCTAAGATAAGTTCATTCTTCATTAAGAGTGAATGTCAAAATACATGATCATTCCACCATTACATAGCCTAGTTAAGTTCATTCTTCATTAACTAACTTGGTTCACTTTTCCTAACACACCTACTACAACAATAAGCTTTCTCACTACTGGAAAGCAAACTAAAACAAAAAAACTTTTCTCCTAACTTAGCTAATACAACCCTAATTGCATCTTATATTGCCCTAGCAGCTGCAATCAACAACATACATAACACACAAACAAACATAAATCCCTTGCATAATCCACCCTTCATTTGCTTTGGATTGGCTTTTTTCTTCAGCTTCAATTCACCCTTCAAAGTCTTATACTTGACCTCCAAATTACCATAATCATTCACCAAATGTCTTCGTTGTCCTTGCAAACTGCTCACTTTATCTTCCAATGACCTAACTCTGCCCTCCAACAACCTCTTCTGCAGCATAAGTTGATTGATAAATAGCTTCTGCCATTCAGTTTGTCTCTCATCAATCCATCTAAAAAAACCGCAACCCCTCCTCTCCGTTTCATGCTCATAGAATTTGCAAGACATGAACCTTCGTCCGGGATTCTTCTCAGTCCAAGAAGTCCTCCTTGCAACAGGGAGAGTACAATGGCAAGTAATTGATTCCCTTTCAGCCATAGCAAATTCCTAACAAGTTCATAAAGGTAGAATTTTTAGAATTCATAAGAATACAAGAAAAAGCCCTAATTTCCCCTAGATATATACATTAAAACCCTAGAAATTGCAAAGAACATACCTGAATTTTGAGCTTCAAGAGGAATCACAGTGGAATTGAAGTAAATCATTGCCAAATTTGTTTAGATTAGGTTTGTCAATGTTAGAGATATATATATAGGTCAAAGTCGACGAAAATCGGTGGGAAATTTAATAAAAAGCGTGTCAACAGGCCTCAGAGGTAACAGAGTCACCTTTTTCTGTTAAGAGGTAGGTATTTAAAAACGTTAAGCTAAGTAGAGGTGGTTATTTAAACGCAAATGAAATTGGGGTGGTTATTTTGAAATAAGGGTATCTGGCAGGTGGTTATTCACAATTTTTCCTTTATAAAAAGAAAAGTAGTCTGATTTCGTTGTGAACTCCCCCGATTGGTGCCATTTCCAATAAATAGTATCTCGTTGAGCTAGTAATTGTGGGAGTTCAATGCTGAGAATGCGCCTAGCCCAGGTAGGGGTGAAGAGTTGTCGGACAAGACCGCTATTCTAGGAGATGCGGGAAGAACTAAGTAAGTCGGCCACTTTTAGTCGAGCCATCGTACGTCATGGAACATCATCTTTGAAAATAGGGATGGCACCGTTAACCCAATGATGCCTAGAAGCAATAATACCAAGACCATCCCCCACCTTCCAAGCACATAGTTCTAGTAGTTGGGGAGTCACACTAAGGAGACCCTTTGTACCCCATGAATGGCGCCCTTGCGAGAATAAGAAAGGGGTATTAGTAGTAGCACCTCGACGCAAATAACTAGGCCTAGTGAGCATTTTTGAGAGAAGGAGTTGTGGATGGCGGTAGAGGCACCACACCTTCTTCATCAGGAGAGATTTGTTGAAGGTATGGATACTACGAATACCCAAGCCTCCCATACCTTTTGGTAGCTGTAGCGTTTGCCTTTTCCGCCATGGTAAACCCCTATTACCTTGTTTCGCCCAGAAGAAGGAAGCAATTATTATCCAATTTTTCGGCAATGGTGTTAGGGACCAAGAAAACCGATAGGATGTGTGTAATGGAGGCAATTAAAACCAAATTAAAAAGGATGAGTTTTGCTGATTGAGAAAGAAGTCGTCGATCCCAAGATGATATTTTTGCAATCTTGTCAAGAAGAAAAGTGAAGTGACGGACTTTCGTATCTTGAAAATCAACTATTGCTCCTAAATACTTCTCAAATGAAGATTTAGAGTTCATTCTCAGGGCATTCTTGAAAGTTGCCTGCTCCAAAATTTGAATGTTGGGACTAAATTCTCATAGCATGGCAGGAAGGAGTGGAGGCTTTGAAGAAGAATATAAGGCATCATCCGTAAAGAAAAGATGGGAAACATCAGGAGCCCATCTATTAACTTTAATGCCTTCCAATAGTTATGTCTGTAGCCAGGCTTGTCATTCGAGAAAGAATGTCCATAAAGAAGAGAAATAAATATGGTGACAGGGGATCACCTTGTCGAAGTCCACAAGACGGGGTCAATGGTTCTGTAATTGTACCATTGACAAGAATTCGATATGAAACAATCAAAATACACTGATGAATAATAGTAATCCACTGGGGTGGGAAGCTATATGCTATCAAAACTTTCAGCAGAAAAATCCAGGATAGTCGATCATAGGCCTTGTTCATATCAAGTTTAAGAGCTGCAAGATATTGGGAACTAGTACGTTGTTTGTTAATGACATGGATGAATTCATGACTTATAAGCACATTGTCATCCATATGTCTTCCAGGCACAAAAGCATTATGAAAGTCCGAGATGAGACATGGAAGCAGTGGTTTTATCCTGTTGACTAGATACTTCGCTATACGTTTGTAGAGAGTATTACATAAACTAATAGGGCGAAGTTGACTTACCTTCTCAGGATTCTCAATTTTAGGAATAAGAACATTTAGCGACCGATTCCATTCTTGGAGGAGATACCCGGTGGTTAAGAACCCATTGACTACATGAATGACTGCATCTCCGAAGAGAGGCCACTGAGATTTGAAAAACTCTGCTGAATAGCCATCCATACCTGGGGATTTCGAGCTGCTAATAGCAAACATAGCCTGACGAATATCCTACCTCGAGAAAGGTCGAAGAAGATCCTCTTTTTGGCTATTTGTTAAGCATGGAATATCAAGTTCTCGAAGCACAAGGTCCACTTGTTCGCCTTGTTGGCCTGGTGAATTCGCTAGCAATGCACTATTATAGAAAAAATTTCTTGAAAATATTGACGAATATGGAGCGATATCTGCTGCGGGTCATCAAGCCAGTCCCTTTGAGTATTTTTTAACATATATATACGATTTTATCCTTGCTGTTTTCTCATTTGCCGAAAGAATACCTTAGTCGGAAGATCCCCAAACATAAGGTGTTGGTCCTTAACACGTTGTGACCAATAAGAATACCCTAATTGTGCTTCGGCTAGTAAATTTTGTCGACATAGCATAAAAGAATAACCTTGAGTAAGGGATGAAATACGCTTCCCACAAGATTGCAGGGTTGTGGATATAGAGTGCCAATTATTACCCCAAAAAGAACGCCTATTCAGGCACAACCTGTTGAGCTTAAAGTTTGAGTGCTTCAAGGCGCCGTGAGAGAGCGAACATTGGAGAGCCAGGTATAATTTGAGTCCAAGCTTCAGAAATTAGGGCTTGGATCTCGGGGTAATACAAGCACCAATTTTCAAGTTGATACGGCCGTTTCTGTGTCCGTGTGGGAGGCTTGAGCTCCAAGATGATGGCATCATGGTCCGATTGTACTATTGGTAAATTTTGGATGATGGTAAACGGATATGTCTCCATCCACGCTGGAGATGCATTGCCTCGGTCAAGACGTTCCATAACGAGATCATTACCATCTCGGTTGTTTGTCCAGGTCAATCGGGGCCCAGAAAAGGGGAGATTAAGAGATTGTTTCCATTGTGTAAATTCCATGCAACCCTGAATCAAATCGGTTCCCCCAATTTTATCATTGTAGAATGCGAACTGACTGATGTCGCCCACATTGAGAAAATTATCAAATGAGGAGAGAAGGGTAGCTAACTCCTCCCAAAGGACGTGATGAAGATTGTGCCGAGGCTCACCATACAAGAAAAGAACGTGCCAATACGGTGCCATACTTTACTTGCTAATATTTTACAAAATATAAAACTACTAGAGCTTTTAACTACATTGACAATAAAAGGGGACCAGCAAAAAAGAACTAACGCCCCCTTGACCCTTCTGCATCTACACCTAGTACGAAGTTTGACTAGTATACCTAAGATAAGATTCTACTTTAGATACAACAATTTTTGTCTCTTGGACAAATAAAAAAGTAGGTTTGTAAGTAGTAACTAGCCAGTGAAGATAAGGAGTTGTAGGGCTGTCACCGGTACTGATACCACGACAATTCCATGACATAAGCTTCATACTTGGGGTGGTGGCTGATCTGGGCTAGCCACTGCCCCATCGGTATCATCACGGATCGAAACAAGAAGTGAAAAGTGGAGGTCTATGTCCTCCGACTGCTGTTCATTAGTGTTGAAAGTCTCCTACTCCGGAATAGCATGCTCGGACCTGCTCCTCTTCAGGTTCCAAAGCTGGTTGGACGGTTGAGCGGAATAACCCGTTACCCCTTTGTAGGTGATATGTGAAGTGATTTCGGGTCCAGGTTCAACACCAAAAGTGCGTGCTAAAGAGATATTTGTAATTGCTTTTGGCCGAAAATTGGAGTGGTACATGGATGGCCATAGGTTGAAGGCTCCACGGCTTTCCCAAACCTCTAGCCATCTTTTCTTTACTTCTTTTCAATAATGTTCATGCAGAATATCCACCCCAAGTGCACTGTCCACTGATTTGACATGTTGGTGGCTAGGGCCCTACTTCTTTTTTCCCTGAAATAGCAAGGTGGTGCCAGTGGTAGGGCCAAGAGTGAGTTACAAATTAGGATAGTCATTAGGAGGATCCATCATCATCACCGAGGTAGTGGTGTGATCAACTGAACGAGATGAAAAGGAGGTATCCAGTTGCAGGGGAGAGGATGGTGAGTAAAGCCTCCTTGTTGTAGTAGAGTCCACTGGCTATTATTGGGCTCCCCTCCAACCACCACTGGGTTTAAAGGATCCGGGAAAAGTGGCGGAGATAACCTGAAACGGCCATGCAAAGCTCATAGGCGGGGAAACGACTGGGCTTGAGTTTCCGCCATACCTGGTGAGACGGGCCTTAGAGCCACTGCCTCTGATTGAAACCAGTTACTTCGGCCAGTTTCCATGGGCCCATGTGGTCGTGGTCGTTGCCAACCTTGGGCAACTAGAGCATCCAAAGAACCTAACCAGTGATAGGCAAGGCAAAAGTAATAGGAGAAATATAGTCATTAGCGTTAGGGTTTGAAATATCAGTTTCCAAGGCAGTGGGTGCACGAACATTTGTCGAAGAAGTATGACACGACCCCCAAGCAGCACGAAATGACCTATGGGCCCAACCCGAAATACCAAGGGCCTGAAAAAAGCTTCGGGGGTGAGTAGAGCGGCCCGTTGAGATGGAGGATTCGGATTCGTCCACCTCTACTCTTTCAAAAGGTCCCGGCTCATTGGCAGCAGCCTTAGACCCCGGTTGTTGAAGTACCCCATGTGGATCCAAAGAAAGCCCAAAACGACGACCAGATGACGGGAATACCTGCTCTTGTTCGTGCCGGTGATGAAACCTGGGAGAGGAAGTGGGATTTTTCGAGGCATTCGAGAAATACGGAGGGGGGTTCGTGTGGGAATCTGATTTTTGCCCATCCGGAGGAGGCCTCCTCCACATAGGTGATTCAGGCGGGTCAGGTAAGTCCTCCGAGGAATCAGTCGAGGCTTCATATCCATTAAAGTCGTGGATATTCCGATGGGCTATCCAATACGGGTCCTGCATGCGATTGATAGATGGGGCCCCTTGGAAAAGATTCAGGCGAGAGTTGCGAAAAACATACCTATCACTTAATCCTCGGATTAAGTTCTATAATGGATTATCCTCCGGCCCTTGAAGTATTGTCATTCCACTTGCTTCAAATGCGCTCATACGCCGGTAGATAAGTCTTCGGGCGTCGTAGGCCGACAAATTGCACCGCCCTGTGCGATGTCCTACACATCCACACTCTTTACAAAACTTAAAGACACCTTCATATCTGAAGAACACCTAAACCACTGGATTTTCATCCAATGGGAGGAAGCATCCCTGCACAATGGGTTGAGATAAATCTACTAGAAGACGGGCTCGAAGATGCGGTTCATAAGGTAAACCCGGCCTATGGTTCTCAACCGAATCCACATAACCTACGTGACTAAGTATACGGATCGTCCATTCAGGATCTAAAAATTTCCAAGAGAGGTCGTGAACACGAACCCATAGGCGTGCTGAATTAACATTTATTGAGCTAGGTATTTGGTTTTCGAAGGTGTGATGAAAGGTTATGATTTTACCTTCACTGGTAGTTGTATGCTGTTCCAATATGGCTTCTTGGTCACATCGGTTCTCACACTCAAATATGAAGTAATTTCCGGTCCTGTGAGCTCGAATTGGTGCTCGTGTAACCCCCAGTATTTATTAGCTACGCTGGAGACTAGATTGGTTTACAGTGGAGATGCGTCAATGAAAACCCCAATCACTGAGCGAGACCTGTCAATATAGAGTGGTTGAGGGGGGTTGGTGTGGGATGGACTAAGATGCCCATTCGATTAGTGGGGTTGTGGTGAGGAGGAAAACTGCCACTTGACGAGGATGAGCGTCTTTGATTCATGTTGTGAGTGGAAGGTAAGATGAGGGGTGGAAGGTAAGATGAGGGGTGTAAGGAAAGTAGGTAGATATAGAACTGAAGTGGGATTATATAAAAGTGTGAAAAAATCCGACATGCAAAGATCTAGAGGGTTGGGGGGACAAAACGGATGATAATACTCAGTAGATTTTCATGCATCGATGCCACGTGTTGAGTTGCATGGAAGGTTTACGTGGAGATCTGAAAAGATATTATTTTGTGGCGGTAGACAACTATAGGGTGATGAAAACCTAGATTTTTAAATTTTGGGATCCTCACTTTTAGTGAGATGAGCTCTCCCTAGAGAGAGAACTTTTTTCTTTTTAAACATCAGTCTTAAACACACACGCAACTACAACCATTAGAAACTGAACTAGGTGAGAAACAGGGGAAGGCTAAAAAAATATGGTGGAAGCGAGCTCAGTTAAGCTGTATGGAACGTGGGCAACTCCTTGGGTGTTAAGAGCCAAACTTGCCCTTAACATTAAGGGCATATAGTATGAACATATAGAGGAAGATCTTGCCAACAAAAGTGAGTTGCTTTCGCAATATAATCCTGTGTACAAGAGAGTGCCTGTACTTGTACACAATGACTTCCCAATTGCTGAATCATTGATCATCCTTGAATATATCGATGAGACTTGGACTGACCCATCACATCTCCTTCCCAAAGATCCCTACCAAAGGTCCAAACATCGTTTCTTGGCCGCCTATTTTCAACAGGCAAGCCTATTGTTCTTGAGCTTATGTCTAATGGTTTTGAATTTTTTATATATGCAGTGCATGTAGCCTTTAGCTGTAAATATAGATATTTATGACAAAATCATGCGTCAATCAGTGTTATGATTCCTTAGATATTGCTTTAGGGTCACTTTTAGCTTCTTATATGCATCTTAGGAGTATATGTGAAACACTAAAATGTTTTTGTTTTTTTGTGTCAGTTTTTGCTCAGATCATTTGGTACTCCTTATGTGTTAATCCTGAATGTTTTTAGTGTTGATCTAAAAAGCATGGAAACCCGTCGGACTTCAAGTTCCCTGTTTTTGTAGAGCTAATCATTTTCGGGATAATAAGGCCTGGAAATGTCTAAATTCCGAGGTTATCCTGTTCTGGAAACATTTCTGTTTCCATGCTACATAGGTTTAGATTACAGCATCATTAGAATTTGCATCATCATTTGAAGAATCTAAGAAACTTGTATTATTTCATTATGAATTAGAGAAATCTAGAGAGAGAAAGAAGATACAAGAGGAGAATTCTTAGTGTTAGAAAACTGAACTAACTAACTTCATTACAGGAAGTTTCTCTTTATACATGTTGTTGTAACAAACTTCTAAATAATCTTGATGACTAGGATAGCTAAGTTAAATAAACTTAAATAATTTTATATTCCCCCTTCAAGCTGGACTTGGAAACAAGACCAAGCTTGGAACAAAGAGTGTGATGATGAGTTGAAGCAAGGGATTTAGTGAGCAAGTCAGCTAATTGAGCAGAGCTTTTGACATGAGCTGTTTGAATGAAGCCTTCTCCAACCTGCTCTCTAACATAGTGCATATCTCGTTCGAGATGCTTAGTTTTCTCATGAAATTTAGGATTTTGAGCAAGGTATTCAGCTGATGTATTGTCACAATACATTGTAATAGGTAGAGTTACATTAACCTTAATTCAGATCTTCTAGTAACCCATGAATCCACACAAGTTCACTGGCAGTAGCTAACATGCTCCTATACTCAGCTTCTGCAAAAGATTTACTGACGATAGTTTGCTTCTTTGTCTTCCAAGATACTAGATTATCACCAAGAAATACAGCATAAGCGCTCAAGGATCTGCTACTGAATTGACAGGCACTCCAGTCTGAATAACTGTAAGCAGACACTTGCAAGTTATTGTTAGCATAATAAAATAGACCATGGTCTAAAGTTCCTTGTATATACTTCACCACATATAATGCTGCTCTGAGATGAGGGACTCTTGATTGATGTAGAAATTGGCTAAAATACTGAACTAGATAAGATAAATCAGGCCTAGTAAGACCTAAATACAGCAATCTACCAATCAATCTGCTATAAACATCTGGAATTCAGAGAGAAGATCACCAATGTCTATGGATAATTTTATCCAGTAGGTAAAGGAGCAGGTGAAGGATCATAATCTTCATTCTTCCATGCCACAATCAACAAGTATATCTTTAATATACTTTTTCTGAGACAAAAAAGTGCCTTGAGCAGACCTGGATATCTGAATGCCTAAGAAATAGTTAAGATCTCCAAGATCTTTAATGATGAATGGTTTATCAAGAGCCTGTTTAATTCTGTTACATATCCTTGTCACTAACATATCATCAACATACACTAGGATAGCCAAGAATTGACCATCAAGACCTCTAGTGAACAAGGAATAATCTTGTTTGGATTGAATAAATCCCAAACTTTTAAGAAATTTACTTAATTCCTTGTTCGATTGTCTAGAGGCCTGTTTAAGACCATAAATGGATTTTTGCAACTTGCAAACGTCTCCTTGTTTGGCTTTATGATACCCTGTAGGAGGTTGCATATACACTTCTTCATCCAAGAAGCCATGAAGGAACGTATTGTTCACATCAAGCTAACAGAGAGGCCAAGCATGAACTGTATCTCTCAGTGGCTAATTTTGCCACAGGAGCAAAGGTTTGAGTGAAATCCTACCCTTTAATCTGTTAATACCCAATTGCTACCAAACGAGCCTTGTATCTCTCAATGCTACAATCTGGGTTCAATTTGGTTTTATAAACCCATTTTGACCCAATGGCTTTCTTATCAACAGGCAACTGAGTCAAAACCCAAGTGTCATTAGCCTCTAATGCTTCCAACTCTTTGGCCATAGTTGCTAACCATTTAGGATCATTTTTGGCTTAGTTATAATGTTTAGGTTCCGTAATATGGTGTGAATTAACTGCAAAAGAAGCAGATTCACTAGAAGAAATAGGCTCAAAACGGTGTAAATTTGTATGAGGTATGTAGGTGGAAACAAAATCATTAAATTTGACAGAAGGTTTGATGATCCTAGATGAATGTCTAGAAACTATAGAAGAAGGTGGATGAACAGAAGTAGTAGCAACAGGAACTGAAGCTACAGTAGGAGAAGTATTAGGAATATTTGGAGATGAGGTGTGTGAAGATGATTTAGAAATTGAGGGTGAATTAAGAGATGGAACAGGAGAGAAATGAGAAGAATTCAGAGAAGAAGATGGAATATTATCATGAAAAGAGACATTATTAGTGAGAGGAGTAGTACAGTCATTAGAAAGACTGAAATAAATAAGGGAAGGAACAACAGGATGATTTTGTGATTGTAATGAAGTAGGATAAGGAAAGATGTTTTCAAAGAAAATAACATCCCTTGAGACAAAGCAACTATGGGTAAGAATATCATAGACTTTGTAAGCCTTTTGTAAACAGGGATAACCAAGAAAAATACATTTTCTTGCCCTAGCATCAAACTTGTCTTTGTTAATGTTCATGTTATAAGCATAACATAGGCAACCAAAGACTCTTAAAGAATCATAAGGAGCTGGTTTGTGAAACAATAACTCATATGGAGATTTCCATTGTACTTCCTCCGTCCCAGAAAGATCTGAACACTTGTTGGGACACGTAGTTTAAGGTGATAAGTTGTGATGTGGTTGTCAAATTTATTTTATTTAAAAAGTAGATGTGATAGGAGTTGGTGGGGTATTTTTTATTAGAGGAGAGAGAAAGTTGGTTAACTTTTTATTGATAAAAGATAGAGTGTGGGCCAAAGATGTATAAAAGAAATAATATATTAATGGTGGGACCATGCCAAGAATGGAAGTGTTCAAACTAATTTGGGACAAACATAAAAGGAAAGTGTTCAGACTATTCTGGGACGGATGTAGTAATATTTTCATAGGCAAGTAGCAGCCAACAAGCAGTCTCCCCAAAACTTCTTAGGTAAATTTGCATGAAATCCAAGAGCTCTAGATATTTCTAGGTGCTTTGTTTCCTCTCAGCTCTACCATTCTGTTGAGGAACATAAGGCACACTTCTCTGATGAACAACACCTCTGTCAGCAAATAATTGTAATATTGCTCTTTGATCAGCTCAGTGCCATTGTGTGATCTAATGCCTTTCACTGTTGTACAAAATTGTGTCTCAACCATATTGAAGAAATCAGTCACAATTTTAGACACTTGAAGCTTATTATGCAAGAGAAATGTCCAAACAACTCTACTGTGGTCATCTAATATTGTAAGGAAATATGAAGCCCCATTTGAAGCTTTAACCTTATAAGAACCCCACAGATCTATATGCACCAAATCAAAGCATTTCATAGCTCTAGTCTTGCTAACAGGAAAAGGAAGTTTTTGGAATTTGGAATGAAGACAAACATTGCAATTGTATTCCTTTATTCCTTGACAATTACACATGTCTATGTGTTGCATCTTTGAAAGAGACATATGTCCTAAACGAGCATGTAGCATATCCAATGAAACAACATCATTACACTTATTTTTAAGACTAGTACTAGTCTTAGAAGGCAGAACATCATTATGTACAGGTTGCTCTGTAATAGCAATATTACAAGAAACCTTGTTACCAGTATTTTATTAACATCTTGAAGTCAGTAAACAGTGTTGAAGTAATATAACCCATTGTACTTCTTGCCAACAGCTAAGACATCCTTACTAGAATGGCCCTGAAAGTAACAACTAATTTCAGTGAATACCAATGTAATACCATACGGAGTAACCAGTTGGCCTATAGACATCAAATTATGTCTAAAACCTTCCACCAAAAGCACATTATGCAACACCAATTCTGCACTTAATTATACTACTACAAAAAAGGGCAAAATAACTGTTAAATAAGGATTTACATAACACTTTTGAGTCGTTATCCAAGTCAGCGTAATGTAAAGTAAACGTAACACCTGATGAAAGTGTTATGTTTGGCAGAGAAAACATAACAGTCATTTATAATACACGTTATACTGCTAGATAACACATTTTGTAAATAAGCGTTATGTTTGCTATTTATATGACAGATTGAAAGAAGGAAAATTTAACACCTATTTTGAATAACTGTTATGTTTTCCTATAATATATACAACATATTTTACCTATAACTGCTATCTATGATATATATTTTTTTAAATAACCAAATTCTCATTTCTCTAAACACGCAACTATTGGCAGTAGGCGTTGCAGCACGCATCACAAAGATTCCGTATAGTACCTGCTGTATAATTAATACTCAACCCATAGGATCTTACAACCAATAAATTGAATATGATATTCCAAACCTCCAAAATTCTTTATATCACAAAATAATTCAACCAATATTCATAATTCTAAACTTCCAAAAACTGTTATATACATATCAATATTAATCTAAATCATAAATAAAATCAAATCTAGCCTATAACCACATCCACCTGGTATCAATATCCAAATCCAAAAATATAATGTATGTCCAAAAATGGATTAAGGTAAAAAAATTAGGCGGGAAGTTAGAACTCATTCATCATTTGTGCTTCGTGTTGATCCCCGACATATGTAATCCACAATTCCCCAAGTTCATCAATTTTCTCCTGAGAATAGGTTGGACCAATGCCTTGATTAGGGGTGATAATGAGCCTGACAAGCTCGCGAGCAGCTCGGTCTCGGCTCGGTCAAAACTCGGCTCGGTGAAGCTCGGCTCGAGCTCGGGCTCGGCTCGAGACTTAAACGAGCCGAGCCGAGATAGGCAAAGCTCGGCTCGTGAACAGCTCGATTATTATTTTATACTAAAAAAATATTTTATATTAAAAAATTATTTTATATTAATAAATTATTTATATATATTAAAAATTATATTAAGTATTTCTTTTAAGATACTAACTAAAGTATATAATAGAAGAAAGATAAAAAGAAAAAGTAAAAGCAATAAAAAAGAAAAAAAGATTGAGAAGATCGAGCTCAAGCCCATAATCGAGCTCGAGCCACAATCGAGCTCACGAGCCGAGCCTAAACGAGCTCACGAGCCGAGCCTGAGCCTATTCGAGCTTACGATCCGAGCCTAAACGAGCTCACGAGCCAAGCTCGAGCCGCAAATTCTAATCACGAGCTCGAGCCGAGCTCGGCTCCCCCAAGCTCGGCGAGCTCACGAGCCGAGCCGAGCCCATGAAAAGTTAAACGAGCTCTAGCCGAGCCCAGTGCTATTCGGGCTCGACTCGCTCGATAAGCACCCCTAGCCTTGATAGTACTACAATA
Organism: Beta lomatogona; assembly: GCA_947646795.1. Taxonomy (NCBI): domain Eukaryota; kingdom Viridiplantae; phylum Streptophyta; class Magnoliopsida; order Caryophyllales; family Amaranthaceae; genus Beta; species Beta lomatogona. The sequence continues at coordinate 918,385 of CANSNZ010000245.1, read as the reverse complement.
AAGGTAATTACAAAATAAGTATTCATAAAAACTTGAAAAGTAATTAAACTCTATAATTAATCATGCACAAATTAAAAAGGAAACTGATAAGAAGATGAATGTTTCTTTTCCTCCAAAGTTTAAAGTGGGAGTAGTTATTAACTATTGAGGCTAAAATAAAAGTGTGCAAGCACGATGGGTCCTAATTGGTGCACACAATTGTTTTAGGCCATACGACCATAAGAGACTTGAGAAAAAACACTGACCGAGAAAGCTCTTGCTCATGGCTTCAATGCTAATCCAAAGTCTAACATCCTCTTTCCTAGTACATTAGCTAGCTTTTGTTGCTTGTTTTGTTGAGGAAATCTACTTTAAACAATGCTTAATTTTCATCATAGTTGTAGCAAGATCATTCAGATATAAAATAATAACCAAGTGTTTTCAACTAATTTACCCAAACTAAACTTCATCTCTCTAATATAATATAGATACAAATCTACAGTCTCAAAGATTCGTAATCATATAGAAAAAAGACAAATTATAACTAATGTTCAAGTACCTTATCTGTAATAACTAGTCGTCTCAACTGTACCGTCTCAAGCATGTAGCGACAGTGACCCATAGGCGGATCTATAGGGGGTGCAAGGGGTACAGCTGTACCCCCATTATTTTTGGAAAATAATGAAAACAAATCAATATGTTGAGGCTTGTCTTGCTGGTAGCGGAAGGGAAAAGAAAGATTAGTGGATGGATGGGGAGGTCTTGAGTTCGAAACCACACAAAGTTCTTTTTTTGCCTTTAATTACTCCCCTTTAACTCAGGTTTAATTTATCTTCAACACTTCTGCTATATACTACTCCCTATGGGCCTATGGCTATTAGTCTGCAACTACAAATTTATAAGTAAGCTTACTCTGCAACTACAAATTTATAAGTAAGCTTACTATGCAACTACAAATTCGTAAGCTGCCCACAAAGATCAAAGCTCCAAACTAATATTTTTGTCTCTAATTTTTTTCCCCTCAAATTTTCCTCATTTATATACTTAAACAACTGTTTTTAAATTGAACAACTTATTTTTAAAGGAGTTCGAAACCCCACAAAGTTCTTTTTTTGCTTTTAATTACTCCCCTTTAACTCAGGTTTAATTTATCTTCAACACTTCTGCTATATACTACTCCCTATGGGCCTATGGCTATTAGTCTGCAACTACAAATTTATAAGTAAGCTTACTCCACAAAGACAAAGCTCCAAACTAATATTTTTGTCCAATTTTTCCCCCAAATTTTCCCTTTATATACTTAAACAACCTGTTTTTAAATTGAACAACTTATTTTTAAAGGAGTTAAACCCCACAAAGTTCTTTTTGCTTTTAATTTTTTTTTTTTTTTTTTTTTTTTTTTTCCTTTTTTTTTTTTTTTTTTTTTTTTTTTTTTTTTTTTTTTTTTATATATTTTTTTTTTTTTTTTCTCCTTCCTCTAAAATTTTATATTCTTACTATGCAACTACAAATTCGTAGAAGCTGCCCACAAAGATCAAAGCTCCAAACTAATATTTTTGTCTCTAATTTTTTTCCCCTCAAATTTTCCTCATTTATATACTTAAACAACTGTTTTTAAATTGAACAACTTATTTTTAAAGTTTTGATTATTTAAATTGAAACACTCAACAATTAAATAGTTAGCAATTATATCTAAGTTCTTACTCAAACTTAGGCAGACAAAAATGTTAACAAAGCTTTATTTTGAAAAAAAAAAAATTTTGACGAGTCTAACTACTTACGTATTCGTACCCCCATGAGTAAATTCCTAGATACGCCACTGAGCGACACACATAATATCCACAGTCTAGAGTACCAAGCGGTTGGCGAGGGTACTATACATAGGAAATCACAAATACTTTAATATAGACAATGAAGAATATTTTTGTGTATCAAAATAATAAAATTAAAGTCAGATACCTCTACTTGATTCCATCTAATTTCCAGATTCTTTTTAATCTTCTTGATATCTTTTCGATGGTACATGCTAAATTTGATAATTCCCCTATGTGATCATAACAAGTTTAGGCAAATAATAAAATAGTATATTATAATTAGATTAGAGGTTAAAATTTTAAGCTAGCATATGGACAATCAGCACAGGTTGTTTGAAACATAATTTTACATCGAATCTGGCTTTAACTGAATAAACTGATTTTTGCTGATCTTTCTGGTGTTCTCTATTGCACTTTAGTGACTTTATAAACATCAACAAATATAAAGATGAGCTCTTCAAGCCTCAAAACAAAGTTACACCTTCACCAATAACGTTTGCTTCGTCCCTAACCACAAGGCAAAAAGCCACCAGGCCACTACAAATTCCATAAAAACTGCAACAAAACTGAATTGTTGAAATGCTATCTATAGAAACAGTACTGATTTTTAAAAGCTGGAGTGAACACGGCATTCCTCTGTAAAACTCAGTCTTTAACATGGCATGAAAAGTGAGGAAAGCAAACAAATGAGAAAAAAAGTAATACTATGAACAGTTGAAGCATGCACTGATAGGCGGCAGTTCGATATTTAACGCACAATGTCGCAGAAGAGTAGAGACAAGTGAACCATCAACAGCGCCTATGAGGGGCAATAAAGACTCGAGACACTCACAAACTCCAAATACTAATAGTAAAGATTCGTGAAATTTTGTCAAAAAAAAAAAAAAAAAAAAAAAAAGAAGACTCGTGAAATCATTTCTCAAAATCTGGCTTTAACAGAATAAACTGATTTTTGCTGATCTTTCTGGTGTTTTCTCTATTGCACTTTAGTGACTTTATAATTGGTTGAAACTGATTTTTAAAAGCTGGAGTGAACAGGGCATTCCTCTGTAAAACTCAGTCTTTAACATGGCATGAAGAGTGAGGAAAGCAAACAAAACAGAAAACAGAAATGCAGTTCTGACAACTCCAAAGTTCCATTCCAAGATTAATGCTGTCCTCAATTCAAAATAGCAGTAAATTATGCCTCTGTATTCAGATTAATGCTGTCCTCAATTCAAAATAGCAGTAAATTTTATGTATTTCACTTAGGTTTATGCCTTGAACAGTTATGCCCTCGAAAACTCCACCAATTTAATCGTTCACTTGTTCATAAACCTACATTCGCAAGCAACCTGGACATCTTTCACACATCCTGGTTAAAGCCAGTCAACCCAACAAGCCTAGAAAAATAGGAAGCTAAGAAGCCACCCAGAAAACACCCAAGGGCCAAGGGTATTGAAGTAAGAAGTTGGTACCTACTTGCATACATAAGGAGCGGGGGGAGGGCTGACCACCCTGGCCCAAGTTGTGGCCCTTTATATTATAGGCTATCTCTCATAAAGATTAAGTTGTAAACTTATAGTAGCATAATATACCTGAATGTTTAACTTGCTTCAGCACTAGCGTTGCAGTTGAGTTCTTTGCTTGTATGCAATGAGCCTCAGGTTCAAATCCTACTAGCACACTGATCTTTTCTGTTCTAGAAATTACCCTTTTCTTGTCTTTTTCATTGATTGTTTCCCTTTCATCCATTTACAATCTAACCTTCTTTATATTATTTTTTTATTTACTTTTCATAATAGTATCAACTCCAGAAGTGTTACTTTTTCTGTTATAAAACAGATCGACATGCAGTCAATGCAGAAAAATTTGATGTATTGATTGTATTCCAATTTTTTATAACAGTAAATCCTATAATAGTAAAGAACAAATAACCCACCTTCATGTACTCACCCAGCACTGTAATTGATTAAATACAGAGACTTACATATTAGTGAAATCATTGTAACGCTATACTTAAATTAACAAAATTTGAATAATAAAGCCAGTAAGCCACCAACATCAGTTTCTTTATGTATTAGGAATACACAAGGGCTTGAAAATTAAGAATTACCTTAAATTGCCGGTAACAATTGCGATTATGGTTGTCGGTTTCTCCCAAAACGACTTGCTTGGTAGAATGAACTTGCGAATTCCAATGAATATTTCCACGAAGTCTGCTGGAATGAACCGAAGGGGGGAACGGAGGTGAAAATCGGAGGCGTTGAGCGAGCCGAGTACGTTCAGTTACAGAAAATTGAAAAATAAAAGAAAAAGGGTTTACGAAGGGTAGAAAGTTTTTTTCCTAATTTCTAGCCATATAAACGGTTTTTTTTCAACATAATTATTTTAACATAATTTTTATTATTAATAGTAGCGTTTTTTTTGTCCGAAATGACTTAATAAAATACAAGTTTTGTAAAGAAGGACCTAATAAAATTTTTTTGTTTAAAAGAACCTATTAAAATACTTTCGATTGTTAACATGAACCAGTTTATGAATCTCAGGCCAAAATTACCATATTCCGGCGTTGACTTTTTGCAATTGGGACACCACAACTACATTTGACAAGAATTTTATTGCTTGAAGATGATTTCGCAGACATTTTCCTTCATTTTCTGAAAAAAAAAATTAGAGTTTTTTTGGCCTGAAATTCATAAACTGGTTCATCTTAAAAATCGGAAGTATTTTAATAGGTCCTTTTAGACAAAAAAAAATTTATTAGGTCCTTCCCTACAAAATTTGTATTTTATTAGATCCTTTCTGACAAAAAACTCTCAATAGTAAAGCACCACTTTCCCATAAAAAATATTATAACAAAGCACGACATAATAATTTCATGGCAAAGATAACACATTTTGAGATAAGTGTTAAGTGATATATTATCAATACAAGCTAAGATAACAGTTATTCTATTAAAACGTTAAATTTAGACTTTACATAACGGTTGCTAAAATAAGAGTTAATTTAGGAGTGTTATCTTTGGCCTATTTTGTAAAGGTTCCTCGATATCGTAGGTCAGGGGAGTACATAGTCGCGCCAGTACTTCGTCTTCTAAATTGAAGACTGCTTTGGTTTGGACAACACTTTCCATTACCTATTCCATGTAAATTAATTAATTTATTGGTTGTGGAGTTTAGTTCAGTAAAATAGTCTGCTATGTTATTATATTATTATTTATCCCTACTTAATGTTTATTAGTATCATGTTAGGTTTTATATTTATTTACTATGTAGTGCTCAGCTTTGCTGATTACGTGCTTTGTGTGTATTTGTTGATCATGGCTATGTCTTATTGATCCTGTGATGACCCATTTGGTGAGCAGACTCTCGAGATCAATAGATAGGATGGCAACGGGTCGGACTTGGACCGGATTATGCATAATTTGACTCCGACCCTACAAGAAGTCGGATTTTAAATCCGAGTCCGACTCCGACATCCGAATCCGATCCGAATTAAAATCCGAACATCCAACTCCGAATCCGAACATCCGACTCCAAACCCGATCCGACTTATTTTTCTGCCCATTTTTTATAATAGAATAGTTTTCTATAATACAATAATCTAATTATTATAATTTATTCTAATAATCATATGAAAATCTTATATAGTACAAATAATCTAAATATTACTATTATTTTTAACAATCATTTCTTCAATGGGAAAATCCTATATATTACAATTGGCTGAAAGTCGAAGTCAAGTCACACATAAATAATACATTAACATAAATAAGAAAAAAAGGATTGATTGACTCAAAGTCGGAGTCGGATTCGGATGTCGAATTATTTTATGAGATCCGACTTCGACCCTCCTCCGACTCGGAGTCGGACTTTTTAAACGGAGTCGGAGTTGGATTACTTTTTTGTCGGAGTCGACTAGGATTTTTTCCTTCGGATCGGAGTGGACTCCCTATCAATAGAGCATCGTCGATTACAAGTTTGAAGATGATGCATCATGAGTTCAGGAAGTTGGAGAGCTTGTGTTGACTTTATTATTATTATAGTTGACTTTCACTTTTATAGTTGACTTTTGACTTATTGTCGGTTTCACTTTGGTTTGACTTTTGGAGTTGACTTTTGATTGACTAAGTTTTATTTTAAAACTTATTTATTATTAATATTCCGCTGCAAAATTCTGAATAAGCCGATACGTTATCACACGGGCGATAATGCTTTGATGATTCTCTAAGTTTTATATTAAAAAGGATATTTTAGAAAATAGAGAATTGTTGGGATGTTACAATTGTTGTGTGTATCACAACAAGCTGACAGATGGATCTTTCATCTACTTAGTTCTGTATGTAGATGATATGTTGATAACAACAAGAAACAAGTCGGATGTTCAGAAGTTAAAGGAGCTTCTCAATGCTGAGTTTGAGATAAAGGATTTGAGTGCGGCTCGGAAAATATTGGGTATGGAGATTTATAGGGAGAAGGCTCAAAAGAAGCTTTTCTTGTCACAGAAAAGGCTACATTGAGAAGATATTGTCAAGGTTTGACATGTCAACAGCAAAGCCTATATATAGATACTCCAAGAGTCCAAGTGCGACCAATAATCATTTGTCGGTTGCTTTCGCACCTAAGTCAGCTAAGGAGAAGGAGTACATGGCTCGGTTTCCTTATGCTAGTGTAGTAGGGAGCTTGATGTATGCCTTGGTTTGCACAAGGCCGGATCTTACACATGCAGTCAGTGTTGTTAGTATGTTCATGGGTGATCCTTGTAAGGAGCATTGGCAAGCAGTCAAGAGGATCTTTCGATATCTTAGAGGTACGTCAGATATTGGTCTCATTTATGGTAGTGATGTGACATGTTTAGTTATAGGTTTCTCTGATTCTTATTATGCTGGGGATGTGGATTGTAGAAGATCTATGACTGGTTATGTTTTCACTCTTCGTGGTTCTGTTATGAGTTGGAAAGCTACTTTGCAGCCTACGGTGACTTTGTCAACCAGTGAAGCAGAGTATATGGCTTTGACAGAAGTAGCTAAGGAGGGAATTTGGTTAAAGGGGCTAGTCAGTGTTTTTGGTCTACATCATGATCAGGAGATAGTGTATTGTGACAGCTTGAGTGCGATATGCTTGGCCAAGGACAAGTTCATCATGAGAGGACTAAACATATTGATGTCAGGTTTCATTTCCTAAGAAGTGAGACAAGGTTAAGGTAAAGGTAGGTACAACTGATAAATCCTGCTGATATGTTCACCAAGCCGGTTCCGCAGAGTAAGTTTCAACATTGTTTGGACTTGCTCAATGTTCGAGGTTGTTAGTTGCCCTTTGGGGAAACTTTGGGGACCTTAGGGGCTAATCTGGTTGTCTTTCGGGACAAATTTGGTTGCATGGAGGATATGGGCATTGAGATCAATGCATCTGGTTATCTGGTTCGTTGTGAGAGGAGTCAAGCCAAGGTGGAGTTTTGGTTTGCACGCCCAACTGGGCGGCTTGGACCGGTCAACCGGGCGGTTTGGCTCAAGCAACCGGGCGACGGGTCTTTTGACGCGGGATGCGCGATTCCGTATCGGGTTATATTAATACTTTTAACCTAATTCGTTTATTCGACGATTAGTTCATAATCACATATGTAACCTGGAAATTCCTCAAGATCAATAAAGGTTTTCTCTCTCATGCCCATGGATGTAGGCACGTAGCCAACACACCGTTGGTGAACCACGTAAATCTGTGTGTTTCTTTATTGTTTTGCATTCATTATTTGTTCTTTCTCACATCTGTTATAACAAAAGTGCTAACAAAAAGTGTATTGGGTACTTAAAAGTCGATACCGAGCTTCCCTTGCTTATAGACGGTGCACTATTACATGTTCGTTGTTGTGCCCATATTTTGAACTTGCCTGTCCAAGAGGCTATGTGACTACAAAAATTAGAGCATTGTAGAAACAAATTATGGCAACGAAACTTTGAGTTGTTGATAGATATCAACATATGTTATTTTTTTGTTGTCTATTATAAAGTGACACTTTTTACTCTGATTTTTCAACAAATAAAAGCAACATATTTTTGATTTGTTGCTATTTGAAACTATTGTTTTACTTTTTGTTGTTAGATAACATCATATTTTCAATTTGTTGCCATTTAACAACAAATTAAAACAACAAATATTTGGTTTGTCGTCATTATAAACAGTTAATTTTACTATTTTTTGCTAGGTGATATCATATTTGCGATTTGATGCCATTTAGCAACAAATTACGACAACCAATTTTGGTTCTGTTGACAATTAAGAACAATTAATTTTATTATTTGTTACTAGATGGCATCATTTTTCTGGTTTGTTGCCATTTAGCAACAAATTACGACAATTAATATTTCATTCGTTGACATTAGAAACAATTAATTTTATGATTTGTTGATAGATGACATCATATTTTCAATTTTTTGCCATTTAGAAACAAATACGGAAATCAATATTTTATTTTGTTGTCGTTGGAAACAATATATTTTATTATTTGTTGCTGAAATAACATCAGATTTTTTTTTCTTTAAATGTGTCCCACATCGAAGAAAGATTAGCCAAACTACCACCTTATATGTTAAGAAGTTTCATACACTGTTATCAATTTCTATTAGTATCAGCATGTAAATATTCTTCAGACTTGTAAGTGGACTGACTCTCCTTCTCTTTATTGGTTTGCATAAATGTGTTTATCATATTATCAAACAATTAACAAAATATAACGTTAACCTACGTTGTATGAATAGTACATTAATCAAAGTGTAACTCTGTAACAATTAAAAGTTTGTTTCTATTTTTAGCAACCAATGTCAATAATTTGTTGCTAATTTCTAGCAACAAAATAATATCATATTATAAAACAATTAACAAAATATAACGTTAACCTACGTTGTATGAATAGTACATTAATCAAAGTGTAACTCTGTAACAATTAAAAGTTTGTTTCTATTTTTAGCAACCAATGTCAATAATTTGTTGCTAATTTCTAGCAACAAAATATTAATAATTTGTTGCGATATTAGCAACAATTATTTATAACTCGTTACCAGAGTTGGCAACAAATGCGCCAAATATAGCAACCAACATGGCAACAATATTTTAATGGATGCGATATGGCAACGAAAATGTTTTGGATTTTGTAGCTAAAATCATATGGAAACAAGCCTTTTAGCAACAAATATTTTTTGTTTCCAATTTGTTGCTAACGCGACTTAGCAACAAATTTCTCAAGAATAACAACAGTTTTTAACTGTTGCTAAATTGATTTATTTTTGTAGTCTTAGTGGTGGAAACAACACTCCGCCCCAAATATTCTTAATGTTATGACCTATGAATTATGAATATTTCTAATTGTTTTATTTAAATTACTATGAAAGTGCAAAATTGTAATGAGTAAGATGTAATGATTGTAAAATAAGTTAAACCAGAATAACTGGTATTGATCATGAGAATGACTAATCATTATTTATATAAGTTACATTCCAATGGTTAAGTATCTAATATTCTGATAATAAAAATATTTCAAAGCAAAATTATATAATAAATATTGTAAATTAATATATCATTAACAATTACTAACTGAATCGTGATTATTACTAATTGTCTAAATTTAAATTAATGCCAAAGTTTATGTATCAGTAATTATAATGATTGCTAATAAATACAACCCATTAGCCCATTATTAAATCGCCAGACCGAATCGTCGTAGGCTGAGCAAACTAGCCCACCATACCAACCACCCTGTGCATGAAGCTCGTGGTCTGGTCCATGGCGAGCCAGTTTTAGACTGTGGTCCGACCCGCCCAAACTGCCTATTGGTCGCCACGCACTATTACCAAATAAAGAAACGTTGCAATTAATGTGAAACTTCCAAATAAGAAAATGTTGTAAATAAGAAGGAAAATTGACACTAGGGGTCTCAACTCTGGGCGATAATTTTGAAAAGGTTTGAACTATTGATTAACCTTTGTAGGTCCCTATTTTAGGTGATCTTAACTTTTAGCGGGTCTCAATGACTTAAACTGACGATTTTTTTTTTAAATCTCACCTAGTTCCTACTTCTATCCCTCAATTAACCCTTCTGGTGTGACCCACGTTTTACAAGTTATGACCTATTAAGTCAGTTCAAGTCACTCAACGCCCGCTATAAGTTAAGACCCCATAAAGTTGGGAGCTAAACAGGTTAATCAATAGTTCAGATTTTTTAAAGATTATCACCCCACTTCTGCACCATGCGTGGACGACGGCGGGCACCCAAAGTTGAGACTCCTATTGATAATTTTTCCAATTAAAAAAGAACGAAGAAGGTAATATAGATGGTATGTGAAGTGAAACAAGTATTTAAATAAAACTCTCAAAATCAAAAGTCTCGTACATTTAACTTATAGTATGACAAAATTGACAAAAGTTCAAGCTTTACACTTTGAAGTCAAAAAGTATATTCAATGGTGGAAACATGTTCTGAACTTTTATGTAATAGTTTTAAGGAAAGGTCTATGATGAAGCGCATTCCAACAATTCGCGTAATACATTTTAACACTTCCATTATAAACACACACAAATACTACCGTTAGACACGTATTGATTGAGAAAGAGGTGAAGATCCACAAAAATAATATGGGGGAAGAGAGCTCAATTAAGCTCTATTATGGAATGTGGGCAAGTCCTTTTGTGTTAAGACCCAAACTTGCCCTCAAAATTAAGGGCACAGAGTATGAATATATAGAGGAAGATCTTGCCAACAAAACTGAGTTGCTTTTGTAGGAACAAAAACTGGTAACAAAATTGACACACTTAACTGACCACCGTGGCGTGAGAAGATCACTGCCCTAAAGTTGAATTTGCCCCGCAACAACACACGGACTCACAGCAATCAACCTCCAGGGATACACGGTTTCTGCCTTTCCGGTGTTGACAGAAAAACAGATTAAGAACGTTCTTGAATACTGCCCAGAATATTAGAGGAAGGAAGAGAAGATAAGTGAATGTGTTTCTGTGTTTTGAGAATACCAGAACACTGGTATTTATAGAGCCAAGAAACCCAGACGAAATCAGAACGTGGCTGAAATCGTGGGAAAAACGGTCACATCATGGGAAGAGGCATGGCCGAAAAACAGGAGAGTGATTAAGGGAGAAAACGGCATTAAAAGAGAGATTAAAGGGAAAAACGGTAACTTAAGACTGATTAAAAAACGGTCAAAAAATGCCAACATAATTCTGACCCAAAACTATAGTTAAGTTAAGTTTATTCCCCAAAGCCCAAGGCCCATGGCCCTAAGCCCAGCCCGGTCCGGGCGGGCGGCGGCGCGCGTGTGGTATCCACACCTCACCACATACCCACTAAAAGCCTCATTGCTACTCAACTCAAAGGGTAGAGGAAGAGTAATAGTTTATAAACCTTACTCTTCCCTCATATTCTTCCAATGTGGGACAATAGGAAAAGATGACTCTTCATATTCTTTTGAAGCAAACTTAAAGTTTATATTAAAAACTCCAACTATCCCCCACATGATTCAAAAGAACAAAACAGAAAGAAACGGGGCTGAAAAAGATGGTCTGGGCAATAGATACTAGGTTTTGAAGTATCAATGTCTTATGGACTTGAATTGACACTTAGTGCATACAAGTATGTCTTCTTGTCATAAAAGGTAGATTTCTCTTTGAACCTTTCATGAGGTTAGCAAACCATAGATGCGCACTCGACCTTTTTCAAATCAAGAAACGTTCTCGCAATTGTAATATTAGTGCCCCACAATTAACCTGGATTCTCATGAATGCTCTAGAGAGTCTAAGCCTTTTGACTCTCATAGGGGATTGGGCGTAACCCCCACATTCACATAGGTAAGTTCATCAAGTTTGTACTGTCACAAACCACCTTAAGTAAGGCTATGAACTTATTAAGAGCTATAAGCTCAACCTTACACATATAACAGTATAATCAAACAAAATACTACATCACATTTATTACTAGGAATGGTAGTAGTATCAACAACTTGAGTTCTTTTGTGATTTCGTTTGACCCTTTGAACTTAGGAATTCCTAAGAAGGGTGTCCACCACAATTTACTCCACAATAGGCTTTAAACCCATTCCTTGTGCTGACTCCAGCACCATTTTTCTACAAAGGCCTTTGGTAAGAGGATCAGCAATATTCCTCTCTGACTTTACATACTCGAGTGATAACACATTATTTTTAACTAAATTTCTAACTATAGCATGCCTTAAGCGAATATGCCTTCTCTTGCCGTTATAGGCTTGATTATTCGCTATTCCAATTGCTTTGCTTGCGAGTCACACCGCATAGAAACCGATGGAGCTGGCTTCCCCACAATGGAATATCGCAAGCAAACTCCTTATCCATTCGACTTCTTGACCTGCCAATTCTAAAGCAATAAATTCAGATTCCATGGTAGATTTGGCAATACATGTTTGCTTTGATGATTTCCATGATATAGCTCCACCAAAGAAGAGTAAAAACATAACCGCTAGTAGATTGAATTTCATCATTATCGACACCCAATTGGCATCACAAAACCCTTCAAGGACACAAGGTGTCCTTTGATAATGTAGACCCCAATTGATAGTGCCTTTTAGATACTTCAACAATCTAATCAAGGCAACCCAATGCTCTCGATTAGGACCGTGAGTATACCTGCTCAATCTACTAACAGCATAAGCTATATCAGGTCTAGTATAATTCATCAAGAACATTACACTACCAATTACTTTTGCATATTGTTCTTGGGATATACTATCACCCTTATTCTTTTTCAAATGAATACTAGAATCATATGGGGTTTTCACGGGAATGCAATCAAATTGATCAAACTTCTTTAATATTTTCTCAACATAATGAGATTGATTTAAAGATATCCCATATGACGTTCTAGTAATCTTTATTCCAAGAATAACATCAGCCTCTCCTAAATCCTTCATCTCAAAACAAGAATTTAGGAAACTCTTAGTTGCATTTACTACATCTATATTGGTCCCAAAGATTAACATATCATCCACATATAGACATATGAAAACACAACCAAGCTCATCAACTTTGGAATAAACACAAGCATCGAAATCATTTACCAAAAAATCATTTGAAGTAATAGTTTGATGAAATTTATCATACCATTGTTTTGGTGCTTGTTTTAATCCATACAAAGATCTAATAAGCTTGCATACCTTGTCCTCTTGACCAGGAACCTCACATCCTTCAGGTTGCTTCATATAGATCTCCTCATTTAACTCACCATTCAAAAATGCAGTTTTCACATCCATTTGATGCACAATCAAATCATGAATAGATGCAAGTGCAATTAACGCTCTAATGGTGGCTACCTTAGTCACAGGAGAATAAGTATCAAAAAAGTCTAAATCGTGTTTTTGGCGATGCCCTCCAACTACAAGTCTAGCCTTATATTTGTCTAAAGACCCATCAGGCTTACATTTCTTTGTAAAAATCCATCTACTACTTAGGGCCTTACAACCTCTAGGAAGGTCTGACAAAATCCAAGTATTATTACTCATAATAGACTCAATTTCACTGTTAATAGCCTCTAACCAAAAACTTGAATCTACAGATTTCATGGCCTCAGCATAGGTTCTTGGGTTCTCTTCCAATACAAGTACATTGACATCTTGCTCATCTAAACACTCTTTTTCAGCTAGAAAGGTAGTAATAAAATCAGGTCCGAAACTAGACTCAATTCTAGCTCTCTTATCCTTCTAGGTTCTAAAGTCTCACTAGATGATGCAATGTCATGATGCAAAGTAGAAGAAGATGCAGCAGGCAAGTATGATGATATACTAACTTTCATAGGAAAAACATGCTCAAAGAATTCAACATCCCTTGACTCTCTAATAGGACCAAAACCAGAAGCATCCTTAAGAATGAGTCTATATGCAAGCACTGTTAGAAGCATAACCAATAAAGATACCATCTACAGTCTTAGGTCCAATATTACTCCTTTGAAAGTCAGGAAGACCAATCTTACCCAAACACCCCCACACTTTGAGGTAACCCAAATTAGGCTTGAAGCCTTTCCACAATTCATAGGGAGTCTTATCTAACTTCTTATGGGGAACTCGATTAAGAACATAGCAAGCAGATAAAATAGCCTCACCCCACATGTTATTAGGCATACCCGAACTAATAAGCATTGCATTCATCATATCCTTAAGAGTCCTATTTTTCCGCTCGGCTATTCCATTTTGCTCGGTGTATAGGGAGCTGTAACCTCATGAATAATCCCATTAGACTCACAAAATTTCTTAAGGGAAACTCCATCATACTCCCCACCCCCTATCCGATCTCACCCTCTTAATCTTAAGGTCCAATTGGTTCTCAACTTCGGCTTTATAAATTAGGAATTTCTCTTGACCTCATCCTTAGAACTCAATAAATAAACCTTAGTATAACGTGAAAAGTCATCAACAAATGTAATATAATACTTCTTTCCTCCCCTACTCATGGAACTCTTAAAGTCACCTAAGTCACTATGGACTAACTCTAATAAAGTAGAGGAACGGGATACATTTTTATTGAATGCTTTCTTAGGGTGCTTAGCTTCTACACATACTTCACATTTCTCAAAAGATGTATTGCTAAAGTCAGGAATAAGACTAAGTTGTTTAAGTCTTTTAATAGATGCAACATTCACATGACCTAGTCTAGAATGCCATAAAGAAACAGACTCAGCAATATAAACGGAAGCATGAGAGTTCTTATTATCAATTACAACATCCAAAACAAAAATTCCAGCATTACAAAAGCCTTTACCCACAAAAACACCATTTCTGGTTAATACAAGTTTATCAGATTCAAAAGCTAACTTAATTCCAGCTTTGTTTAAAAGAGAACCGAGAAATGAGGTTTCTGCGGATGTCGGGAACATGCAAAACATTCTGCAAAGCAATGGTTTTCCCGGAAGTTAATATCAGGAAAACCTTTCCTTTGCCTAGAACACTCACAATGCTTGAGTTGCCCATGAAGACGCATTCTCCTTCTGAAACATTGCTGTAGTCCTGGAACATCTCCTTGTTGGCGTAAATGTGACGGGTTGCACCAGTATCAACGATCCATTCAAGAACATTGCTTACCAGATTGACCTCGAGACACCACAACGACGCAATAATGTCGTCTTCAACGAAGGTTGGCTTGAGCTTTGTTGTCTTTTGCTTTGTTCGGAGCTTCCTTTCTTAGACGGCAATCCTTGGCAAGCATGCCCATACTTACCACAAACGAAGCGGTTTCCCTTAAACCGACCTTTTCCCTTGAAGTTGTTATAATTACGCCTTGTACCATGAAACCGATTAGGACCCTTACCTTTTGGTCCTTTACCTGCAATGACCTTATTTTCCACAAGATTAGCGAGAGGAGGAAGAATGATCAACGATTTCCCTTTAATTTGGATACGGTTCTGCTCCTCCTCAATCTTAATGCGGGAAACTAATTCCCGAAGGGTAAAGTCTTTACGCCTATGTTTTAAGGAATGAACAAAATTTTCCCAAGACGGAGGTAATTTTTCAAGTAAACAATTGGCTTGGAACATATCGGGAATAGCCATACCCTCGGCCACAATATCGGCACACAAATGTTCATACTCATGAACTTGATCTAATACTGAGTTTATCATCGGACATAGAGAACTTCAACCAACGGCTACAAGCATATTTCTTAGTCCCAAAATCATCGGTACCATACTTAACATTCAAGGCATCCCAAATATCCTTAGCATTTTTGGACTTACTATAAATCATGTACGGGCGACGGTCATATAATGTAGTAACATCCCACGACAAGTTTTATTATCTTTAACAAAATCCCTAGTGGAATTATCGGGAGCGATAACAATGCAGACAAACAATAATCTACTCCAATTTGACCCAAAAAGAATTCCATTTTATCGAGACCACATTTTATAATTTTTACCATCAAACGGATCTAACTTAGACATGTCGGGAATAAACGAATTGGTAATAGGCACAGCGATAACACGCATAGGTTCATCGGTTTTTCACCGGACATTGTTCCGTAAAATAGATAAAACAATCGTAATTCAACTTTAGAATGTAGGAACAAAAACTGGTAACAAAATTGACACACTTAACTGACCACCGTGGCGTGAGAAGATCACTGCCCTAAAGTTGAATTTGCCCCGCAACAACACACGGACTCACAGCAATCAACCTCCGAGGGATACACGGTTTTACGCCTTTCCGGTGTTGACGAAAAAAAGATTAAGAACGTTCTTGAATACGCCCGAGAATATTAGAGGAAGGAAGAGAAGATAAGTGAATGTGTTTCAGTGTTTTGAGAATACCGGAACACCTGGTATTTATAGAGCCAAGAAACCCAGACGAAATCAGAACGTGGCTGAAATCGTGGGAAAAACGGTCACATCATGGGAAGAGGCATGGCCGAAAAACAGGAGAGTGATTAAGGGAGAAAACGGCATTAAAAGAGAGATTAAAGGGAAAAACGGTAACTTAAGACTGATTAAAAAACGGTCAAAAAATGCCAACATAATTCTGACCCAAAACTATAGTTAAGTTAATTCCAAAGCCCAAGGCCCAAGGCCCTGGCCCGGTCCGGGCGGGCGGCGGCGGCGCGCGTGTGGTATCCACACCTCACCACATACCCACTAAAAGCCTCATTGCTACTCAACTCAAAGGGTAGAGGAAGAGTAATAGTTTATAAACCTTACTCTTCCCTCATATTCTTCCAATGTGGGACAATAGGAAAAGATGACTCTTCATATTCTTTTGAAGCAAACTTAAAGTTTATATTAAAAACTCCAACAGCTTTTGCAATATAATCCAATGTACAAGCAAGTGCCAGTATTTGTGCATAATGGCCTCCCAATTGTAGAATCATTTGTCATCGTTGAATATATTGATGAGACTTGGACTGACCCTCCACATCTTCTGCCTAAAGATCCCTACCTAAGGGCCAAACATCGTTTTTGGGTAGCCTATTTTGAACAAGTAAGTTCCCTCTATCTCTTGATAATGACTTAGAGTAATCTGGCGTATATCTCATGTTAATGTTGAAAGTAATGAAAACTCTTTTTCTTTTCTCGTGGATTTCTATTATCACTCAATATCACCTTCTAAGGTTGTAATAAATTATAATGAATTTTGTGGAAATGATAAAGTGGTTCGATGAACGAACATCACTATGTAAGTTGATATGAGATTTCCCCTCAAAAAAAAAGTTGATATGAGATTTCTCTTACAAATTACACTAAAATTCATTATCATTAACGTCGCAGACTAGGTTTAGTTTAACTTTTAAGTGGTTTTATACCAAATTCAATTGACAACAAACGAGGGTCACTATTTCCCATAACTTTAATCTACTCTATTTGTGCTATTGAAAACTTGATGCAAGATGCACATCATGCTCTCTAGTCTCTTTTATAAAATCTATTTGACGGTGTATGGTTGGGCCAGGTCTTGCTGTTTTTGGGAAAAACACTAACAAAAGGCAAAGCGAACGAGGACCAGCTTAACGAGTACTTGAAGAAGCTGGATGTGGCTGAAGAATTATCAAGGAAGGAGATGTTCCCAAATGGTGCTCCATCTTTCCAGGATGTGAATCTTGGATACTTGGATATAGTGTTTTATTCTTGTTTTGATATGTCCGATGTTCTGGAAGACTGCTTTGGCATTAATCTTTTAACCTCAGAAAGGTATCCTCTGTTAACATCTTGGCTCAACGCACTGAGGGAAGTTCCTAAAGTTAAAGAACTAACACAGCCGAAGCCTAAGATGCTTCAGCATCTTCAAGTTGTGCTGCAGAAGTACCTCCCACCAAAGGAGGCTTAAATGATCATCAATTTTCACAAGGAATTGTTGAATTGGAGACTGTTGTTTTGATTTGAAGAATAATTAAGTACATTCGTCTGTCGAGTGTCGATGTTGTAGTATGTAGATTGTGTGTCCTTACTACCAATATTGTAGTAGTAATGTAGTATATACAACAGACATATACTTCTTCTGTCCCAATTTGTTGCTACATTTGGAATTTTGCATCGATATGTATCGTCTTGATCTGCATTGTTAAGGTCAATAGGTAAGGTATATGCTCTACTGAAAAATAGAGACTATTAGGAAAATATAATGAAACTTGAAGTTATATATTTAGAAAAGATCGGACTCCATTTAAGATTAATTTTTTATTTCGCTAGAAAAACCGATATATAATTTTATGGCAGTAATGAATAGAAGAAAAATCATCCTACATATCAAGTTAGGAATAACAATTCAGGTTGATTTCGACTTGATCAAAAGCAAAAAAAATCAGAGCAGATATCAAAGATAAAAATCCGACTTCAAATCGATTAAAAAATTCGACTCTATCACATTGCCAACCTAATCACACCTACAAAAGTGTTTGATACTAATTTTGTCTTTCATTAATTGGTCGTCATTCATCATAAGCTCATGTAAACCTATCAGCCCCCTCCAACACAAATTATTTAAGCGAAATAATATAGTATTAACGTTGGACGACTAAATTGGTTGTAAAGACGATTCTACAATTTGAGAAAATTATTTTAAAATTCTACAGATGTACGTGTAATAGTGTGAGTAAAGGTGAAAGATTAATGACGAATCACTTTCTAACGCCTTACAATTAATTTATTTTCTTGTACAAATTAATTCTGATATCACACGCAACTACTACCACTAGAAATTGTACTCATTGATTAGTATTGAACGTTTGTAGTATTGTTTTGTAAACTTACTTCTCTCTCTAAAATACATCCTCTGCCTTCTCTCTAAACACAAACCCCCTAACCCTAGGAACTCGCTGGAGTTCCGGCGCCGCGTAGTTTTCCGGCGGGTTTTCCGGCGAGTTCCATCTTTTTCATCGGCTTTTTCTTTCGTTTTCTCGTCGTTTTTTTTCCTATTTTGAGGTCCTTCTTCTCGGTTTCATCGTCCCCCTCATAGTTTTCTTCGGTTTTCTTCGTTTTCTCCTAGGTTTTCGGTTTACAGGTTTGTTCTTCGCGGTGGATAAGGTCATCTCCGGCGGCGTCGTGTTTTCCTCTCCCTGTCGAGTCTCGTGAGTCATCTTCCCCCTCCCCTGTTTTTTCGTTTGTTGAGTCGGTTGTGTTTTGGGCTTCCTCCCCTGGTTTCGGTTTGGCCTCCCCTTCCCTTCCCCTTCCCCTGGTTGGCTTTTGCTGGTGGTTTGATCGGGCTTCCCCCTCCCCCTCCCCCAATCTGGTGTTAGTTGTGTTGAATTGGGCTTCCCCTCCCCCTCCCCTATCTAGTGTTGTGTCGAATCCCTGGTTAGTTTTACGTCAGTTGTGGACCTCCCCTTCCCCGTTCCCTGTTCGCGTGTGTCGGCTTCCCCTTCCCCGTTTATGTTTTTTATCTAGTTGTTGCCGCCGAGTATCAGTTTATTTGGTGTTTCCTCCGTGTTGTTCTAGTTATTGGTGGTGTTTGTATGAGTCTGTTGGTTTTCTCACTCTGCCCGATTATTTTGTTTCTTGCTGGAGGTAGTATTTGTCTTCCAAATGTTGGGTCTGATTTGTGTGATTGGTTCTGGTTTGCGTGGCAAGTGGTTTCATGGCTGGGGTTTGTTTTCTTCGATTTGGTAAATCGGAGGTTTGTTGGAGATTTAACTCTGGTTAGATCTCAATCTCGCTTGGTAATGATCTTATCAATCATTGCCTTGACAAAACGATATCTGAAGGCGGTTCCCCAGTTTGTTAATTGGATTTATAGCGCGTCAACTCATTTGAGCTTCTCCTTTGAGGAGAAGCCTGAAATACCCACTCCAAAGGGTATTACGTCACAAACGACTGTGACTTGGTCATGTTGCGAGTTCCTCAACTCGCTGTTTCTTTGTTGCCCCGTTTGTGAAGCCGGTCCACTCCTCCCACTCCCTTCATTAGGTGTTTGGCGATTGTCATCCACCCGTAGCAGCGCAATACAGTTATCTAACTTCCGAGATCTCCAAATCGAGCAGATTTATCCAAGTTTCCTTTATTTACATTATTGTACTTGTTATATAGGAGCACATAATGCTCGTTTTAGTTTCTTTGTTTTTCGACTGGATGTACTATCCTTAGGATGTAATTCTGTTTTCTAATTAATGCAAATTTTCTCGTTGTCAAAAAAAAAAAAAAAAGAAATTGTACTCATTGAGAAACAGGGGAAGTAACACCAAAAAAGTTGTGGCGAAAGAGGGATTAGTTAAGCTCTATGGAATGTGGGCAAGTCCTTATGTGTTAAGAGCAAAATTTGCCCTTAAAATTAAGGGCATAGAATACGAGTATATAGAAGAAGATCTTGCCAACAAAAGTGAGTTGTTTTTGTACTTGTGCATAATGGTCTCCCAATTACGGAATGATCTATCATCGTTTAATATATAGATGAGACTTGGACTAACCCTCCATATCTACTGCCCAAAGATCCCTACCAAAGGGCCAAACATCGCGTCTTGGCCACCTATTTACAACAGGCAAGCCCCTTGTTCTTGAGCTTTTGTTAAAAAGTTTTTTGCAAATTGGTATATATCCTCTGTTTGCTTAGAATTGCAACAGTTTTCTTTTGTTGTATATATAGGTTTCACATGGACAATATTGTTAATTGTTTTTTTGTTAATTAATATGCAGAATATCAATTTTTTTTAAAAATAGTAGTAGTAGTAATAATAATAATAATAATAATAATAATAATAATAATAATAATAATAATAATAAAATAATAATAATAATAATAATAATAATAATTATTATTATTATTATTATTATTATTATTATTATTATTATTATTATTATTTGTTAAAGAAGTAAATGATCAAGATTTTCAGTTGTCAAACTACAACTTAAACCGTTGCAATTGTAAGAAAATGGATGGAGTATAAGATACTATATTCTATAAGGGTTTTGCTATTTGTCGCTCTAGAATTTCTTATCCTTTCCCTTCTTCCACCATTGAAGACTTCCACCATTCCTCCACCCATCACCGGCCACCCAAGTTCGTTGGTGCTAACCACCACGCCGGAAATCTTGAAAACTTTGCTGGAAAAGAAAAAAATCATTATAAGAAAACAAAGTACAATGATTGATTACACTTACACACCCAACAAAAAATATTATTATCACTCCTTCAATTTCACTCTTCACTAAAGAAGATCCAAGGAATGATACAGACCAAGAACTAATTTCGGTGGTTGGATGAACTCAAGTGCTTCATATTCTTCAATGGTGGAAAGATGAGAGGGCAAGGGAAAGATGAGAGAGCGCACTACAGGTGAATAGAGAGTATGGATCATTAGGTTATTTAGGTATATATGTTTAAAAACACGTATTAGGTGAGTTGAGGAGTAAACTAGAACGACGTTTAGTCAGTCACTATAATGTGCAATCAGAATGAGTTCTGTTTGCTGGTTCTACTGAGCCTGGAAGTTTTATTTTGTCTTCTGTACCTGCTGCCCCTGAGTCTACCCCTTCTCTAGAGCTGGAACCACTTCCCGAGTCTTTGAAATATGCATTCCTAGGATAAGATCAGAGTCGTTCCAGTCATCATTGCGTCTGATTTAAATGATTTGCAAGAGACTAAGCTAATAGGAATGCTTAAAAAGTACAAGAATGTTTTAGGTTGGAGACTTAGTGATATAAAAGGGATTAGTCCTTCTATTGTTCAACATAGGATTCATCTTGAAGAAAATGCTAAACCCCATCGAGACCATCAAAGACGTTTGAATCCTACATTACAAGAAATAGTAAAGAAAGAAGTAATTAAGTGGTTAAATCACAAAATAATATATCCAGTTTATGATAGTGAGTGGGTGAGTCCCATGCAAGTTGTTCCTAAAAAGACTGGTATTACTGTGGTTAAGAATGATAAAAATGAGTTAGTTCCTACAAGAGTCCAATTTGGTTGGCGAGTTTGCATAGATTATAGAAAACTTAATGCGGCCACTAGGGAAGACCATTTTCCGCTTCCATTTATGGACCAAATGCTCGAGAGACTAGCTGGACATAGTTATTACGGTTTTCTTGACGGTTATTCTGGTTACACTCAAGTTTCTATTGCTCCCGAAGACCAAGATAATACTACCTTTACTTGTCCTTTTGGTACATATGCTTTTAGGAAAATGCCTTTTGGTTTATGTAATGCACCTGCAACTTTTCAGCAATGTATGATCTCTCTATTTTTTGATATGGTTGAGCAGTGTATTGAAATATTCATGGATGATTTTTCTGTGTTTGGTAATTCATTTGAAAATTCCTTAGCTAAATTATCTAAGGTCTTAGAAAGATGCATTGAGAAAAAATTAGTTCTAAACTGGGAGTAATGCCATTTTATGGTTAAAAAATGCATAGTGCTTGGTCATATTGTGTCAAATGATGGTATAGAAGTTGACAAAGCCGATATTGATTTGATTTCCAACTTGTTGCCTCCCTCTTCTGTTAAAGATGTTCGATCATTCTTAGGTCATGCAGAGTTTTATAGCCGATTTATACAAGACTTGAGTAAGATTGCTAAACCCTTGTCTCAATTACTAGCAAAGGATGTTTCTTTTAATTTTTCTGCTGAATGTTTAGAAGCTTTTAACAAGCTGGAAAGTGCATTAACCTTTGCTCCTATTCTTCATCCTCCTATTTGGGGTGAACCCTTTGAACTTATGTGCGATGCATCTGATTATGCAGTAGGTGTTGTGTTAGGACAACGAGTTGATAAGAAATCTCATGTAATATATTATGCTAGTCACACCTTAAATGAGGCACAACTTAATTATACAGTAACTGAAAAAGAGTTTCTTACTATTGTCTTTGCTTTTGAAAAGTTTAGACCATATTTGATTAGTTCTCATGCTATTGTTGATAGTGCCATTAGATATCTCCTTAATAAAAAAGATGCTAAGCCTAGACTACTTAGGTGGATTTTACTTTTGCAAGAATTTGATTGCGAAATTAAGGATAGGAAAGGTTCTGAAAACCCCATAGCAGATCATTTGTCTCGTATACTTGTCAAGCAAAGTGAGTCTCTTATTTCTGAGTGTTTTCCTAATGAGCAGCTTTTTCTGGTGGAAGCTGAACCATGGTATGTTGATATAGTTAATTATTAAGTGACAAGAGAGTTGCTAGCCCATTGAAATAAGCATGATAAATCTCGCTTTCTGTCATATGTGAAGTATTTTATTTGGGATGACCCTTATTTATTTAAATATTGCCCTGATCAGATTATTAGGAGATGTGTCCCCGATTATAAAATTAAGAATGTTCTTTCTTTTTGCCATGATCAAGCTTGTGGGGGGCATTTCAGTGATAAGAAAACAGCAGCTAAAATTCTTCAACCGGGTCTATATGGTCCTACTTTATTTAAAGATGCTCATATTTATTGTTAACACTGTTCTAGGTGTCAACAATTAGGAAAGATTACTAGAAAGTATATGATGCATTTAACTCCAGTCATCGTTGTCGAAGTGTTTGATATTTGGGGTATAGACTTTATGGGCCCCTTCCCCCCGTCTTTTGGTAATGAATACATCCTTCTTGCTGTAGATTATGTATCAAAATGCGTAGAAGCTATAGCTACTAGGAGTAATGGAAGCCAAGTGGTGGTGAGATTCCTTAGGGAAAATATTTTTGCTAGATTTGGTATGCCTGGAGCTATAATTAGTGATCGTGGTACTCACTTTACGAATCGCAGTTTTGAGGCATTATTGTAAAAGGATTCGATTGTTCATAGGCTAGCTACTCCATATCACCCTCAAACTAGCGGTCAAGTCGAGGTTTCAAATAGGCAAATCAAGTAGATTTTAGAGAAAACAATACATACGAATCGGAAAGATTGGTCGGGTAAACTTATTGATGCATTGTGGGCATATATAACAGCTTATAAGGCTCCGTTAGGCATGTCTCCATATAGAGTGGTATATGATAATGCCTGCCATATACCAGTAGTGTTAGAACACCGTGCTTTGTGGGCTATAAAGATGCTAAATGCTGATTTAGATGCTGCTGGAACAGAGAGAAAACTACAGATAACCGAGTTAGAAGAGATCAAAACTGAAGCTTATGAGAGCTCTAGGATACATAAGGAAAGAGCAAAATTAATTCATGACAAGCATATCAATCGGAAAGAGTTTGTTGTAGGTGGGAAAGTTTTGCTCTATGACTCCAAGCTAGATCTTTTCCCAGTTAAATTGAGATCTTGCTGGACTGGTCCATATATTATTACTCACGTATTTCCTCATGGTGCAGTAGAGATCGAGAATCCTAATGGAGGTTTGCGTTTCAAAGTGAATGGACAAAGGCTTAAACAATATTTTGAGTTGCCAAAAGAAAATATGGAAGAAAACATAGAGTGTTTGCTACTCTACGAAGCTGAGTATGATGATTAATGGAGCATATGCAAGCTATGCTTGGATGTATCTCAGCATCCAACCCGGGTAAATTCGTTCTATGCTTTAAGTTTATTTCGCTATATTACAATAAATGAAATATGTGACTACTTTGGGTGTTTTCATTTTCTATTTTTTTTCTTCTTTATCTCTACATTTACAACTTACATTGAGGCCAATGTAAGAAATAAGTGTAACATCCTGACCCATCCGGAGTCGAGTATATTGTCACCAATGCGCATCCAGGGCCAACAACTGTCCTCAATAACCAACACAAGTTCTTCCGGCACATTTTTTCCTCACTCATGCGCACCTTGAGAAACTTCCCAGGAGGTCACCCATCCCTGGACTACTTCCAGCCAAGCACGCTTAACTGTGGAGTAACTAAGGAAATGAGCTCCCTAAAAGAAAGATGCATCTTGTTGGAATGAGTAGCCTGCTAAATCCCTTTAAAGCAATCATGAGGGGTATTACATATGTTTGTTTAATGGAGTCCTCAGGCGCAACGAGGGCGTTGCTGTTCTCAAGTGGGGGTGTATGTTTGTTTAATGGAGTCCTCGGGAAGGCGTTGTTGTTCTCAAGTGGGGGTGTATGTAATACACCCTCATGATTGCTTTAAAGGGATTTAGCAAGGCTCATTCCAACAAGATTCATCTTTCTTTTAGGAAACTCATTTCCTTAGTTACTCCACGATTAAGCGTGCTTGGCGGAAGTAGTCCGGGGATGGGTGACCTCCCGGGAAGTTTCTCAAGGTGCGCATGAGTGAGGAAGAAAATGCGCCGAAGAACCTTTGTTATTGAGGACAGTTGTTGCCCATCGCATGGTGACAATATTCATCTTCTTTTAGGAAACTCACCATATAGAAGTTCTCAGTGGGGGAGGATCGGGGCCATAAGCGTGCAATATCTAGAGTCTCCGCGATCGTTCAGGGGCGACCCACGATCGTTGTGGCCGAATATATGGAGTCCTCAGGCGCAACGTTCTCTCAAGGGGTGTTTTTAATACCCCTCATGATTGATTTAAAGGGATTTAGTAGGATACTCATTCCAACAAGATGCCCTTTCTTTTAGGATTTTTTTTTTTCTTCCTTTTTTTGGTCTTTGGGGGGGGGGGGCGGGGGGGGGGGGGCCCCCGGGGGGATTTTTCAGGGGGGGGGGGGGGGGGGAAAACCAAGAACTTGTGTTGGTTATTGAGGACATTTGTTGGCCCTGGATGCGCATTGGTGACAAATTGACAATATACCCGACTCCAGATGGGTCGAGGTGTTACATAAGTGTGGGGGGGTGACTACTATTTGCCAATATTTGAAATTTTTGCTTGTAATGACCGGATATGCTGGAAGATAGAAATCTTTGCTCTGTTTGTGCCAATATTAGCTGGGATTATCGTCTTGGATTATGCTGGTTATGTTAGTTGGAAATTATATACATGATTTACGGGTTATTTAAAAATTTGGATTAGTCACCTTTATGGGGAGATGCTGCTGAAATTTCTGCTAAATACTCCTGCATTTGAGTTGGCTCAAGCATATTATAACTTGCATTCATGATTGCTGGCTATTGTGATTATTACTTGTGCTGCAGTTTCAGGTTACCTTGGGTGCAGCAGGAATTTAAGCTTATCAAAAATAAACATATTTACCACCTCTTTAAAGGACTAACTAATAAGAAAGTATGTGGTATACTCTAATCTAACTTTTGTTTTCATAAAAAAAAGTTTTCTTTCTTAACTAATTGAAAAAAAAAAGTTTTTGAAGTTATGAACATGAGGACTTTATCTCTAGCAACTCCTAAATGTACCTCAATAATGTTATGCTTATATGTAATATAGCACACTATCTTTATTGGCTTAGATGCGGGGTATGGAGGAAAGACTTTTATAATTTATCTACTTAACTAGTACCTCTTACTTTCCTTGGTGATTTTTTCACTGCTCTTGGTTACTGGAGAATTACTTGACTTTGTTAAAGAAACGAGAGAACAATGGTTTAAACAAAAAATCAAAAGTGGGTTAGTGTAGACACATAATCGTGTCTCCCCATTTAAGGATCCGATGATGAAACATATCGTGGTCTTAATTGGTTCGACCCAAGGACAGAGCAGTCTGAAAAGCCATTCAAAACTATTTCGAAAAGTGTTAAAGTCCTACTTTAAAGCCTAATTAATTATTCATGATAATTAATTGTATTTTGAGTCCAATCCTTTGAAAAGCCCAATTAATTGTTTGATAATAATTAATTATTTTATTTTAATAAAGATAAAATCAGATTTTATCCCGTAAAATCAGATTCCGAAATTAAAGGATAAAAGAAAATATTTAAAACACGTTTTAAAAAAAGGCTGGCAAAGGCATGTCAAAGTCAGGCTGGTGAGCCTGGCGCCTGGCACACCTTGCTGCGTCCGACACAGCTTTTCCTGACACGTGGCACTGTGCCGCACACTGTGTCACACACTAAGCCACACACTGTGCCCTGCGCCTGGCGCACAGATCTGCTTGAAGCGCATGTTTCTTTCTTATCTTTTTCAAAAGCGCGTACCACGTGTACACTTTTACTGGTCATGCCGCGCCATGCGCTTGCCACGTCAGCTGCGCCAGACGCAGCTGGCGCGTGAGGTGCAGTGTCGTTTTCCCTATAAATAGGCCTGTTTTCCGTACAGATTGGAGAACGGATTTTTACACATAATACTCGACGAATATCTTACGAACCTCTCTACAAATTATATAATCTCCCTACAAAATTCACACTTTTCAAACACAAATACATTCAACCTACACACTTTCATACATTCAGATTTTCAGACTTCACGATTGCTCGTCCCGACGGTTGTCAATCTCTCAGACCCAATCCACGGTATAATCCTGTGGGTCCTTAAATAAATTATTATATTATTGAAGTTACTAACTGCATCTGTCCTGATGTAGATTCTTAATATAGAATCGTCCTACTATATATTCTAACCCCTTCTCTATGCTTAATTTTATATTATTATTATTATTCTTGCCTTTGTATATTATATGTTTGCCTAATTGTCATTTTATATGATTGTCCCTGCATTATTGATTTTATCACCCACATGTTATTTTTGCTAATCAAAGACCTAAATAAATGTTCTAACATTAATCAGATTAATTTGGACAACTTGTTAGGTTCCTTGTAATATTGATTGCATAATAACTTGTCACTAAAAATTAGTCTTTTTATGTGTTTCCTGAACCAATTTAGACTAAATATTTTTAGGGTGTTTAAAACGTTATTTGATTATTTTTTTGGCATAAAATCTGTAATGAATCGATAATTAGTAGAGGCCAACTTTGGGCGAATATGGTTCATTATGACTATATTCGTACCCTCACCCCTGAACTCAATCTTTGGTTCATTTTGACCATCTATGGAGTTAGGACGGGGAAATCTACAATGGATAATTTGTCCCTATGATTTTCCTATATCCAATTAGGTTTATGATTCTTCCTAAAAATAATTGTTGGCGACTTCTTTCATTACAAAACGATTTTCAATAAAACCTTAACAGTGGGGTAGTCAAATCTAATACGCGCTCACACTGCGTAGGCGAAATAAAAACACGCCTACAATTTGGCGACTTCAATGGGGAGGATTTTAAAAAAATAATAAAAATTTTTAAATGAGTGGGTGAAATTTGAAAAATACGATTCATTCTTATTTTTATGCCTTTGAATAATATACAGTTTTGCATATGCATGGCTACTGTTCAGCCACCATAAGAACAATCTACCTTGCCTCATTAGCACATGTTCTATGTGTGAGGTCACCCCTGGGAGGTTTGCGCTTTGTCCTTCCAAAAAGCTTCCTGAGCGATAGTGTTGGATCTTAGTTATAAGCAAACCTACCCAACCATGGCATTATTCTCTTGTTCCTGACTTGAGACTGGAGTGCGTCTTACACGTGGCCACCTCTTTAAGTAGGGGTACGAAGCGTGGGATCAATCTCTTAGTCATGGACCCTTTTCGCCTTAACCTAAACCTGACCAATAGTTGAATGTAGAATTGGACTTTAGGTTGAGAACTGTTGCATTCATGTTACCTGACATTTATGTGTGATTGCAATTTTTGCCTGCTAATATGCTTTACGCCCGAAATTATTGCAAATCGCGTCTAAAATAAATCGTCGTTTTCGCCGGAACTTTCATCAATTAATCAATACGCATGCTGCAGAGCATTGCACCAAACACATTAATTCGTTGCCACGCAGTCTATTCGTCCCATGATTATTGGTCTTTTGACCTTCGTTCGAGCCTAAGATAACAAGTTTGCATCAGTATCATATTCAAAAAAGGGTCAGTCTTTTCATGCAAGGTTGAGTCTGTCCTAAAAAGTGCATCTAAAGTGGTCATGGTAGAGTTAGAGTTGTCATGCATGTCTACCTCTTCCTATTTCATCCCTGCTATCCCTGTCAATCTTACCTTTCCATATTCATCAATTTCAAGCACTTACATTTTTCAAGATCAATCATACACCCTCTTCTATTCTACCTTTTTCGAAAACATTTACTAATCATTATCATGCCACGACATTTCAAAAAAAAAAAAATTCAAATTAGTCCATCATCTTTCCTAATAAAAGATAAAAATAGAGGGGTTCCTTTCAAAAACGAATTTCAAAAAATTCTAAGCCTAGTCCAAACACCTTCAATTCAATCCAATCCAATCTGGTCCAATCCAATTAATCCAATTCGTTTGCATTCATTCTAGGCCCATATGCATTAGAGTCGACTTTCCATTCGTTGAGGCCCATGTGCATTTCAGTCCATACATTCACTAGCATTGAGTCGATCTTAGGCCCACATAAGTCTAGCTCCTGTTAAAACCTAGGCCCATTTGCATCTTATGTGAACCCTAGTCTATGTCAATCCTAGTACAAGTCTAATCCAACTCTATTCCAATCCAATATCAAGCCCATGTGCATTTTCAAGTCTAACGTCAAACCAATATAGGACTAAGTCCAGAATCAGGTCCACATAAGGCCCAACTCATTTTCAAAGTCAATCCAGTCCAATTACAAATCCATATAGGACGAAGTCTAAACCATTAAGTCTAGCTAGCGAAGCTAGCATCCCTGTAAAACCATAACGGTACCCCTTTGACTTAGCTAAGCTAGTCATCCCTGTGAGACCATAACGACACCCCTTTGACTTAGCTAAGCTAGTCATCCCTGTAAGACCATAACGACATCCTTTGGCCTAGCGAAGCTAGTCATCTCTTAAGACCATAACGACATCCTTTGGCCTAGCGAAGCTAGTCATATCTTAAGACCATAACGACATCCTTTGACCTAGCGAAGCTAGTCATACCTTAAGTCCATATCGGCATCCTTTGACCTAGCGAAGCTATTCATACCTTAAGACCATAACGACATCCTTTGACTTAGCTAAGCTAGTCATCCTTGTAAGACCTTAACGACATCCTTTGACCTAGCGAAGCTAGTCACCTTTAAGTCCATAACGGCACCCTTTGACTTAGCAAAGCTAGTCACCTTTTAGTCCATAACGACACCCATTGACTTAGCGAAGCTAGTCATCCATAAGACCATAAAGGCACCCTCCGAGTTTAGCGAAGCTACTCTTATAGCAGTCCAAATCCTCGAGTCTAGCGAAGCTAGTCTGTCCTAAGTCCATAATGGCCCAAAATCATCAAGTGTGGCGAAGCCAATTCCTTCCTAAGTCTAGCGAAGCAGCACAGGCTATCCTTCTGAGTCTAGTCAACTTGCATAGTCTAGTCCAGTCCAGTACAGTACAGTCCATATTTGCATCTGCAATAGTTAGGCCCATGTCACCGTCATAACCATAATCATACCCATTTCTAATCATTTCCCGTTCCCATTTCACCTTACATTTTGCATCCTCATTTCCACTTTCATCTTCATTTCTCATCTCTCATTTCTCCATCCCTCATTCCTATTTCTCATTTCAAAAGCATCATTTACGAGGTCCATTCGAAATCTATTCAGGACGGATAGTGGGATTATAACTTGGGAACGCCCGACAGAAAGGATACAAGGTCAACATCAAAGCTCCACAAATAGCCTTCAAACCTTCCAGTACCCATAACCAATAGCTTGTGTGCAAGCCCCACTACATAAAAATACATCAATGCCAGGCAAAAAAAAAAAAAAAAAAAAAAAAAGCGACAATGATCAAAGTGTGAAAAAAAAGGTAAATGCAAAAGAAAACGCACAAAGCAAAAAAAAATGCAAAAAAAAATGCAAAAAAATAAAGAGCCAAAGGCAAAGAAATAAAAAGTCAAGTTAGGGGGCTTGCACACAAGTTCTACCCCTCATTCAAATC
Organism: Beta lomatogona; assembly: GCA_947646795.1. Taxonomy (NCBI): domain Eukaryota; kingdom Viridiplantae; phylum Streptophyta; class Magnoliopsida; order Caryophyllales; family Amaranthaceae; genus Beta; species Beta lomatogona. Next base: position 887,921 of record CANSNZ010000245.1, on the reverse strand, counting down.
CCTTCGATTCATCAAACCTTTAATCCATATAGCCCAAATCCATGATCATTACATTAGCCTAACCAATTCAACATTCCTCAAGCCTTAAACCCTTCAGCCTTTCATCAACCCTAACTCCTTTTTCAAGGTATGTCCAAGCCCGCTAGGTTGAAACCCCGAAAGGGCGGCCTAGGCAAAAGTTAGGGCACAAAAAAAATAAATAGAATTAAAAATCAGATCGAGAACTACGAATGGTCTGATTCCATAAGGATACGTAGGAATCCTCATCTCGAGGTCCAAACGCTAAAATAAAAATAAATTAGTCAAGGTCTAATGATTTGATTTTATAGAGTTCAGGAGCATAATCTCTTTCTAGATCCTGACATAGACTCGAGTTTGAACCTGGCCTCGTCAAAGCTTTTTCCCACCTATATCTATTTGAGTCATAAAATTAAACCTTTTTTATTTTTCAATCCAAGCTCTCCTTGTCCCTGAAGGACTCTCCGATAATTCCATGGTTTCTGGCGATATTTGACTTTGCCTATATCAACTTCCCAATGAAGAATCCCCAGCGACAACTTTCAACGTTCAAGACAGATCAACTACATTTCACTATCAGATCGAGTACATTTCAATTAAGGCTCAAGCCTAATTCAGGCAATCTCACCCAAAGTGGGGGCTTCCTATATGTGGTTCCTCCGTATCAAATCAAACTCCCGAAAAGTTGTAATTTGCGGACCTCGTTAACAGACCCCGATTATTTATCAGAAACGATTTTCGAAAATCATTCTATTCAATCCTGATCATTCTACATATCTACATCTTCTAGCCTTGCATTGCATTTCATACATCCTAGTATTGCATAACCCTGACCCTGCATGACGTGTCGTCTCCCTTAGCTTTGCATAACCTTAATCCTTGCATAGCGTCTCACGCATCCTTAGAGAGTCTAAGTTTGCATCATTTGCATCACTATGTGCTTTATCTAAGTTGTTTGCATCTGTTTGCTGACATCTTCTTCTGCAGGTAATCAGATTGCTTGTAGTTTTGCATACTAACCTTGTTTTGCAGAGACCGGCATATATAGATCAGTTCTAAACTACTGAGCGTTTAGAATCGTTCTCCGTCCCGACACCGTATACTTTGACTTTCGGTTTCCTGAACCTCAGTCAAAGTGGGGGCTTCTGTAGACACATAATCGTGTCTCCCCATTTAAGGATCCGATGATAAAACATATCGTGGTCTTAATTGGTCCGATCCAAGGGCAGAGTAATCTGAAAAGCCATTCAAAACTATTTTGAAAAGTGTTAAAGTCATATTTTAAAGCCCAATTAATTATTCATGATATCTAATTGTATTTCGAGTCCAATCCTTTGAAAAGCCCAACTAATTATTTAATAATAATTAATTATTTTATTTTAATAAAGATAATTTTTATAGTTAAAATCAGATTTTATCCCGTAAAATCAGATTCCAGAATTAAAGGATAAAAGAAAATCTTTTAAAAGGCGTTTTAAAAAAAGGCTGGCAAAGGCGTGTCAAAAGCCAGGCTGGTGCGCTTGGCACACCTTGCTGCGTCAGGCGAAGCTTTTCCTGACACGTTGCACTATGTCACGCACTGTGCCACACACTGTGTCGTGCGCCTGACGTACAGATCTGCGTGAAGCGCATGTTTCTTTCTTATCTTTTTCAAAAGCGCGTACCACGTGTACGCTTTTTACTGGTCATGCCGCGTCATGCACTTGCCACTTCAGCTGCGCTAGACGCAGCTGGCGCGTGAGGCGCAATGTCGTTTTCCCTATAAATAGGCCTGTTTTCCGTACAGATTGGAGAACGGATTTTTACACATAACATTCGACGAATATCATATGAACCTCTCTACGAATTATATAATCTCCCTACAAAATTCATACCTTTCAAACACAAATACATTTAACCTACATACTTTCATAGATTCAGATTTTCAGGCTTCACGATTGCTCGTCCCGAAGGTTGTCAATCTCTCAGACCCAAGCCACAGTATAATCTTGAGGGTCCTTAAATAAACTAATTTATATTGAAGTTACTAACTGTTTCTTTCCTGATGTAGATCTTTAATATAGAATCGTCCTACTGTATATTCTAACCCATTCTCTATGCTTAATTTTACATTAATATTTTTCTTGCCTTTGGATATTATATGTTTGCCTGATTGTCATATTATATGATTGTCCCTGCACTATTGCTTTTATCACCCACATGTTATTTTTGCTAATCAAAGACCTAAATAAATGTTCTAACATTAATCAGATTAATTTGGACAACCTGTTAGGTTCCTTGTAATATTGATTGCATAATAACTTGTCACTAAAAATTAATCTTTATATGTGTGTTTCCTGAACCAATTTAGACTAACTATTTTTAGGGTGTTTAAAACGTTATTTGATTATTCTTTGGCATAAAATCTGTAATGAATCGATATTTAGTAGAGGCCAACTTTGGGCGAATGTGGTTCATTATGACTATATTCGTACCCTCACCCCCGAACTCAATCTTTGGTTCATTTTGACCATCTATGGAGTCCGGACAGGGAAATCTACATTGGATAATTTGTCCCTATGATTTTCCTATATCCTATTAGGTTTATAATTCTTCCTAAAAAGAATTGCTAGCGACTTCTTTCAATACCAAACGATTTTCAATAAAACCTTAACAGTGGGGTAGTCAAATCTAATACGCGCTCACATCGCGTAGGCGAAATTAAAACACGCCTACAATTAGTAATCCCTAAAGGTGAGATGTTGAACCATTGTAAAACAGGGTGATATTAATCAGTTCTTGAAATAAAAGAACTTGGAAAAGCAAAATAAAAAGCCTAAAAAGCAAAGTATCGAGTACTCTTTTGAGACCAATGAGTGGCAAGTGCAATGTCATATGAAAAGGAACGATCCTTGTACGGGCACCAAGTGCTAATGTACAAGAAAGTAAAGGAGAATCAACTCGAACAATAATCAAGTCCGACTAAAGTACCTCGTATTCGAATGTCAATACACTTGCACTTGAGAACCTAGATTACATGTGAGATCAAACTAATTATAGAATGTTCCTTGAGTATTCTAGCTCTATTGTGTTCATATCTTGCTAATCTAACGAAACCGTTTTAATGACTAATTAACTTATGATTTCTCAAATAAAAATGTTTTTCTATTGTCATGCTTATTAGTTTAGTTTCATTTGAGGTAGGGTGTTTAACTAATGTCTTGTTTTATGTGATACACTTGGTTTAATAATGTTAATTTGCTCGAGGTCGACCAATGACTAAGTGTGGGGGAGTTTGATTAGCTTATTTTATTCCATATTTTTACCCCTATATTTTAGTTATTTGATTTTTTTTTTTATATTTATATATGGGTTTTTCGAATGATTTTATTATTGCGTACTTATTTCTTTCAGTTATTAATTTTTATCACCTATTGTTTTAATTAGTCTTTTATCTTATGATAGGTAATTAGTTCGCGAAATAAGAGAGTACGAGTCCAAATAACAAGCAACCCAATTCAAAGATAAAGGAAATAAGAGCTCAAGCCCACTCATTTACACAAGTAAAAAATACTAAGCAAGCAGAAGGATAGCATTCAAGGGTCACACCCCTCTGCAAGAAAAATCTAAAAGATACAAAAAATCAAGCATATATTAGGAGTTTCTCTTTATTTCCTTTAATATCCTACCATTAGTTAGGATATAAATCTCCCCATTTTCCATTCAACCGTAGGAAATATTCACACCCACACACACAATAGTTTTAGGTTTACGTTTTAGTTGATGGGTCGTTTGTCTAACCACCGGTGACAGCGGCGGAATACACTAGTTCTGGTTTGCGTTTGTTCTTTGTTAACCAATTCAGTTGCAAGACTACTGATATTATTGTTCCTTTTACCCAGTTAAATTCTTAGTTTTTCTTTTAATTTCATTGTTCAAAATTAAATAGATCTAGTTTAGTTTATTTACGATAATTTCCAATTCGATTGCAAGTGTTCTAGTTTTGCGTCTAGGAATTCAGTTTTGCATTCTAATGATTTGTCTTTTGTTAGTAGTCGGTGAAAATTTGTTATGAGATTTAACTTGGTATGCGCAATTTGATCCTTGGCGTCTAATTTTGACATTGTCCGCCAACTACGTACTAGTGCCTTAACAAATTCATATAGTATACAGAGTATTGCTTGTTGTCTACTTAGTGCCTTTACTTCATTAAATATTTCTTTGTTTACACTTTGCAGTGGTTGAATGCCTATGTGATTAGTGGTATACTTCTTATCATTTGAGTAAGTTTGGCTGCTATTTTCTATATTCAATTCTTCTGTGTTTTCATAAATTGCTACTTGTCACAGTGGTACAGTGAGCATTGGAGATTCTTGTTATTAGTGATAATTTTCAGTCTTAGTGTAATAATTATTCAATTTATTGGCATAATATAATCGATTAAGTATACGATTTTATATCAACATCCTTGTGCGTTCGACCCATATTCGCTAGTTGTACTCTATCTTACACCGTGTACTTGTGGTACTAGTTTTTATTCTTACACCAATGCTATAGATCGAGGAGGCATCTGACGCAAATGGCAGTTTTTAATGTAAAAAAAATAAAACTAAACCCGACCATATTTCATCATAAGACGCAACAACCAGAACCCATAATATTCCCAATAGAAGAACGAAATACAAGAAACTATGCATACAAACCAATACCCACATACAAAAGCAACAGTAAAAAAAAAAAAGCACTTTAGCAACATCCCAGATCAACAAATAGACACCCCAAATCGAAGAATAAAACGAAATTAAAAAATTGAACCCAAAAAAAATTAAATCTAACACAAAAAGAACCCTAAAAATTCATATCCAACTATTAAAGGAATTACTTTACACTAAATAATGAAAAAAAAACATTTAAAATTATAACATGAAATACATAGATCCAAAAGAACTTCATATCTGAAGCGATTAACAATACATTTGAGGGAAAAACATAACCGAAATCTGAAGCGATGTGTTAAGAATCGATCACTAATCTAATCTCCATTATTTTCCCGTTGAGTTTCGATGTCTTCCTCTAATCTTCACCGTCAAATCCTTCTTTCTTGTCGCCGCTCTCAAATTAATTTTTCCCATTTGCATCAACTCTTATCGTGAAACACCAGCGACAGTGAGGGAGAGGACTCCGCGACAAACACCAGCGTAAACCGGCGAGAATGAGGTTTCCTTCCTTCGCCGGAATGAGTGAGAACGCCACGATGAGACGAATTTAATTTCGACGACCTCAGATAGATTATCCGAATCATATTGTGGTGCCTAAATTTTCTCAGTAATTGAGTTGGAATTTGAAGAATTAAAGAAAGAAAAGTGTTGATGAATTGCGACGAGTGAAGGAAGAAAGAGGAAAAGAAGTGCGAGGTTTGAGAAAGATTGAGGGAGAGAGAGAGGAGTGACAGCTGGTGAACATGAAATGAGATATTAGGGTTTGAGAAGAGAAACTCCAAAATAAAAGGGGATACGAGCCTGGAAAACGATTTGCATCGGATTTGTTATAACTGGGTCGAGGATTTACGTCGGGTAGGCTTATAGATCCGACGCAAATTGTAGGATACAACGATTTGCATCGCATATCACGTACCTTCTATACAAAACCTTTGTTCATTTTATACTCATTGGCTTTAATTTTTTGCGTCGAACATTAATTGGAATCCGACGTACATGAATCTCGTCCCTTTGCTTTATTTTTTGCGTCGAATGCACCGTAAATCCGAAGCACATGAAGCATGATTTGAGTAGGACTCCCATAATATCGGACGCAAATGATGCGCCCCTAGACTTTTGCTTCGGTTCTAGTTGTGCGATGAAATTTAGGAGACGCAAATCAATGTTTTTCTACTAGTGTATGTGACTTTGATATTCTTAAGTAGTGGAAGCAACACTATGGACCCAGTGACCTTGATATTATTAGTGTTATTATGACTTATGAACTTTAAATATTTCTAATTATTCTATTTAAATTACTACGAAAGTGCAAAATTGTAATGAGTAAAATGTAATGATAGTAAAACAAGCTAAACTAGAATAAATAGTATTGATCATGAGAATGACTGATCCAATTATTTATTTAAGTTACTTTCCACGTGTTCAATATCTAGAATTATGATAGTAAATTAGAATAAATGTTGTAAATTAACATATCAATAACATTGCTCACCAAATCATGATTTTTATTTTTAATTAGCTTTAAAGTATAACTTTAAAATATAATGATTATAATTTATTAATCATTAAAATTACTAAATTGTCTAAATTCTAATTAATTCCAAATTTATGTAACAGTAATTCTAATGCTTAATTGATTTGTTTAAATACTTAAAAATTTTAAATGAAAAACAAAAAAACTCATTAGCTCGGTCCAACCCATTAACCCAACGGTGCGCAAAACCTGCTTTATGAACTGCGAAAGCCCAAATCAGACCGTCGGGGCTAAGCAAATTGTCCCACTAGACCAGCCCACCCTACCCACGAAAATCGTGGTCTAGTCCTAGGCCATGGCGAGCCAGCCTAGCCTGCTTCAAACTGCGGTGTGACCCGCTCAAACTGCCTATTGACCACCACTATTACCAAATAAAGAAACGTTGTAATTAATGTAAATCTTTTTTTTTGCTAAGTAAGTAAATTGCATTCCATAATTCACCATTACAACCTAAACTAACCAAGAAGAAGACGAACCAACTAGGTTGGACCCCCTTGAACTTCAAGTAATCAATTACATCCATAAAGGATACAACCAGATTCACATCAAAACAAAATTCCTAACAATTTCCTAGACTAGTAAACCATACATAGTCAACCCTTGATATTTTCTTAGGCATAACTGCAAACACTCTAGCCCTGACCACATTTTGAATCTGCTTACAAACAACACTAATGCTAGGGACACATTGCTCCCAGTAGACCTTATTCCTGGCTTGCCAAATGCAATAAACCAAGGCTGAAATACTTGCCATATAAACATTCCTTTTGAACTTAGATTTCCTGTTGTGCTGGATCCATCTGAGTAACTGTTGTAATTCTGATGCAGTAGTATTCATTTACAACCAATTTTTATGTTAGTTAAACAACTAACACTAAATTGACAAGTAAAAAATATATGCTGATGATCCTTTGGTAACCTGGCACATATGAGGCAATGATCAGAATTACTAATGCCAAATCTAGCCAACCTAGCTAGCTGTGGTCTGTAACTTTTGTTGCACTGCTAGCCAAATAATGAACCTATGTTTTGGCAAATTGAGCCTATTCCAAATTGTACTGTCCCAGTTCACTCTTAGTTGATCTTCCACCAACTATCATACACCTTCTTCACTAAATAGGTGGTCATCTTATTCAATTCTTGTTGTGTCATCACTTGCTTCAACTGTTCTTTTACAAAGCAAATTTTCCTCCAATACCAGCTAGCCCCTGAAGTAGGCTTATAATCCCACCATGAAGCATCTCTGATATATACAACATGTATCCATCTTAACCACACAATGTCTTTCTTTGTGGACACAACCCACACATATTTTCCAATGCTAGCCAGATTCCAGATTAAAATGTTCCTAAATCCCAACCCACCTGTAGATTTAGAACATCACAACTTTTCCCAAGCAATTGGTCATGCTTTCTGGCTAAAAGCCTGACCACTCCATAAAAAGGCTCTACAAATCTTGTTTATTTCTAACAATACCTTCTTGGGAAAAAAAACACTTGAGCCAATAAGTATGTAGGCTCAAAAGAACAGCATTAATCAGTTGAGATCAAGCTGTGTATGATAAAATCTTAGAGCTCCACATTCGTATCCTCCCTGTCATCTTTTCTATCAAAGCTTCACATTGTGGATTATATATTTTCTTGGTACAGAATGGTACACCAAGATACCTAAATGGCAATGATTCATGAGTTAAACCAGATGCTTCAGTCACTTTTTTTACGTCCTCACTAGTCATTCCACAAGTATACATGGCTGACTTGTGAATGTTAGCTTTTAGTCCAGATGTATCAGAGAATAATTTGAAAGCTCTAAGCATCAAATGTATGGATGGATATTCTCCTTTACAGTAGAGAATTAGATCATCAGCAAAGCACATATGAGTCAGTTTAACCTCTTTGCATCTAGGATAATATTGAAATTGCTCAAGTTCTCCCATTTTTGTCAAAATTCTTGACAAATACTCCATACATATCACAAATAACAAAGGTGACATGGGATCACCTTGCCTAAGCCCCCTGGATGACTTGAAGAAGCCTTGCATTGTGCCATTGACCATTAATGAAAACATGGGTGTCTGAACACATTGCATTACCAACTCTATGAAAGCAGAAGGAAAACCCAAAGCCAACATCATTTCATGTAATAACTCCCAACTAACAGAATCATAAGCCTTTTGTAGATCCATTTTCAGTAAGCAACTAGGCTTGACAGTCCTCCTACCATACTGCTTGACCATATCCTGAATTACAATGATATTATGGACTATATATCTACCATGGACAAACCCACCCTGGTTTTCCATGATAAGATCAGGAAGCACTTGTCTAAGCCTAGCACATAAAACCTTAGTGACACACTTATATAATGTATTACAGCAGGAAATTGGCCTAAACTCATATACATTTGATGGACATTAAGTTTTAGGAATTAATGTTATGACTGTAGTATGTAGTATTCAGTTCTTTTAACATTTTCCCATTCTGCAACACATCCAAAACTGCATCTATAACATCATTTCCAACTATATGCCATGCATCTTTATAAAAATAAGAGCTAAAACCATCAGCACCTGGTGCTTTACACCCAGGTATTGAGAGCTTGTTTTACTTCAGCTGCTGTGTAAGGAGCACTCAAAATTGTTGTATGTTCTGCAGTAATTAAAGGACCTTCTTGTACAAGTTGTTGAAGAACCTGCTTCCTGGCCCCAATGTCACCACCTAGCAACTTTTCATATTAGTTAATAAAAGCACTTGCAACAGACTCAGGATAATCATGCCACACTCCTGCTTCATCATGTATACAGTAAACTTGATTCTGTAGTCTTCTAGCCTTAATGCTCTGATGAAAGAGATGTGTATTCTCATCTCCATGTTTAATCCAAGCTAGCTTGGCTTTTTGAGACAAGAATTCAATGTAAGCCTTATGCTTATAATGATATTCCTGAACAACCACCAGATCCTGATTTGCATAAATCTCCTCCCCTAGGTGTTCATGCATTAATTTTTATGCTTCAAACATCTGTTGTTGAGCCTTCAAATATGGTGCTTGAATTTCAGAGAACCCTTCTTTGTTCAGTTGCTTCAGTGCTAATTTAATAGCCTTTAATGTCTGCAGCAATTTGAACATTTTTGTGCCATGTACTTGCAGCTCCCAGGCCTTTTTAATGATTTCACCATACTGTGGAGATGATCTCCACATGATGAAATATTTAAACAGTCTCTTGCCTTCCAAAGATTCACCATACACAGCTAGTATAGTAGGTGAATGATCAAATTCACCTTATGGATGAAAAGATACTTCAGCTGTAGGATAACTGTCTTGCCATGCTTGATTAGCTAGAATCCTATCTAGCTTTGAAAATACTCTATGACTCCCTAGCTGTTTATTGTTCCAGGTAAAAAATTACCTGAACTCTTTAATTACATCATGCATATCACAATTCATCATGCAATCTCTAATATCCCTTACTTCAATTTCTCTAACTGCAGAGCCTACTCTCTCATCTGTGTGCATAACACAGTTAAAATCCCCACACATTATCCAAGGTTCAGCTGTGTTCAATACCATCAAATCCCTCTAAAAATCCTCTCTTTTAAGTCTCTCATTAAAGGATATATAAAAGTGCAGGAAAAACCCTTTTTACCACTAGTTAATTGGTTCTAGATAACAATGTAAAATTTGACTAGAACCACTTATTATATTGACCATAAAACTACTTGCCTTCCATGGCAATATAATTCTCCCACCTTCATGAAAGCTAGCATTAGTGGTAGCACACCAACCACTAAACATTCTTTGATACAAGTTGCCAAGATTGTGTGTCTTGACTTTTGTTTCTAAGAGGGCCACAATACCAACACACATGCTGTGAATATATCTTTTCACATTATTCTATTTCTTGATGGTATTGATGCCTCTTACGTTCCAGCACTAGTAGAATAATTGTTTATTGCTGCGGTTTTACCCATACGCAGCAATAAACCAAATCAAAAGAAAAGGAAAATTCAAAAATCAACATATTGCAGCGGTTTCCAACTGTCTCAACGGGAATTTTTCAAAATTAATTGACTTGTTTAACCAAATCTATTGTTGCGGTTCCCACAAAGAACCGCATCAATAGATTAAAATATTATTTTTAAAATAAACTTTTAATCTATTGCTGCGGTTTTTGATGAGAACCGCAGCAATATCCCTTTGGCCCATTTATATAATAAGACGCGCTAGATTTCACTCTTGACAAAAAAAAAAAAATTTTTTCACCAAATGCCTCAGAGTTTTCGGTTTATTCACGAGGTACCCTCGCACTTTTGAAAATACACGAGGTACTCCCTCAGTTTCACTATAATACACCCAAATGCCCTTAATGACTAACGGCGTAAACTGCCATTAGTCAGTAACCCTAATTTTCTGTTTTAAACCCTAATTTCCCCTAATTAACCTAACTAAACCCTAATTTCTAACCCTAAACCCTAACCTTAACCCTAACCCTTCCCTCCCTCCTACCACCCCCCCCCCCCCCCCCCCTAGCCCTAGCGACCACCACCCTTGCCCCCTACCCCATCCCAATAGCCCCCTCCCCCCACCCCCAGCACTTCCCCCCCCCCCCACCGACATCCCCACCGCCCCCCCCCCCTCCCCCCCCCCCGTCCCCCAAACTCGATTTTCGCACCACTCCCCTACCCCCGTCGATTTCCGCACCCTCCCCCACTCCCAGTCGATTTTCCGCACCCTCCCCCTACCCCCGTCGATTTTCGCACCCACCCCCACCCGCCCCTCCCCCCCCCCGTGTACGTTTGGTTGTTCGAGAGAAAGATGGTGAAGTTACTAGGCGATTGAGGCTCAAGATCCCGGCCATCATCGTGCAAAAATCGAATCGAGTGGGTGGGTGGGGGTATCTATGGGTTCCGTCATCTACGCCCTTAGGGGAGGGGGATTCGACATGGATGAGGGTGGGTGGGGGGGATTCGACCGGGGTGTTGGGAGCCGGGAGGGTCAACGGCGGTGGGGGAGGCTGCGGGGGTGGGGGAAGGGGGGAGCTGCTCGGGTGGGGGTGGTGGGAGGGTGGAGGAGGGGGAGCCGCTTGGGGGGGGGGGGGGGGGCTATTGGGGTGGGGGCGGGGGCAAGGGTGGTGGGCTGCCGGGGTGGGGGAGGGGGCGGGGGGTGGTGGGAGGGGGTAGGGAGGGTGGGGAAGGGTTAGGGTTAGAAATTAGGGTTTAGTTAGGTTAATTAGGGAAAATTAGGGTTTAAAACAGAAAATTAGGGTTAATGACTAACGGCAGTTAACGTCGTTAGTCATTAAGGGCATTTGGGTGTATTATAGTGAAACTGAGGGTTACCTCGTGTATTTTAAAAAATGAGAGGGTACCTCATGAATAAACCGAAAACTCGGGGCATTTGGTTAAAAAACCGAAAAAAAAAAAGGTTCACTTTGAGCCGTTTTACTCCTTGCTCTCTCCTCCGCCCAATCTCCTACCCTCTCCTCTTCCTTTTCGGATCTGCCTTTACCGCCTCTCTCACTTGGTTTCTAACTCCTCTCAAACTCCTTGCCTCACTTGGTTTCGGATCTGAATAGTTGATTTCCAAACAACGGATTCAAGCGATTTGAAGCGCCCACTTCGAGAGATGAGTTCGCGACTTCTTTGAAGACCTGGGTTTCCATTTTAAAACCCGAACCGAATTCTTGAAGGTCGCGACGGATTCGGATTTTGTGGTAATGGGCCACGTTTCGGGTTCGTGGGAGGTTGGAGATGGTGGGCTGCGTTTTGGGTGAGTAATTTTTGGATAGTTGATTCAAATTCTAAATTCCGGGTTTCTTTATCCTGTCTGATTTGAATATGTTCAGATTTTGTTTACAGAAGATAATCTTCGTACTGCCTCTGAGCTGAGAAATCTGGATTTGTTAGACCTTCACTTGGATTTTCAGGATGATGTCTTTTCTGTGATTAGCTGTATTCAGAGCTTTCCTAACATTGAAACGCTTAAAATCTCAGTAAGTAACTCTTTTATCTTTGGTGGGATCGCCCTCTCCACGTATATAATTTACTATTTATGTAACTTTTGGTGAAAGATGTAATGTCAAGTTTGATACTCCATTGCAGCGTCAAAGTTCTTGAGATGAGATAACAAGTATGAGTAATATATATATCATTTACTGGATATATTGAGGAACAATCATGGACCATGATCCTGATATTACAAGTAGATTTCCGTAATTTTTTTATTTTAATTTTTTTTTCATTTATGTATTACTTTGTTCACTGGTAGGGGGTGGTGTAATTTTGTATGTAATTTCTTTACTCAAGTTCTCCTGTAATTTGTTTTATTTTATCTTTTAGGTATTGTAATTTTTTATTTTCTACTCAATGCATATTTATTACTTCCTCCGTTTCTTTTTAAATGCAACAATTGGATTTTTCCACTATTCACACTTATCACTTTGACTAAGATTTTTGATTAGTACATAATGAAAACAGTTTTTTCGCTCAGTACCCTGAGTTTTCAAAAAATTCACTTGTTACCCTCCATGTTTTCAAAATTCACCAGGTACCCCTCAGTTTTATGTAAATACACTGAAATGCCCTTAATGACTCCGTTAGTCTTAACCGTAATCACCCCCTAAATTAACCTAATTAAACCCTACTAACTAACCCTAATATAACACCCCCACGACTCCTCCTTATATATACTAGGAGAAATTACGGGAGTTGTTATGCCACGCATGATAATACGTAAGGCTAATCAGAGAATACAACGGAAGTCTTTTAAAATAAACTGGAAATACTTTAACACAACTGAAATAAGAAAGTATGTAAATGAGTTACAAACTCGGAAACTATCTCATAATAGTCCCATTTTCAAAACAAGTCAAACCTTGACCCCAATGGTCAAGTAAAGTTAAACATATAATTCAAAATAATTTAAATATATAAGAAAGTACTCGTGTACTATAATTCCCATCTGGATGCTTATGATTCCCATGCACATCAAGAACTTGTACCTGAAACTTCTCCTCTAAGCTCTGCTCGCCAAATGGGTCATCACAGGGTCGTTGAGGAAAAGAACAACCAAAATAAAACAAAGAAACACATACATCAGCAACGCTGAGTACATAACACTACTAAACTAATGCAAATAATGATGCATGCAATCCTCAAACACCTTCGGCTTGCTCTTCTTGTGACACTACATGCGACCAGTACATAACTGAACTTACTAAATACTTTCTTTTATTATTATTTGGCAATGAACTGGCACGGTCCTCCTCTATTCTTTGTGTAAGAGATCCCACACCTCTTACTAAAGTTTCATGAACTTTAAATAACTTGACTCGAGAATTTTAAGCTTGTTAGTAATGAAATAGGGTGAGAGTGAGCCTCTAGGCTCAACATCTCAGAGATATAGAATACGAGTGACACCTAGTCCACTCAAAGATCTTGATAATTGGAATTCCATCAACTTGCTCAATAAAATAAAAGCATTAGCATCGTCATGCTTAGCTATATGCGGAGTGTAGTTTCACACTAACTACCCCTTATGTTCAATACTCATGGGGGATCCATCCCAAGAGTTCTATTGCCAAAGCCCATTATGTGAGACACAATCACAATAATAAGATTGCAAAACAAGACTTAAGATTGCAAAAATACTCAATGAAAGAGAAATCATTATTATCAATAGGAAGGGGGGAAAAAACCTCTTTGCCATTAATTATCTCTAAAACATCATGTATAAAAGGACAATCAAGAAATAAGTGATGGTCATCTTCAGAGTGGAAGTTACAAAAAACACACTCTAAAGGAAGGAAAATATGACTCATTTTTAACCTCTTTTTAGTAGGAAGACCATTCTAACAAATTTTCCACAAAAAGAATTTAATCTTAGGGGGAATGGACAAATCCCAAATCCAAGCAAATCTAACCTGGTTGGGCGGATCTAAGCCATACCCTTGCAGCAGAGCAGCACATGATTTAACCGAATATTCTCCATCTGTCGTAAGACCCCAAAAAATCCTATCTGCCATTTCATGAGAAGGAACAAAAAATGTTAGAATAGCTTCCATAACATTAATCGGAACATAATTTAAGAGAAGATCTTTATTCCACTGAGCAGCATTTGTAATGAAAAAATTAACCATCAACTCCTCTGACCCAATAATAGGCGAGTACTTTTCAATAGGGTAATTAAACACCCAATTGTCATTCCAAAAAGATATATTATCACCATTCCTCACCATCCATCTAAGACCTTGCTTAAAAGGCGTACGAAGCGTCATTAGTTTACGCCATTGCCAAGAGACATTAGCCTTAGTTTTATACGAGAATAAGTTGTCGTTTTTTAAATATTTTTGCTTAACAAGTTTGACTCGTAAACTATTAGGCATCCTAATTATTTTCCAAAGCAGTTTAAACTGAAGAGCTAAATTATTAATTTTAGCTTTTCTCAACCACAGACCTCCAAAATTTTTGGGTTTACAAATCTTATCCCAACCTATCAAGTTCGAAGCTTTAGAATTCGGATCTGTATTCCAAAGAAAATTCCTATAGTTTTTATCCAGAGATGAGAGGATATGGGGAGGGGGAGTAAAACTTTGCATTTGAAAACTAGCTTTAGAAGCTAGATTAGACTGAATTAAAATAGTTCTACCTGCTTGAGATAGAGAATTGGCTCTCCACTTGGTAAGCTGAGAAGAGACTTTTTCTTGAATAGAACTAAAAGTTGCATTTGTGACCTTGCTACTAATGATTGGGCAACCCAAATAGTTACCTAGTGATAAAGAATTTTCCATCTGGAGAATATTATGAACAACCCTTAATGATTCTACTGGGGTATTTGTAGTACATTGAAATGCAGACTTATGGAAATTGACAAGTTGCCCTGACATTGAGCAGTATTTGTTAAGAATAGATTTAATAGCATGACAACTTTCTACTTTAGCTTTTGCAAAAATCATTGTATCATCCGTAAAAGTTAAAAAAGGAATGTTAACTCTAACCTTATCAATAAAAAAACTACATAATTTTATATCTCCTTAAATAAATAAAAAAATATCCATAAGTCCTATCATATCTACTTTTAAATAAAATAACATTTGATAACTACACTACAACTTATTACCTTAAACTACGTGTCTCAACAATTGTTCAGATTTTTTTAAACGGAGAGAGTATATATATAAATTGTGTGTCCTTACCACAAATATTGTAGTGGTATATACAACAACATGCATATACTTCCTCTATCCCAATTTGTTGCTACATTTGCATTATGTTTTGTTTTAATTTGCATTTTTAAGGTCAGTAAGTGATGTATACCCTCTATTGAAAAAATCAAACTTATCAATAGCCATTAAAAAGCAAGGAGTTGCCTTACTATTCCTTAGTAATAGTGCCTTGACGGTTCTACCCCCCTTGTTCACAAAACCATCTCCATGCCATCCATTTGCCACGCGTGTTTTTTGACGCCACCTTCTTCCTCTGTCATCCATTCCCACTTCCATCGCTGCTTCTTTTCTCTCTTTCCTCCTGGTTTCCCTCTGAAGTCCGAACCCTCTAATTTGTCTTCTCTCGCCTCCGACAAAGGTCCATCACTCACCTCCTCCTTAACGGCGAAAGAAGTCTTGAAAGAAGAAGAACAAAAAGGGCGACATAAGGAATGAAGATCCAAGGTAACCTTTTTAATTTCTGCTATTTGATTATTTAAAAAAGGTGTTTTTGCTATTCACTCATTTGTTTTTGTTTTGCAATGTTATTGTTTGAATTTTTGTTTTTATAGATCTTGTTTGGTTTTGCGTTCTAAGTGGTGCTTCCTTTAATTTGATTAATTCTTCCATGACCATATTAGCAATAAGAAGCGACAACTTCTGTGATTGCAAATCAATCACGCAACGAACATGGACTCAGAGGGGAAGGGTTCAGGAACTTCTGGATCTGTGTCATGCTTTCGATTTGCGCCCAAATTTTTTTGGTTAGTTGTTAACTTTTCCCCGTTTGATTATTTTGGATAAGTGTTGTTAAATGTTCTCAATTTGATGGTTTTAGCGCTTAGCTTTTGTATTCGCTCGTAGATCTATGTGTTAGGCTTTAAATCTTCACCCAATTTTTTTTGTTAATTGTTGTTAAATTTTCTCAATTTGCTGGTTTTAAGGCTTTGGTTTTGTATTAGATTCTCGTTGATTTTACCCTATTTGGTTTTTATGTAGTTTTAGTAGTTTGTTTGGTTATTTCGTTGCTTCTATCTTGTATGAGTATCCCTATACTACACATTATTCTTCTATGGGTCTGATGCAAATATGGCACAATATTGATTTGCTGTACAGACCAGAAGACAAGTCCTAGCAGAGTTGGACAAATTCCGATCCCATGTAACGACATGCCCCTCTTAAATCTTACAGCGGTATTAGAATATGTTTAGGCTGACAACGAACTTAGAACTTGGAAGGGTGCAAATATCATGTATACTGTCTTCCGCCTCTTGTGATTGAACATGAAATATTTTTTTTTTTTTGGGTGAACACTCGTCCCATCATTTAACCTTTTGCCATTGTAAGCTTGATTACTGTGATCACTACAGTTTTCTATTTGATTTAGTAGCTAGGCAGAGTCTCCTACAGGACCATCTCATAATATCGTGAGACCGGACGACTTTCTATTTCAAAGATTTTCTTTTTGTTGGTAAAATCAATATATCTAGATCAATATTAATCAATGAATATATATCATCAAAATGGGTGGGAAAGAATAGTAGCCTGCCACGTGCTGTGCCTATGTTTTCTTTTACCTATTTTATTTTGACTATCGTTTGTGATTTATCCAAGAAAAAAGAAGATCACGTAGGATTTTATTAGATTCGTCTCAACATGTTTTGCAAATGAGAATTGAGTTATGTTATGTTGCTTTTCTGCTTCTTCCTTGTAAACAATAGTAGTAGAATATAGGAAAAAACCAAAGTTCATAATCAGAAGCTGTTGATTTAGCTACTGAACTTTTTGAAATGGCTAATCTTTTGTTCTATGGATGTGCATAAAGATTTGGGGGAGATGCGTAATACATATTAGTGATTTTTTGGGACTTTAATGAGAAATTGGGTGACTTTACCATCGTCCATTCATCTTATTATGTAATCTTATTGTACATGAGTTCTTACTTCGCATCAAAATTCTAGCTTGATCTCAATGCTATGCATTGTTACTGCTTTTGACAGGAAGAATGGTTTTCCTTTGCTGGAATCATCCATCTTTAAAAGATCAAAAGACTTGCTTGGAGAAGTAAATCATTGTATTTATCCTTATTTATGCTGCATTTATACTTTTTCTTATGTTTGTCAAAGATTTCTCATTAATTGTTGAATGTTTCTACAGGACTAATTCCTTTAATTATGATTATAAATGTAAAGGAGCTACTGAGAGGTCAGCATCTTCTCTTCATAAAAATTAAGGAGTTATCAGATAAGGGTTCTATACTCAATCATGCTCGTGTTCGAATTGGATCTGGTTAAGACACATACGAGAAAGGAAAAAATGCACTTCAGAATAGGAGGTACTCTTCTGAGTCTTTCTGTTACTCATAGTTTAAAACTTTGAAATATAAAACCTCGTTTTTCATGGATTATTTGTATACAGGCATTTCCAGATGAACTGGACATTCGCTGAAGGTACTACTCCGATCAAAAGTGGGGTAAAATTTTGTGTTTGTGTCAAGGAGTTCCTGCCATGGTTAATGATGCCACTTCAAGTGGTGTATGTAAAAGAGAACAAAAGTTCTGGGAAAATGAAGGCCTCTTTTAGCTTTGTAGTAGCACCCTTCAAGGTCACGTGCTGGTCATTATTCTTTCTTTCTCTGCTTCACTTATTGACTTTCTTCTAAGTCCATGATTGAAGCTTATGTTATCGTCTTTGTATGTTTTTGTATGTTTTGACTGGATCAAATCTTATATTGTCTTTGCCATTTGTGGGATTCTTATGTGGGTTTTCAAGATGTTATATTTTGCTAAAAATTGTTTCAAGGTTTATTTTTTTTATATTTTCTAAAACTGGTGCATCCATTGGACAGGTTTTTTAGAAGATTGGATTAAACTTATATGATTTCCTTCGCAAAATCAACTACCGTTGTTCATTTCACATTGATATTGTATGTGAGATTGGAAGGAAACTCCATCATAAAATACCCCTCTCTTTTTCTGGATTAACTCCTCAACAGCTGGAAAAAAATGAAATGCTCCAGACCACTCCTTCACTTAGCTCTCAGACAACCCACACCCAGAATTCAACTAATTAAATCTCAGAAGATTTTAGTATGTTTTTGATACCTTTCAGAGATTAATATAACTTGTATCTTATTAATTTATGGAGTAGATATACAATTTTATTGCTTGGTTTAATTGATTCGAATCTTTAGTGTTGTTTTTTTTTGTTTTCTCTCTTTTGGGTGAGGGAGAGAGGCTATTTCACAAAAGAATACATATTAATATGTTCTTGTTTATGTAGATTCAACTTTAAACAAGATGCCTTTCAGATTGTCTATATTCGATACGATTTTTGCCTTTATAAGGAACTACTATGGCGTATCATGTGATGGAATAAGCAACAATACAGGGTGTGTGGCTGTTGATAACCCATTTGATTCTGAAATGAACACTGTTGATTCACAACCTCCAACTAAACTCAGGAAGGTGCAGACATCCCTGCGCGTTAACTCTGAGTATGTTGATAAAATAGTTGGTTGGTTAGCAGACGATCAGGTTACCAGCATTGGCATTTATGGAATGGGCGGGATTGGTAAGACCACACTTGGAATGCAGCTCCACAATTGGATTCACAACCATGGCATCCCTTCTTCAAGTATTCATGCTATTGCTTGTGTATCTGTATCTGTGGAACTTGATTTCACAGCGTACCAATTGCAGCAAAAAATTACTGATGCTTTTTGGCTTGATATTCAAGGTGATAAGGATGAGAATAGAAGAGCATCCATTTACGTGCCATTCCGTCATGGAACGACAAGTGCATACTCTTTCTCAAAGATTTGTGGGGTGATTTCCATCGAGAGGATATTGGGATTCCTTATGAGTGCAAGTTGATTTTGATTTTTCGATTTTTAGATGTTTATCATACCCAGTGTTACATAATTCACTATCTAATTTGCCTTTTCAATTCGTAAATTCGCCCAAAATGGGCCGAATATGAACCAAAACCGACCATAATTCGCTTTTTGCTATTCTCGGGGAAATTAGGGAATTAGGTAACAGTGATCGTACCCTACAGTACCGGAAAATCATCAAGGTTGAGCCACTATTAGAGGAAGAAAGTTGGCAATTGTTTCACCTTCACCATAGCATTTCAAATTGGTTTCTTAGATCCCAAAGAAGTGTCCTCTATTAGGAAGCTTGTCTATAATTATTAATGAGTGCAGGTCTTCTACTTGCTATCACTGTGTTGGCCAACAACAGTAAGAGGGGGATGGTTACTCCTTCTATGGGACCCGATGCTTGGCGTCGAAGAGCTTGAACCACAATTAAACAATAACATTCCACCATAACATGAGACGCCCCACGTTCCTTCGCCATTCGAACGCCCAGCAAGCCTTTCGCTTCAGCCATGCTTGCGGGGACGATGTGATATGTTGTTTTAGAGAGCCTACTGGAAGATCTTATGTAAATTTTTTTATAAGAAAGATCTGATATAAATTAGCATTATATTGATTGACAAACTTAGTAGTTAACAATGATGCTTCCCACATATTCATTCTTTATTTTGCTGTCACAGGCTGTTCATATATTTGACACACAATTTATCATATTAGAGGTAGAACACTCTCCGTCTTGAAATTTTAGTCATGGACGATAAGCAAAATCAGCAAAATCTGAAAGTTGAGTGAAAGGAGCAAGAAATAAGAGCTTTTGAGAGAGCAGAGAGAAAAAGTAGTTAGAGCTGATCTAAATTTACGAAATTGTGTACGAGACTAAGAGGGGAAGAGAGAACCAAGGGAGAGAAGGTTAAGGTGAGAGAGGTAGGGAAAGGGAATTAGGTTATTCGTCTTTTGAGCCCTATAACAGTAATTGAAGTTTTGGGTAAGATTATTTTAAGTTGTAACATATAAATTAGTTGATTATTGTTGATGCTATAATAAATATAAACATAGAAGCGTGCAACTTACTACATTTGGATTTGGATTAGAAAATAGTAGAGGTTAGAGAAGAAGAATGAAGTCACGGAAGAGAAGATAAACTCAGAGAAAGAGGGGGGAAAGGCCAAGAGTGAGCTTAAAGAGAGAATTTTTTTCAATTTTATAATGTGTTTCAGTTATAAGCATGTTGTATTATTTATTTGATGCTAATTGGTTTATAATTTGTTTGTTCCTTGTTGTCATCCAATAATTAGTTTTGTTATCATCATTGCAACTTTAGGAAGGAGACAATTCATGTCGATTGGTCCCACATATCCTCACTATGGAGCTCGAGAGACATTTGCACCCTTTTATATTGGATGAGTCATATTTTACCATTTTGTTTTTGTTAATGATGGGTATGTTAGTGTGGGATTATGCGCATGTTATAACATAAATAAAAGTATACTTGCAAAAAATAATTAAGTTTGTTCTCGCAAATACAAAATTTAAATTACATTATCAATTTTTTCACGCCATTAGAGTAACGCTAATTAGATTTTGCCCCATTGAGGGACCACACTTACCACAGAAGATGCTACGAAGCCTAGAAATTAAGCTACTACATCACCCACCCAAATTAAGCCTAGAAATGCATACTCAAAATGTATTACTCGATCATGATTGAGATACTTTAATTAAAATTATATGCCAAACTTGGCTTGACTTACTTGGTGTAGATTCTATCTCCTGACTAGCGCTGATAATGGGTCGGAGATGGTACCGGTGGATTTCGACCCGCCTCATTACCCACGACCCGAAAAAAAACTATTTGTAGACTTAACAATTTATAAATTATTTGGCCATCAATTAAGATCAAAATGACTAAATATAATTTGTCAATTCACACGATGAAAATTAATACTAATAATTGATATAAATGTACTACTTCCTCCGTTTCATAATACTCGCTACACTTTCCATTGTGGGAAGTTTCACATTACTTGCTACACTTCCTTTTTAGGCAATAAACTCTCTCTATCTCTCTCCTCTAACATGAGTCCCTTACCTCTCTCTTCTCCAAAAATTGCCTAGGAGTCCGTGAATTGAGAAGTGTAGCGAGTAATATGATACGGAGGAAGTAATATATACATGGGTGGATGGATGGAGCGGGTAATGAGACGAGTAACGGGTCAAAAGAAGTTCAGCCGTCTTCGACGTGGCAGGCCATCTGCTCCACCTGCCTCATTGCGGGTCTTTTGCCCATTTATCTGGGGTGGCGAGTGGATGATCTACTTACCCATTGATTATTGCCAGCTCTACTCACGACCTCAAGTTCAAGGGTTTCGATCCTAAGAAGTGAAAAACGCTGAGAGTAGGATTTCCTTTATAATCCCCTCTTCTAAGTGCTTGGGCCTCTGGGTAGGGCTTGTGTGAAAGCCGACTATAGGTTATTCATCTTATTAATCTAAAAGAATTGATTAGAATTATATATAATTCACAAGGGTTTATTTATCCTAAACAAGTTCAATTATCACATGAATTCTTTTTTTTTTTAATAATTGCAAATCAATAATATATGCTAAGCAGGTTTGCTCCCATGGGGGACCATTCGCATTTATGTTATGGTAGTAACTTAACTTATGTCCTTAACTACCAAGTTTAGGTGCATTTGTTTTCCCTTACCTGATTAGGCTTAAGCTTAATTCGAATATTGCAAATACAATTGCCTAATGATAATAATAATGAATTTACTAAAATAGTTACACAGGTGAGTTAATTCCCCACTATTTTCCACCTTGAAGTTCGGCGCGCATCGCGTGTCGAACAACAACTAGTTAGGAAAAAAGAATGAAACTTGAAGTAATCCGTTCAGAAGATCAATAATTATTTAAGCGAAATAATATTGTATTAACGTTGGACGACAAAATTGACTGTAAAGAAGATTCAACAATTTGAGAAAATTGTTTTATAATTCTATAGATGTACGTGTAATAGTGTGAGTAAAGGTCAAGGATGAATGATGAATCACTTTCTAACGCCTTACAATTATTATTTTACTTGTACAAATCAATGCTAATCACACACGCAACGACTACCACTAGAAATTGTAGTCATTGAGAAACAGGGGAATGAACACCAAAAAAGTTATGGCGAAAGAATGCTCAGTTAAGCTCTATGGAATGTGGGCAAGTCCTTATGTGTTAAGAGCTAAACTTGCCCTTAAAATTAAGGGTATAGAGTATGAGTATATAGAGGAAGATCTTGCCAACAAAAGTGAGTTACTTTTGCAATATAATCCTCTTTATAAGAGAGTGCCTGTACTTGTGCATAATGGTCTCCCAATTGCCGAATCATCTATCATCCTTGAATATATAGACGAAACTTGGACTGACTCTCCATATCTCCTGCCCAAAGATCCCTACCAAAGGGCCAAACATCGCTTCTTGGCCACCTATTTACAACAGGTAAGTCTCTTGTTCTTGAGCTTTTGTTAAAATGTTTTGTGCAAATTGGTATATATCCTCTGTTTGCTTAGAATTGCAACAATTTCTAGTATACATAGATTTCACTTGAACAATATTGTTAATTGAATTAATCTGCAGAATATCAAGTTTTTTCAAATTTTTTATTATTAATTGTTAAAGATGTAAATGATCAAAGTTTTAAGTTGTCAAACTGCAACTGAAACCGCAACAATTGTAAGAAAATGGACGAAGTATAAGAAACTGCAATTTTAAGAAAATGGAAGAAGAATAAGAAACTACATTCTATAATGTGGGATCTTATTACTTCCATATATTCAAGATATCAACTTACATTACTTTTTGTTTATATGCATTTAATTAGAAATAAACGGTGATTACGTTGTCTAGAGATCGTTAAGCCAGAAACTAAAGCTTCCATCAAATAGGTATGTAGGGAGCATAAGTTTAAATTCAATGTGTTCAGATTTTTGGTATTTCAGCTTTGGATCGGTGTAAACCCCTATTTATGTGTGTTATTTCTATATATTTTCATTACATCTTTGTTTGAATTTAATTATCTTTGATAGACTACACACTGATAACCAAGTCAAAAATGTTGTATGGTATTGGTATGGGATGCAGATATCCGAAACTTTGGGCAAAACACTTATGTCAGAAGGTAAAGCAACAGATGATCTACTGCAGGAGTACTGGAAAAGTCTAGATGTGGCTGAAGAATTAATGAAGGATATGTTCTCTAATGGCAGTCCATCTTTCCAGGATTCAAAACCGGGTTACTTGGATATAATCTTCTATTCCTTCTTTGGAACCTCAGATGTCATGGAGGAGTTCTTTGGCTTAAAGTTTTTAACTGCAGAAAGGTACCCGATATTGGTTTCATGGACCAAGGCTCTAAGTGAATTTCCTGAAGTTCAAGATGTCACACCATCCAAGCCCAAGCTGCTTGAACTTTTGTATGCTATGCGGCAGAAGTAGCTCCTACCATAGGCTTGATTGATTGTTATCAGTTGAAATAAATGTATGAATTGTGGACTGCTTTTTACATGATTGTTAGTATTAACGTTTGACGACAAAATTATCTGTGGAGAAGATTCAACAATTTGCAATGAAAGGTCCAGGATAAATCACTTTCCATCACCTTACATCAACCCTTTTCTTCTTGTAACAACTAATAATCAGATCTGAACACACACGCAACTACAAGCAATAGAAACTTAACTAGGTGGAAAACAGGGGAAGGCCAAAAAATATGGCGGAAGCGAACTCAGTTAAGCTGTATGGAACGTGGGCAAGTCCTTGCGTGTTAAGAGCCAAACTAGCCCTTAAAATTAAGGGCATAGAGTATGAATATATAGAGGAAGATCTTGCCAATAAAAGTGAGTTGCTTTCGCGATATAATCCTGTGTACAAGAGAGTGCCTGTACTTGTGCACAATGGCTTCCCAATTCCAGAATCGTCCGTCATCATTGAATATATCGATGAAACTTGGACTGACCCACCGCATCTCCTTCCCAAAGATCCCTACCAAAGGTCCAAACATCGCTTCTTGGCCGCCTATATTCAACAGGCAAGCCTCTTGTTCTTGAGCTTTTTTTTCTAAGGGTTTTGATATATGCAGTGGGCGCAGCCTTTAGCAGTAAATACATACTCTAAATTAGTACTTGTTTAGATATTTATGACAAAATCATGCGTCAATCAGTGTTATGATTGCTTAGGATCACTTTTAGCTTCTTATATGCATCTTAGGAGTTATATACATCATGTTCCTAAAACTAAATACAAAGCAAATGTTATATGGTAAAACACTAAAATGATTTTGTTTTTGTGTCAATTTGTTTTAAGATTATTTGGTACTCCTTATTCCTGAATGTTTTTAGTGTTGATCTAAAAAGCATGGAAACCTCTCGGACATCAAGTTCCCTGTTTTTGTAGAGCTAATCGTTTTCGGGATAATAAGGCCTGGAAATGTCTAAAATCTGAGGTTATCCTATTCTGGAAACATTTCTGTTTCCATGCTACATAGGTTTTAGATTACATGTTCGTATAAATTTGCATCATCATTTCATAGACTACACAAACTAATAGCTAAGTCAACGAATTAACTGTGTATGGTGTTGGAACGGACAGGTAGTCGAAACATTGGGCAAAACACTACTGTCAGAAGGTAAAGCAGCAGATGATCTACTGAATGAGTACCGGAAAAGTCTAGATGTCGCTGAAGAATTAATACAGGCGATGTTCTTAAATGGAGGTCCATCTTTCCACGATTCGAAACCGGGTTACTTGGATATAATCTTTTATTCCTTCTTTGTAACCTTCGATGTCATGGAGGAGTTCTTTGGCTTTAAGTTTCTGACTGCAAAAAAGTACCCGTTGTTGGTTTCATGGACCAAGGCTCTGAGTGAAGTTCCTGATGTTAAAGATGTCACACCATCCAAGTCTAAGCTGCTTGAACTTCTATATGCTAGGCGCCAGAAGTAGATCCTACCAAAGGCTAAATTGGTAGTGTTAATAATGTAGGAATTGGAGACTAAGCTTCTTTATCTTGTAAAATTTAAGCAAATTTGTTTTCATATATAGCTAGTTGTAGAACAAATTGGGTTCATGATTCTATTGCTGTAATAATGTTCTTCTTTTGTGGGAAAGGAAGTGTATTTGTCATTTTCCTACATGAAAATATTATAAGGGAAAATCCATACATGTGCTGTGCAGATGTAACCATTGGTCGGGTCAGGCTCGAGACTGGCTCACGACAAGGCTTGTGATTTCTTTTTTGTTTATTATATATCTCAGTTTATATTTGGTCAAGTTTATTGTATATTTGTGCATTGCTCTACCATTAAGAAGTTGAACTTTGACCAATACTTTTGATCAATAGATATGTTTTGCTCAAACTTGTAATTAGTAGACTTTCATACAAGTACTTCTGTAAACGAATATTAGATTACTGTCAAGTATACATAGAGATATCAGATGTAGGAATAATAGGATACATAATTACTCGATTCTTGATGTTTGTCATTTACTCATAAATCCAAGCAAATACTTTGAGAATAAGGAAAATTAAAAGAACTATTATAGTTCATAGAAGGGTTTTTTATTGAAAGATTGTAAAACTTTGACTTGGTAATTGGTAATATTCAGCTAATCGTTTTCGATCCACAATAAAGATTGTCAAAAACATTCATATTTTCAATCAACCCCATAATCACTTGATCAAAATATATTCAGGACCATTGTTTAAGCGCGGCCACTAGTGTGTCATGAGGAGGGATACTCTCTTTAATAACAGGCAGGTTCTTCAGAGCATTTACCCAAGAATATATCAAAGGGTGCTTTTCTTGGTCTACAATCTTCTTCCCAAGCACTTCTTCTTGAGCTTCATGTGCAGCGAAGAGTGTCACCAGTTGGATGTCAAGAATTCCTAGACCCTCAGCCGTGATCGGAGACTCGTCTTTCGGTATCAAATCGATCATTTCATCCTCCATCAATGTCATTTTCTCATGCAATTCTTGAAGAGCTTCATTTTGTGCTTCTCCACTGCAGAAGAACACTTTCTTCGCGCTTGACGGCAACTGTTACATTAAAATATTTATGCTCCTGTTAGCAATTTGTTACCAAATAGAAGTATTGACTAAGCGCTTACTAATTGGAAAGACGTGTGCTCTCATGTGATAACAATTGTAAGTACATCTAGAGCATACCTTTCAACTTATTTTTGTTTCTCCAAATAACTTTATCATAAGCTAAGCAATCATATATAAGAACTATGTTTGGAAACCTGTATTGGTTTTTAACTAATACTTGTTATTACCATACGTATGATGTATAAGAACATAATTTCCAACACATCATATATCTAGATTAGTTAAAGTTACCTGGTATGTGAGGAAATTAGCCCAGAACCGGACCATAGCTCGTTCATATGGATCTTCAGGCAAAAGTCTAGGCGTGTGAGTTGGCCAAGCCTCGTCGATGTACTCAAGGATGACTAGAGATTCAGCTAGAGATTTACCATTGTGAACAAATACTGGAACTTTCTTATGAATTGGGTTGTGCTCGACCAAGGCTTGGCTCTTGCTCATAAGATCTTCCTCGACATACTCATAAGGTATGCCCTTGAGCTTAAGGGCATATTCAACCCTCTTTGAATATACACTTGCCCACATTCCATGCAACCTTACATTGTTGTTGTTGCCTTCCATTTTTCTAAATGAATTTGATTGGAATAGGAGTGCTAGTTAAAGATGGGGAGGAGCTCTTTATACAGGGCTTTCTTGTCAGCCATGATGAATAAGGTTCCCAATTTTTAAGGGACATTCACAATTTGATGTACTAAAGTATATGCCTAATCAAATGCTTAATTCCCATTGACTTTTGTTTTATTTAACCCTAAGTAATCAGATCTTATAATTTATTAAGCAACATCAATGAGAAGATTCAGTATATCCGTTGAACAACCAATGAACAACGAGTCGTCCTAGATCTAGCATGCAGAATTCCTTGTAAATAACAGCTAAATTTTTAATCAACTTAGACCCGTCACTGTATGACATTGGCCTTTGAGTATTTGTTGAAGGCATGTAGAAAAGCAAGGTAGAAGTACAATCTTCTATCATGCCGACGAAACCAAGCTAAAGCAACTCTTTTTTTTTTTTTTTTTTGGATCGAACCCAAAAGGGCACTAATTTTTATTATCATAACAAGCTAAAGCCATAACATCTGCAGGAACATCATCAACCCAACTACGTTTACCAAACTCCCAAGGTTGGAAGTGGGCTAACCTATGAGCGACTTTATTACCAGTTCTCTTAACAAAACACCAGACTACAAACACAAAACAAGAAGAGTCAGCTATGATATCTTCTAATATAAGATGAAAATCACTAGTTCCCGCTAACTTGCTCTGCAATGCTTGGATGACCATCAAACTGTCACTCTCCACCACGACATGGGAAAGGCGCAGCTCTCTCGCCAAACGCAGCCCCAGCAGCACTGCTTTTGCTTCAGCCACTCGCACCTCCCAAATCGAACCAACCTGCTCCACCGCACAACCCAACACGACTGTCTCGACAAACAGCCCCCAACCCGCTACCAACTTCTCCCAACACCCCCGCATCAGTGTTAACCTTCGACCACCCTACATCGGGCGGCTTCCAGGCCTGCACCCCCAGCTCCCTTCACTTTCAAGCTTGCGCCTCTAGCTTCATTCACCTCGGTACATAATTACTTCACATACGCAGCTACCTCAATTGGGGGGCGAAACTCCCCCTCCATTAACCCCTTGCACCGAGCACCCCAAATCGCCCAACAAGTGGTGAGGAAAATAGCTAACCCATCCTCGTCCAACTGATGTATACTCGCATCCCACCAGTCAATAATTTTGCTACACCCATTCGGCACATCACACACCACATCACTCTCCTCCCACACTTGACGAGCCAGCCTACACCTCCACAGCGCATGAAGCCCCACTTCCTCCTCAGCACCACACACCCCACACCACGCATCCACAACCGCTACCCTCCTACTCAACCCCTCACTCGTAGGTAGAACCTCCAACATTGCCCTCCACGCAAAGACCTTTACCCTAGGCAAAACATGGGCACTCCACACCTTTTTCCAAATAGTGGATTGAGAAGACGAAGGACCCTCATTAGTGAACCAATCATCATTAACCAAGGCTCTATAAGCCGATCGAGCCGAAAATATCCCATCCTTCTCCAAATCCCAACATAATATATCCTCCGGCATTCTATGACTAATAGGGATACTCAAAACTCGATGCACCTCAAATGGAAGGAGAATTTGAGACAACAGCTCCACGTTCCACGATCTAGTGATAGGATTAATCAAAGCACCAACATCAAGATTAGGATTACTCTCACCCATGGGTGAAATGATCCTTCGAGACCCCGGCACCCAAGCATCCTTCCACACATTAATGCTCTCCCCATTACCCACTCTCCACCTCAACCCTCTTTTAAGCACCTACCTTGCTTCCCAAATCCCTCTCCAAGTATAACTAGGACAAGCGCCCAACACCGCATCCATAAAAGATGAAGTAGGGTAGTAACGAGCTTTAAGAATTTGAGCGATCAAACTCTCTCTATGCATAGTAAGTCTCCAAGCTTGTTTTACTAACAATGCCCAATTAAACATTTTCATATCCCTAAAACCTATCCCCCCTTCCTCCTTCGGTCGACACAACTTCTTCCAAGCTATCCAATGAATCTTTCGTTCACCACTTTTTTGCCCTCACCAAAACTGAGATATAAGAGATCGCATCTCATCACAAAAGGAGGATGGAAACTTAAACACACTCATCGCGTAGGTAGGGAGAGATTGGGCCACTGCCTTTATCATGACCTCCCTACCAGCTTTAGATAGAACCATCCCCTTCCACCCTTGCAACTTCTTCCACAATCTCTCCTTCACACCCCTAGTAATCATCTTTTTTGAACGACCCACAACTGTAGGAAGCCCGAGATATCTGTCGTGAATGTCCACCTCCTTAACCCCGAGAAAATGGGAGATGGACTCTTTTCTATTCACCGGCACTCCACGACTGTAGGATATCGTGGTCCTGTCAAAATTCACCTTCTGCCCCGAAGATAACTCATATAAGTTCAGAAATTGATGAATAGCTTCTGCATCCTGCACAGAGGCTCTAGAAAAGATAATACAATCATCTGCAAAAAGAAGGTGATTCACAGACGGAGCAGTAGGAGCAATCTTAATCCCTTTCAATGCACCCAGCTCCTCAGCTCTTCGAATCAAGTGAGAAAACACCTCGGCACACAGAATAAAGAGATACGGAGACAAAGGATCCCATTGCCTCAACCCTCTCCTCGGAGCAAAAGCATCCGTAGGCCTCCCATTAATGAGCACAGAAAAAGTAACTGAACGAACACAATCCATGACCCTATATTTCCACCCTGTATCAAAACCAAATCTCACAAGAACAGCATCCAAAAAATCCCATTCTATTCTATCATAAGCTTTAGACATGTCAAGCTTCATAGCCATATAACCATCCTTGCCCTTCAACTGCTTCATATGATGAAACAACTCAAAAGCCACCAGAATGTTATTTGTAATCAGGCGCCCCGGAGTGAAAGCACTCTGATTAACAGAAACAATCTTATCAAGGAAAGTTTTCAGCCTATTAGCTAGCACTTTAGAAACAAGCTTATACACAACATTACACAAGGAGATAGGCCGAAAATCAGGCATAGCATCAGCATTACTCTTTTTAGGGATAAGAGTAATGAAAGTATGGTTCATCTGTTCAGAAATCTGCTCACCCCGCAGAATGCTCAGAACTTTATTAGTCACAGAAAGACCCACAATATGCCAATAAGATTGAAAGAACATAGGGCACATACCATCCGGCCCCAGGGCCTTAATCGGATGCATCTGACTCAATGCAAACTAAACTTCATCCTCTCGATATGGCGCCTGGAGAATGGAATTCATATCACTCGTAACTCGCTCCGAGAGGGATTAGAAGAGGAAAACATAGCTTTGAAATAATCCACCGCTATACAACCCACCGCTTCATCACCCACATGCTCCACACCATTAACATCTTTCAGAACGCAGATCGAATTTTTGCGTTTCCTACCCGAAGCCCTTTGATGAAAAAACTTTGAGTTTCTATCTCCTTGCTCCAGCCATAAGACCCTAGAGCGTTGTTTCCAGCAACCCTCCTCAATACTCGAAAGAGCACTAATATCACGCAGCAACGCACGCCGCTTCTCAGCTTGAAGGGCCGTGAGCCCCCCCTTATTCAAAGCCTGCAACGCTTTTCTCCTCTTTTTTAATTCACGAAAGACGGGACCAAATTTCTTATTACTCCAGCTCTTCAAATCATCAGCACACATAGCAATCTTGGAGGCAAGCGTAGGCCCCCCCTAGAAAAGCATTCTCGACAATCCCCTCACAATCGTCCTCTCGAGCCCAAATCTGCTCAAATCTAAACGGTTTTTCTTTAAAGCTCACACCTCCTACCTTTTTCCAAAGAGTGACCTTGATCGGGGCATGATCAGACCACTCTCTATCAAGATTCCACAGGTGAGAATCTCCAAAAATCTCCAACCACCTCACAGTCACCAAAGCTTCATCCAACTTGCATTGCACATTCTCAGCTAACTCTCTACCATTATCATAAGTGAACTCATAACCAGAACAAGGAATGTCTCTAAGGCCACACACATCCACAGCTGTACGGAAATTCGCCATCTGCCAATCCGCTCGATCATTACCACCTTTCTTCTCATGCAAAAAGAGAATCTCATTGAAATCCCCAAAACACATCCAAGGTAAATCAGAATGCGTAGCAAGAGTTTCAAGAAGACTCCAAGAAAGATGCATGTTATGAATCTCTGGCCACCCATAGAACCCCGTACATCTCCACTCCTCCTCGCCTAATCCAGCACGTATCACCACATCAATATGATGCACTGACATAGAAAGAAGAACCACATCTACATCTTTTCGCCACAGCAAAGCTAAACCTCCCGATCTACCAACCGAATCCACAGCAAGACTATGAAAATCACAAAGACGCCCTCGAACTTTATTAAACTCGCGAGTACTCAACTTCGTCTCTAACAGGAATACAAGAGACGGGGCCTCTCTCCGGATTAAATCCCGGAGATTATTAACTGCAGAAGGGTGACCCAAATCCCTACAGTTTAAGCTTAGAAGACTCATTGGGCTTAGCGGGTCTGTTCATCGACAGACCTCGCCTCACGCCATCCTGAATTATCAATACTAATACAAGCTTGTTTCGCCACTCCATCCTCCTCCATCGACACCTGCAACTCACTCGACGCCTCTTACCCACCTCCCACATGACATCACCATCCGTCTCCACCCCCTCCATGCTATCTTCTCTCTCTCGAGCGAGCTTCCTCCACTTCCTCGAAGCTGGCTTACTCGCTGTCCCACCCTTTCGCGCCACCTCCTTCCTTTTGCTAGCGGCAAACACAAATCCCAACACTCCCGCATCACTGCCCTCATATTCAACTCCCCCCGTAGCCTCCACCCTCTTGTCCTCAAACCCCAGTTGAACTCCATGTACCTCCAGCACCCCCAAAGCAATCTCCCGCGTCTCCTCCAGCACCCTCGAGACAATTTCCCGAGGCTCCTCCACTCCCTCAGCAGTCACACCCTCTACAGCCCCTCCCTCTACAACATCCCCTTTTTTAAACCCCCCTCCTTAATCACGACACCACCACCCACCGAAGGCAAAGAGAGCTGCAACTCTCTCACCTCCTCCCGCATACACTCCTCAACCTGCCCACCATTACCATCACACTTCTCAAACCTTAAAGCTCGAGCCCCCTTCAAAAACACCCTCGCCTCTTCTTTGAGTTTAAGACGGCTTTTCCTCGGTGACGCCCGAAGCCAAGAACCCCACTGCTTTACCTCCACATTGTCCTCCTCTTCCCCAGCCGAACAGTCCCGTTCTATATGCCCAATTAGGCCACAAGCATAGCAGAACGTAGGTAACTGTTCATATTTGATATCAATCATCACCACATTCCCCTTAGAATTGCGAATACGTTGAACTCGATGCAACGGTTTGGTCACATTCAGCATGACCTTAGCCTTAGCAGAAGTGTCCCAAGTAACACCATCAAAGTCAACTTCTAAAACATCACCAAAGCTGTTCCCTAATAGTCTAACATATTTCTCCGTTCGTCTATCCATCGTAAGTTATAAACCGCACCCAAAACGGGCAAAGAGTCAAAGCAATATCTGAAGGTTGGGAACTACTATTAATATCATTCACCATAACAAGATTCTGGTCAAAAGTCCAAGGTCTGCCCGTCAAAACCTTTGTTCGATCACGTTTATTAGCAAATTGTATTACAAAGAGTCCATTTTCTATAGACCTAAACAGAGCGTTTTTTAAGATGGCCCAAATCTGATTCATAGACCGTTTAAATGCTTCCAAATTATAGGGGCGCTTAGTAAGAACCTTACCTACAATCGAGAGATCGAGATTAGATAATGCATCATCACCATTATCGTCATCGAGGGAGATTATTCGATCCTCCTCTTCAGCAATCTTCAATTGCGAACATTTATTTACTATGTCGTCAGCCATTAATGTTAAATATTACCCTAGCAAGGTTAATCTACTCTCCCACGGAGACTGAAAAGCTCGACCCCCAAGAACTGCTTACTCAAACCCTAGAGATCGCCCTAGGAGAGAGACTTTTGTTTTTTTTTTTTTATGTAGTAACCAAGATACATTTTTCATTAACCATTACTTGTCTTTCTTCTTGTAAGTCCTCTTCATTATCTCTTGTTAGGCACCTCTTGGACCTCTATTTGTATGTAGTTTTTGTTACATTAGTCATTATGTTGTATTAATATGTAAAGCCCATTAGTTCATTAATAGATTGTATTTATTGTTAAACCTTGAAGTCAATACAACTAAGGAAAGTCAATTCCTGACATGGACCAGAGACATAGCCTAACCCTACCCCCTGACTTTTTTTTCCCTATCATCTGCTTCCTCAAGGCAGCAACCACCTTGATCAGCGCTTCTTCATGGCAGCGCAACCATGACGCAGGAAACTAAACATGATTATAGTTCTCCCTTTTACTTGGGTTCTAATGATCAACCCGACAACTTAATCACTCACGTGATTCTCAAGGGTGATAATAATTTATCGTGGACTAAGGCAATCACATTGTCCTTGAGGCTCGTCAGAAATACGTTTTTGTTGATGGCACTATCAACAAAGCTATTGACAAAAAGAAATTGCTTGATTATACCGTTAACTCCATGCTAGTTTCATGGATGCTCCGAAGCATGGATTCGAAGCTTCCTGCCTCCATCCCCTATCATGATGAGGCTCGGCCTTTGTGGCTATACTTAGAGAATCGGTTCTGCATGGCCGACGGGCCTCGTCTCCAACATCTTCGCGCCAACATCGCTAATTGCAAGCAAACCAAAACTATGACTATGGAGAATTATTATAACACTTTAATGGGGTTATATGATGACTTAGCCCGATTGAAACCACTTCACGGTTGCACGTGTGGTAAGTGCTACTGTGATGTCGCCGGCAAATTCATTACCAACCAAGATGAAGAGAAATTGCATCAATTTTTCATTGGTGTTTATGATACCTTATAATCTACCATACGCTCTAACCTTATCTTTCAACAACCTCCTCCTGATATTACTCGCGCTTGTCAAGCGTTTCTTTTTTAGGAACATGTTAGAGGCATGACTCGAGACAAAGTCACGGTCGAGGATGCCCATGTGTTAGCTATGAAGGGAACTTATGATCGTCCCGATAAAACTAAACTCATTTGCTCTCATTGTAAAAAACGTGGCCATCAGATTGCTTTTGGTTTCAAACTTCACGGTCGTCCCGCGTTAGTGGCAGGAGAAGTTTGGCAAAGGGTGCTCGTCCAACTTTTCCTCATCTGCCGTGAATGGTAAACCTCTCCTGTCCGTCAACCCCCCACTTGAGCGTCGTTCTTCTGCTTTGAGGCAGAGTATCGCTCTATGGCTAGTACTACATGTGAGTTGATCTGGCTTAAGGCTTTACTTGTGATTCTTGGCATTGCTCATCCTCGTGCTATGCACCTCTATTGTGATAGTCAGTCAGCATTGTATATTGCCTAGAATCCTATTTTCCACGAGCGTATGAAGCATATTAAGGTGGATTGTCACTATGTTCGCGATGCCCTCCAGGCGGGTGTCATCTCCACTCATCATGTTTCTACCACCAAACAACGACTAGCTGATGTTTTAACCAAGGCTTTACGGAAACGTCAGTTTCACTATCTATTTAGCAAGGTGGATATTTTTGACCTTCATGCTCCAACTTGAAGGGGGGGAGAGGGTGTTAGGCACCTTTTGGGCCTCCATTTGTATGTATAGTGTTTGTTACATTATGTTGTATTAGTATGTAAAGCCCATTAGTTCATTATTGGGTTGTATTTATTGTTAAACCTCGAAGTCAATTCCAGATAAAGTCAATTCCTAATATCTCTGTTCATTGACACCCCTTGGCCCCTCGGTGTTATAAATTAAATTTGGATGGCTTAGTCATTGCCTCCTTTAATTTGTGGCAACCGGAGTTGTCATTCAAAGTTCCCTTGATAACCATGTTGTTACTTAAGCCTATACTTTTGGCCATACTTCTACCTTTAGTTGTAAAGATTGGGGTCTAAGAAATGACCTCCCGCTGTCTCAATAACAAAACATTCATAACCTCTATATTAAAGGTGACAATTAAGTGTTGTTTAATATTTTTGCAAGAGTTCCACTTTTGCATGTGGTCTACTTAAATCATAATTGATGATATTCATCTTCTTCGCCACTTCAATAGTTATTCTATTGGTCATATCTTTCGTGAAGATAATAAGACAGCAAATTGTCTGAAGAAGGTCATTCAATTTTTGCTAACTTGCTAGATGTTGTTGCGAATACCGAACCAACGTTAGAACGGTTAGATCAGTTTATTTTTCTTGATTTGTTAGGTTTTACTGTGTATGAGTGTACCTTTTAGAGAAAAAACTTCTTATACCTCTTACTCCACCCCTTTGTCAATCCCCAAAAAGAAAATTAATATAAATTTAATCTTCTAAGACATTTCTGTCTATTATGTCTCATAGCTAGAGCTGTCAGTTTGGTTAATGAACTGCTGGTTGAACTGAAATAACTGAAATTTGAACTGAATTAAACTGAACTGAGAATAACTATAACTGAAATCAACTGAAAAATGCTGAACTGAAACTGAAATAAACTGTAAATGAAAAACCAAAACTGAACTGCAACTGAACTGAAACAAACTGAAACTGAAAATAACTGTGAAAAACTGAAAAGTTGATCAGTCAACTGAACTGAATTGAACTGAATATTAAACTGAATTAACTGAACTGATTCAAACTGAAACTGGAACTGAACTGAAACCGATTTAAATTGAAACTATTTTAAACTGATTTTTAACTATACCCGAGCCGAATTCACATCTTATCCAAATTCATGATAGTACTCCAATTCACATAAAAATTTTATAATGATAATTTTTTATTAGTTGAATTTATGACATAACCTAATTTCTTGGTAATTTTCAATTATGTCAAGTTCACTGATTTTACGCTCCAAACCGAATTTACATTTTACCCAACTTTATAATATACTTTCACTTGAAAATTTATCATGATAATTTTATTATTAATATATGAATTTAATCTCTCTCCTCTTTCCTTAGTATTTGTGCAAAAAGACATTTGTTGCAGCTAAATAAAAACAAAGGTAGTATAAATTCGATCAATAACAACATAATAACAAAATAGTTATTCACTTAAATTTTTCTTTATTGTTGAGATATGAGGACAAGGATATCAAAAAGTACAAATACTCAAAGCTTGTGAAATTGAAAATCTAGATTTTAGTAAACTTACAAGATTAAATTACAATGAAGTATATAAAATAAAATGTACATTACAACAAGACTGAAATTAAAATAAACAAGAAAGAAAACAAGATACAATAAAAATCAAGCTAAATTATTTAGGGATTGTATTCTCTCTTTTTTACAGGGGGGATTGTATCTTCAATTCTTCATCCTCAAGATAAATTGTTCATCCCTACCAAAAAAAGAAAGGCACAAATTCGAACTTCAAATGAATAAAAATCTAGAATATGATAAACTTACAAGAACCTAACTATCGACATAGTCAAATAGCCAGATCTAGATGAAATTCAATCACTAACAATTTAACTCACATAGTCAGATTGACTCAAAAACAAATTACTAATACGCACAATACAACAAAATTCAGCCAAATACCTAGATTTAGATTAGTGGACAAGTGAAAATTTTATAATCGAGGTAAATTTAGAGAATATTCAAATGTGAGAAATTAAAACTAACAATAAAAAAATTAATAAAGATGAGACGAGATTGCTACAAGTTATTATCTATAGTCTTTCACTGGAGTTAAAAACTCCCAAGTCTTCCAAGATGGGACATTGCAGAATAGCTTCGAGTTTTGGGGAACTAGCTATTTCCAATGACTTCAACTGAGGAAGCAGTAATCCTATGTTGCTACTAGTATCACTAAGGAGATGATCTTTATGTCCCACCTCCATCTTCGAAATCCGCCATCCTTCCAACTTTGGCAGAGATTGCAGCTTAAGTTGCGCTAGGGAGGGAAAGAATGATAACGTTTCCGCAGTCGATGTTGAAACTAATACGACACTATACTCAATTATGTACTTCAATTCCGTCAATGACTTGAGTTCAAGAGATTTTAGCACACCAGTAAGAACATATGAAGGTAGGAGATAGAGAAACTGAGAGGTTGAGAGTGAGAGATGAGAGAGAAAATATATCTGAGATTCAATGGTGTACGTGAAGATGGAAGAGGAATGAGGAAGATGAAGAGAGAGGCTGTGAGGAACATGAGAGAAAAGATGGAGGGTTTAGGGATAGGGAGGGATTCAATGGTTGGATTTTGATCTTTTTCAAATCAATGGTCTTAATTCATAATCCATGACATTCTTTTTTGACCAATGAGAATTGAGAATGCCCAATCACATGGATTGCTAACTTAATCAATGGTTGGATTTTCATCTTTCTAAAATCAATGGCCTAAACTACTAATAAACTAGTATTGTATTTTGATATTATTTTGATTTGAGTATTCTAAATTTCTAATTCTAATATTATTAGTTTAGTAACTTTAAAAATTAGTAGTTTTATTATAAATTAATAGAAATTATAAACTTTCAAAATTAAATTAGTATGATTGATTTTTAAGAAATTATTATTCTAAATTTATAAATTAGAAATATGTGAACATGTTACATGCGTTGATTAGGGATTAATTTAATGCTAACATGTAAGACGTAACACAATAACAGTTAACCTACTACTACTACTTGTATAGGTCTTACATTAATACTTAAGTTATTGGTTATAAACTTATATTAATCTACGGTTATTTCTTCTATTAAGGTAGATTTCTTATAACCTTACTTATACAATTATTTATTATTACGCAGCTATAATATAATTTGATTGTATTCACTTAAGTGAACTTATATAAGTTATAACAAGCCTTAATCAGTATTAGACCTTAGCTTATAGTATACTACATATACGAATTTTCGCTTTTCATATCAGTATCTTACTAATAAGCAGTAAGGTTTACTACGACATAGTAACAATAATTAACTACTTGTTTCAATTCAATTAGATGATTTGGGTTTCGAAATGAATTTAACTTAAAGACGATTACCTTAGATAGAGTATTGATATCTTCTATTAAGTTAATTAATTAACTTACATTGATACATTTGTTGATATTATCCAATATCCGTTATCTTAAACGAACTTACGCCATCTTGAATTAGCTAATCGACTTACATCGATACATCGATCTAATCCAATATCAACTTGTTTCAATTTAAATTAGATGTTTTGAGTTTCAATATGAATTTAACTTAGAGACGATTAACTTAAATGAAGCATTGTTATATTGAACCAATCTATTGAGTTACACTGTTCTACATCTGTTGCAACTGAATTAGATGCTTTCGGTTCCGAAATGAATTCAACTTAAAGATGATTAACTTAAGTAGAGTACTGTTATTATCTTGAATTAAACTTAGGGTATTGTTAAAGTAGATGTTTTGAGTTTCAATATGAATTTAACTTAGAGACGATTAACTTAAATGGAGTATTGTTATATTCAACCAATCTACTGAGTTACATTGTTCTACATTTGTTGCAACTCAATGAGATGCTTTCAGTTCCGAAAGACGTTGATCTAATTGACTTTTTAAAAAATGTCCAACTCGTCTTTCGAGGAAGTTTATAAGAATTTATACTGATATGAGACATTCTTTTTAACCAAACATGATGTAATTTGCATACAACTAAAAGTTTGAATATCGACTTATATAAAATTGTCTTACTCCTAATTGTCGACTATAACAGTCTTGTACACATATATCGATGTCACTTTCATACACTTTTTTGTGAAGTACAGTACAATCGTTTTTTTCGAGGCAAGTGTCAGACTACACTTATTTGCCACGTTAATTTTAACCGAGCCCAAAAAAACAGTTGGCAAAAACCCGACATGAAGTTCCATTTACATCGAACAAATACAAGAATGTGACTAACTTCTACCCAAACCGATGCGATTTTTGTCGAACTTATGTGATTTTCGTCAATAACTGAAATAAACTGAAACGAAACTGAAAATAACTGCAACGTGTTTTAACTGCTATGGATTCAACTATTGGTTGATTTAACTGTTCGGATAAAACTGGTTTAAACTGCAACTGAACTGAACTGAAACTGGAAAAAAAATAACTGAATTAA
This sequence comes from Beta lomatogona, assembly GCA_947646795.1. Lineage (NCBI taxonomy): Eukaryota > Viridiplantae > Streptophyta > Magnoliopsida > Caryophyllales > Amaranthaceae > Beta > Beta lomatogona. Next base: position 848,705 of record CANSNZ010000245.1, on the reverse strand, counting down.
CTGAACTGAAAAGTTTGTTAACTGAACTGAACTGAACTGAACTGTTTATGATTTTAACTATTGTAAACTGAACTGATATCAACTGAATTGTTTGGATATAACCATAACTGAACTGTTGAACTGAATTGACACCTCTACTCATAGCTACACTATTGAAAGGATTTAATTAGTTCGGAGGTACTATCTCTTTTGTCATTTTATCCAATCCTCCTAATTTATTGGACTAACTTTTATCCAATCCTCCTAATTTATTGGACTAACTTTTATCCTTATCTTTTCCTTTGATTTAGTGGCTTAAAGTCTATGAGGTGCACGATGTTTTCCGGCGTGATAGATGATGAAGTTTATGCGAACATTTTTGGGGCATATCTTACTTGACTAATTGATGTTACACTACTCTTGTTTAGTTACTCTATATTAACTTTCATCTCCTTATTTGCTCCCAAGTATTAGGACAAACACTATCGAATTTCATTTGTTTTTTTTTTTTTTTTTGACATCGCGAAAATTTGCATAGATAAATAGAGTTTACATACTACCACTAGGGTCATTAAAGACCCTTACAACACTGATAAAACACAATAAAAACATATTACAAGAAACTAGCATAGTAACAAGCGCTTCTCCGATGGATCCTTTATTGTTAAGATGATGTGATTGACAACGTTCAAGCTTGCTGAAACCATCAATAGTGATTGTAATATAGGAGATTGAGCGCCGGTTGGATGGATAAACTCTTGAGAACCTGGGGGCTTTAAAAACCAAGGAAAGAACCGAAAGGGTAGTAAAGACGCGAGCCGGTAATACTGACAACAGGCTTATGATTTGTCGCACAAGCCATAAGAGTCACTACAAGTGACGCAGGAAGCATGCTATGAACCCCCATAAAATGAGGAGCAGCGTTCAGATAAATTTTTTTGAGAGCGATGACAAGCAATATCATCGCTAACCGAGACAGAGAATGAAACTCCGTTAATTCCACACCTAAACTGACAAACCCGTCCCCTGAAACCCTAAACCCCCTTCCACTCAAGTCTTTTTTCCTTGACGACCCACAATACCACATTACAACTCCTCCGAATACTAAAATCCATTCATCGGAGGAGGAACAAACACCAACTAACAATGCCTCTTCTAACCAAGGTATTAAATCCAACTGTTTCCACACATTAGCACTCAAAACAACAGTCTTAACGAGGATACATCTACTATATCTAACGAGAAGGCACAATAAAATTAACAACCAGTAACAACTAACAGTAATCATACTCAAACAAACAGGAAGACAGAATTGCAGAAAATGAACAAGACCCAATACCAAACTCGACACCCTAACCTAATCTTTACCTTTACCGTCAAGATCGGGGTCACTCCGAAACCACAAGACGGCGGCGACAAGGTTAGCTGCGGTAAAAGGTTGCCAAAACCGCTATCTAAACAGACCCACAAAACTCAAATTTAGCACTTCCTAACCCAAACAAGAAACCCTAACCCGAAACTTTACCTTTACCGGCGAGATTATCGACGGCGGCGTTTGGGGAAGCTTTGGAGAGAGGCTGCCCGAGTTTGTGAACTTAGATCTGAGTAGGTTCTCCCAAAAACTGACTAAAAGCAAATGAAAACTAACGAAAACAACCCAAATTGAAAAGCACCGGCGAGAAGCAATGAGAAATGAAGAGGAGGCGAGAGAGGCCACCGCCAAACCGCCACGAAGATCCTCCCGTTCTTCTTCTCGGACGATGGAAGCACACGAACTTAAAACCGGCGAAATTAACAAGCGGTGTATGAAGGGCGTTGGAGCTACGGTGGTGGAGCAGGTCGCCGGCGACCGGGTGAGCAGCGTGCCCCCAGGCCGGTCACCAGCGACCTGCTCTGCGCGACTAGGGTTTAGGGTTGAGTGTAGAGAGAATTTGAGAGATGCGGCTAGGGTTGATAACTAAAGGTTTTACACTCCACGGTTTGGTCCGCACATAGTTGAATTGTTGTAGAATATCGAATTTCATTTGTAATGATACTGAAAAACCTTTGATCCAATCAATTTGGTGGTCATCTCACAAGATTCCATTTGATGAGGACATGAATTATATTGACATCTTCTGATGTTAGATTTCTCGATCATTTGTGCAACAAAAGAAATTAAATCATGTATTTTCTATCTCATCATGGTAAACCAACTGTAAAACAATTAATGGCTTCGCAAGTCAAAACAAACCAACAAAATAGAATTGGTGAAAGACTCAAAAGTCGGACAGAACAAAATGAAAATCCGATCTAATTTTATAAAGCATATAAAAAAGTCATGCTCCGTTTTCGATCTGCTCTGAACAGTGGGATATCTAGTGAATTTTTTTTTTTTTTGACAACGAGAAATCGTACATTAATTAATTAAAAGAGGGAGTACAACCTAATGCTATTACAACCAAACATAAAACAAAACAAGCCAAAAACTAAAGGAGCTTTATAAGTATTTACAAACCACAAAAAACAAAACCAAGTAAAGTAGATAAAGAGTCGCATGTTATAGAGGTCGCAACTCTTTGTTCTATATTCAAATATGATTACGCAGAATAATATTAACTATTAAAATCTCTAATTATTTATTTGTAAAAGTTATAAATAAATTGATATTTTTGAAAATATAAATTAAAGTTATAAATTAGTTATTGGCAACTTTTTATAGTCAAATTACTTAATTGTTACTTTCATACTTATTTTTTATTTGCAACAATTTTACTATTATAATATTCACTATTTTATACTCCCTCCGTTTCTTTTTAATCTACACACTTTCCTTTTTGGTTCGTTTCTTTTTAATCTACACACTGTTGCTTTTTCTATTTGGTAACATGTCACATCTACTTTCTCCTCTTTTTCCACCCATGTCATCCACTTTTTTATATTTTAACCCACTTTTTAATTTATCTCTCTCACTTTTCTATTTTTCTCTCTACCTTTTCAGTTTCTCTCTCATACTTTTGCACTTTCTCCTTTGTTCGCCCCCAAAGTGAAGTGAGTAAATTAATATGAAATAGAAGGAGTATACCATATTTTAACTTAAATATAAGGAAAAACATTATCATGCATGCACAATCTCGATAGATTCGTATTGTTGTACTTTCAAAATAGGAACATTATATCGTTTTGACTTGAAGATATATACAAAAATAATTATATATGAAAGTTTTGTACTCTGAGGATATCAACACCTCCCCTCATGGGGTGATCTGAGGAGAGGAAAGACCAAGCTTCGACAACACCTCTCTGTGATGAGCTGAAGAGAGGAACTTGGTAAAAACATCATGATATTGAGACTGTGTAGGTAGGTAGGTGAGTTGAATAAGCCCTTCCAGGACCTTTTCTCTAGTAAAGTGACAATCAATATCTATATGTTTGGTTCTTTCACGCAAAACCGAATTTTTACTATGTGTATAACACTTTGATTGTAACAATGTAGTGTCACAGGAAGCAAGTTAGACAAGCCAAACTCATGAAGCAGCCTAATAGTCCATGTGAACTCAGATGCAGCACGCAGCTGCCGCAGCTCTGAATTCAGCCCAGAGATGGACTTAGATAGAAACAATTGGTTGTTTCTTGGACTTCCAACTTATGTTAATTCAGCCCAGAGATGGACTTAGATAGAAACATAGCTAGAATTTAGGGGTGCTCATTTCGGATAATCCAATCTGATATGAAATTTTGAACACCTGAAAATGTCGGATAGGACAAGATGTGATCTGAATCCGACCTGATCCGAAATTTCTCTGATAATGGATCTCACAGCCATTGCTTTTAAGCCTATTTCAGGACTTGATGCCTATTTCTCTGATAATGGATCTCACACCCAATAAAAAGGGATTTTTTTAGATACTTCCTCAATTTTCTCTCTCCTTTACTTTGTTTTATTTTTGTTTTATTTTTTTTTCTTTGACAAGAAATTTACTTTTTTTAAGAGGTAACAAGAAACTTTACTTCGTTTTGTTAGCAGGGGATCTTTGGCCCAATTTGAGATAAACAAGTCCATATACTCATTGATATTCATGGGATATGTGGACCCCATATGGATCTCATATGAATGGGGGAGTATGTTAGCTCGTAAAATTTTGCGAGCAGGATTCTGTTGGAGTACCTTTAAAAAGTGATTGCATTAGCTTTGTCCGTGCTTCTAAGTAATGTAAGATATTTTCTAACCTCAATCATATCATCATATGCCACCTGTGTCATTACATAATATGACATCTCCTTAGCCATTTTCAAGTTGGGGCATAGACACAATCAGGAAAATTCCTCCAAAGGCTTCAAACGGGCATCTGTATATCCTCGTGGAGATTGATTACTTTTCAAAGTGGGTTGAAGCTGCATCATTTTCAGAACTAGGGGCAAAGCAAGTCTTGAAATTTGTTATCCACAACATTATTTGTGTGTATGGCATACCTTTTGAAATAATCTCTGATAATGGATCACAATTTGAGGGTCATCTTAAGACAATCTCGCAAAATATGCAATCAAGAATCATTAGTCCTCACCTTATCGTCCTCAAACCAATGGAGCAGTGGAAGCAACTAATAAGACAATCAACGCTATTGTTGCAAAAATGATTGAGACGACTAGAGAATGACATGAAAAACTACCATATGCCCTTTGGGGATATAGAATATCAATCAGAACTCCAACAAGAACAACCGTGTACTCCTTAGTTTACGGGATGGAGCCAGTCCTACCAGTTAAGGTGGAGATAAAATCTCTCAGGGTCAAAGCGGAAAGTGAAATCTCAGAAGACCAGTGGTACAAAACTCGTTATGATGAACTTGCATTTGCAGATGAGCATCGACTACAAGCTTTACATAACATCCAACTAAATCAATGGAGAATTGCTCTTGCATTTAACAAGAGGATTCGAGATAGAGACATTTAAGAAGGAAATTTAGTCCTAAAAGAATACAGAGCTCCGTTGCATAATCCTCGGGGAAAATTAAAACCTAACTGGTCCGGGCCATTCCTAATCAAACATATCATTATCGATGGAGCAGTGAAATTAATGGATTTTGATGGGAATGAATTCACCCATTTCACTAATCTTGATTAGTTGAAGAAATATTATGATTAGACCTCAAAGCAATTTGTAATTGTCATTATCAACTAACCAAGAGATTTATGGATTTTGTATTCTATTTGGTTATGGTAAAAGGGGATCTTTGGCCCAATTTGAGATAAACAGGTCCATATACTCATTGATATTCATGGGATATGTGAAACAGGTCCAAAGTGCTTATTTTTCTTTGACAAACCGGTCCATATACTATTTGGTTATGGTAAAAGGGGATCTTTGGCCCAATTTGAGATAAACAGATCCATATACTCGTTGATATTCATGGGATATGATAAACAGGTCCAAAATGCTTATTTTTTCTTTGACAAGAACTTTACTTTTTTTTTGGAGATGTAACAAGAAACTTTACTTTGTTTTGTTAGGGGAAGGATTGTATTTGTAGTTCTTACTTCTTAGTATCTTCTTTAAAAATAAAAAACTAATGTCGTGACGTAAATGGGGAGCAAAATGAATTATGGTCTATGGACATGGAAGATAGACCAACATGTATTATAAACTATAATAGTTTGATTATGAGCTAATGATCATCAATTCGTTATATTTTTCGTTACCATCAGGGCTTATTAAACACCTTCCCAACATGGCTGTGAGATCTAGAAAATTGACACATCAGCAAAGTAATAAGGACTTACCACGTGGTAGAATCCTTATCACTTTATAGTATTATATAGATAGATATGAACATTGCTTTCCAATGAAAGAAGGAAAATACAGTGTTAGGTTGTAAACTGCTATCAAATCTACACATTTGACAAGGGGCTATGATATGTATGATTCACAAAGGTTCCCCAATCACTGTTAAAAGATACTCCTTTTTTTTAATATCGACAACTGTTATCACTTGCTTGTTTCAAACACTGTTATATGACACTTATTTTGTATATATATAGAGGGAGTTGTGGTGGCTCCTCAAGTTGTATCACCTATTTGGGGTTCTAGACGTCTTGAGATATGCAAGATCTTTTCGACTGTATAGAATAATTTTAAATATCGAAAATGTCACGAGATGTGCTTTCTTCTCATTGTGTGTCAGATTGTTATATTGTTGACCATTCAAGAGACAGTTTCTCCAAAACCAAGTAATTGTATTATATATATATATATATATATATATATATATATATATATATATATACTACCCCCGTTTCACAATACATGTACCATTTCTCATTTAGGCACTATTCATCAATCAATTTTGACAATTTCTTTCTCACCGTTACGTAGGAAAACATATAGTCAAGTGGGATCTTGTTAAATTCGTGTCAATGCGTGGATTCCAAATTTCAACGTTTTGTAATTTTTACTCATACATAACTAAAGATATTAATGTCTAAAGAAGAGTGTTGGAGTGCGTGCAAAAACAAATGGTGCATGTATTGTGAAACGGAGGAAGTATATATATATATATATAAAGCTTTTCAAATGAATGAAAAATGAAATGGAGAGTGTCACTATAACTCAGTCACAACTTCCACCACACCCTCATCTTTATCACAACCTCATTTTCCACCACAAAATCATCTTCCTCCTCATCATTAGCAAATATCAAGATCCCTCAAATGTGTTGCCTTGTTCAAGTTTAAGTTCAAGCCAAGCTGGTGGACTATCTTGTGAAAAAGCCATAGTTGCTCCTTGAAACACTAACACATTGTCATACCATATCTCATACTTGTGCATCTTGGTCGTGAGAGGTGCATAAATCCAATTATTGTTTCTCTTCCCGATTCTCGAACACAAATATCGCCTAGGTTGAAAGTTCACGTAGGGCCATAGGTGCTGTGTAATATCAAGTTTCCGCTTCATACCATAGCATAAAATGGTCGGTTATGAACGCAGAAGATGTGGTCACTTAGGTCTTCAGCTTCACCAGTATACAAACAATCACATCTCCTTAGCCATTTTCAAGTTGGGGCATAGACACAATCAGGAAAATTCCTCCAAAGGCTTCAAACGGGCATCTGTATATCCTCGTGGAGATTGATTACTTTTCAAAGTGGGTTGAAGCTGCATCATTTTCAGAACTAGGGGCAAAGCAAGTCTTGAAATTTGTTATCCACAACATTATTTATGTGTATGGCATACTTTTGAAATAATCTCTGATAATGGATCACAATTTGAGGGTCATCTTAAGACAATCTCGTAAAATATGCAATCAAGAATCATCAGTCCTCACCTTATCGTCCTCAAACCAATGGAGCAGTGGAAGCAACTAATAAGACAATCAACGCTATTGTTGCAAAAATGATTGAGACGACTAGAGAATGACATGAAAAACTACCATATGCCCTTTAAGGATATTGAATATCAATCAGAACTCCAACAAGAACAACCGTGTACTCCTTAGTTTACGGGATGGAGCCAGTCCTACCAGTTAAGGTGGAGATAAAATCTCTCAGGGTCAAAGCGGAAAGTGAAATATCAGAAGACCGGTGGTACAAAACTCGTTATGATGAACTTGCATTTGCAGATGAGCATCGACTACAAGCTTTACATAACATCCAACTAAATCAATGGAGAATTGCTCTTGCATTTAACAAGAGGATTCGAGATAGAGACATTTAAGAAGGAAATTTAGTCCTAAAAGAATACAGAGCTCCGTTGCATAATCCTCGGGGAAAATTAAAACCTAACTGGTCCGGGCCATTCCTAATCAAACATATCATTATCGATGGAGCAGTAAAATTAATGGACTTTGATGGGAATGAATTCACCCATTTCACTAATCTTGATTAGTTGAAGAAATATTATGATTAGACCTCAAAGCAATTTGTAATTGTCATTATCAACTAACCAAGAGATTTATGGATTTTGTATTCTATTTGGTTATGGTAAAAGGGGATCTTTGGCCCAATTTGAGATAAACAGGTCCATATACTCATTGATATTCATGGGATATGTGAAACAGGTCCAAAGTGCTTATTTTTCTTTGACAAACCGGTCCATATACTATTTGGTTATGGTAAAAGGGGATCTTTGGCCCAATTTGAGATAAACAGATCCATATACTCGTTGATATTCATGGGATATGATAAACAGGTCCAAAATGCTTATTTTTTCTTTGACAAGAACTTTACTTTTTTTTTGGAGATGTAACAAGAAACTTTACTTTGTTTTGTTAGGGGAAGGATTTTATTTGTAGTTCTTACTTCTTAGTATCTTCTTTAAAAATAAAAAACTAATGTCGTGACGTAAATGGGGAGCAAAATGAATTATGGTCTATGGACATGGAAGATAGACCAACATGTATTATAAACTATAATAGTTTGATTATGAGCTAATGATCATCAATTCGTTATATTTTTCGTTACCATCAGTGCTTATTAAACACCTTCCCAACATGGCTGTGAGATCTAGAAAATTGACACATCAGCAAAGTAATAAGGACTTACCACGTGGTAGAATCCTTATCACTTTATAGTATTATATAGATAGATATGAACATTGCTTTCCAATGAAAGAAGGAAAATACAGTGTTAGGTTGTAAACTGCTATCAAATCTACACATTTGACAAGGGGCTATGATATGTATGATTCACAAAGGTTCCCCAATCACTGTTAAAAGATACTCCTTTTTTTTAATATCGACAACTGTTATCACTTGCTTGTTTCAAACACTGTTATATGACACTTATTTTGTATATATATAGAGGGAGTTGTGGTGGCTCCTCAAGTTGTATCACCTATTTGGGGTTCTAGACGTCTTGAGATATGCAAGATCTTTTCGACTGTATAGAATAATTTTAAATATCGAAAATGTCACGAGATGTGCTTTCTTCTCATTGTGTGTCAGATTGTTATATTGTTGACCATTCAAGAGACAGTTTCTCCAAAACCAAGTAATTGTATTATATATATATATATATATATATATATATATATATATAATAATATACCCCCTTTCACAATACATGTACCATTTCTCATTTAGGCACTATTCATCAATCAATTTTGACAATTTTTATCTCACCGTTACGTAGGAAAAAAATATAGTCAAGTGGGATCTTGTTAAATTCGTGTCAATGCGTGGATTCCAAATTTCAACGTTTTGTAATTTTTACTTATACATAACTAAAGATATTAATGTCTAAAGAAGAGTGTTGGAGTGCGTGCAAAAACAAATGGTGCATGTATTGTGAAACGGAGGAAGTATATATATATATAAAGCTTTTCAAATGAATGAAAAATGAAATGGAGAGTGTCACTATAACTCAGTCACAACTTCCACCACACCCTCATCTTTATCACAACCTCATTTTCCACCACAAAATCATCTTCCTCCTCATCATTAGCAAATATCAAGATCCCTCAAATGTGTTGCCTTGTTCAAGTTTAAGTTCAAGCCAAGCTGGTGGACTATCTTGTGAAAAAGCCATAGTTGCTCCTTGAAACACTAACACATTGTCATACCATATCTCATACTTGTGCATCTTGGTCGTGAGAGGTGCATAAATCCAATTATTGTTTCTCTTCCCGATTCTCGAACACAAATATCGCCTAGGTTGAAAGTTCACGTAGGGCCATAGGTGCTGTGTAATATCAAGTTTCCGCTTCATACCATAGCATAAATTGGTCGGTTATGAACGCAGAAGATGTGGTCACTTAGGTCTTCAGCTTCACCAGTATACAAACAATCTGAAAATACACATTTTCCAACAACACCTTTTATTACAAAAGTTTTGATTTTTTATGTCACTGTAAAGCAAAAAGCAAGAGTTTTTGCATCTTTTACTCCTGTTAACCCATAAGCCATGTAGGTTATTTTTGGTGGGAAAGTACTGACCCTCAAAGGAAGATTCACTGGAGAAATTGGGAGTCTATGTGCACTTTGAAATGTTTGGGTGGCATGGGTTTCAAAGATCTTAAAGTTTTCAATGATACTTTACTTGGTCGTCAAGCCTGGAGGTTAATTCGTGAACCAAACTCTCTCTATGCAAAAGTTATGAAAGCTAAATACTACCCAAATTGTGATTTTCTAGAGGCCTGCCGTGGGAACTCTTCTAGTTACTCTTGGAGTAGCATTTGGAGATCAAAAGCCCTTTTGAAAGAGGGAATGGTACACAGATTAATTTATGGAATGATCCATGGGTAGTTGATGAAGATGGTCGTTATCTCACTAGTGAGCAAATTGATATTCTCAATATGGTGAGTGACTTGATTGATTTTGAGCGCAAGGAGTGGAAGGTGGAGGTCATTGAAGCATCTTTCAATGAAATAGATATTAGATGCATTCTTAGCACCCCCCTTAGCTCTCTCACAATGAAGGATGAACTCACTTAGGCTTTCACCAAAGATGTATGTTACTCGGTAAAAACGGCGTATATGCTAGGTAAAGGTGGTAATCTTGCAAATTTCCACCAAGCTTGGGTTGATATATGGTGCTCGGAGGTGAGTCCCAAGGTCAAGCAATTTTTGTGGCGCTTCTGTACTAAAATACTCCCAGCTTGAGATCTTTTGAAGCATCGTCATATGATTGATGATAATCTATGTCCCCCTTGCTGTGGCTTAGCTGAAACCCAGGACCACACTATCTTCTCTTGCCCACGTCTGCTGAACTCAGGGGCGGATCCAGGATTTTAATAATAGTGGGGCACCTAAATAATCAACCTAATTTCATAAAAATTCAAAAAGAACCAGAAATGCATAAAATTACCCACAAAATTTTATTTTTATTTAAGTCACCATCTGAAAATTTGTTTGAGATCGATTAAGATTTGGCGTAGAGGAATTTCCAGAGTTTGTTTTAATTCTTTTCGAAAAGAAACTAGCAATATCTCTTTACTCTTCATTCTGAAATTTATTTTATAACTTTAATCAGATTTTAATTAATCAACCACTTTTAATAACAACAAGACAATAATGTAAAATCAAAATCATACAATTAAATCAATATAGTTCATATGATTCCAATATAAAGTTCCTACAAATTTAATTTTGTAGCATTGAATATTTGATACATATCTTACAAATCACAATTGGATAAATTAATATTCAAACAAAAAAATAAACAATTTCATTGAACTTCCATCAGGAAATCAGGAAAACAAATAATAACAAAGTCAATTGATACTTGAAACAAAAAAAAAAAAGGAAATTTGAGAAAGAAACAGTACTTGTCAATGTAAAGGGTTATGGCTACTTGCTGGCACAGTGGCACGCTGCAGTGCTTTCTGCTTTTTCTCAATGTCAATTGGTCAGTCCAGATGTCAAAGCATGTTGTTTTTCTTTCAGATTTAGACATTGTTCTCCATAATATTTTATCCTCTTGTGTTGATTTTACCTCCATTGTTTGGTCACATGTTAAACGTGACGGCAATACTGTAGCTCATAATCTAGCAAAACTAATCCCTTTTGGGATTGAACAGGTGTGGCGGAACCACTCTCCTAAGTCCTATGGAAGTGGCTCCCTATGTACTGATGGATTTTTCATCAATGGAGTAACATGATATGCTTTGCCCCTAAAAAAAAACCATTAGCCATGTAAACACTCCTGTAAATTGATGAGCTTGTGATTATTGGCCGTGAATTGTTTGCGGCAATAAAGGGCATGGTGAATCTAACACATGTAGCGATTGGCCCGACTCATTGACTAAGTTTCCTTTAATGTAGTGGTGTCAGAAACTGATCTGACCGCTGGGTCAACCTGATATCGACCTGACTTGAACCTGGTTCGACCTGTGAGGGTTAGTCTCCAGACCTGACCGAAACCTGACCTAGGATTACCCAGACCTGACCGGCACCCAACAAGATTATATTCTGACCTGACCACACAGACCTGCATTCAAACCCGAATCTGACTGTAACCTGATTGTAACCAAACCAAATATTAACCCAAAACTCGACTAGACCCAGTAAATACCCAATTTTTTTATGACCGACCTGGATTCAACTATAATTCATGTTAACCAGCGAAAAAATCAACCATTAAAGTTGGTGATCTCATTTCATTAGAGATTAAGAGAAATATGGAATAACATTAAGTCACGGAATTTTTTTTATGATGAGACTAGAATCACAAGAACAATAGTAAGAAGTAACTACAAGTTAACAAAAACATGCAAATACAACTAAAAACCCCAATTTAACCGGCTACAAAAATAGATAGACTAATTCCACATTAAAGCATATACATAATGAAGTAAAAGTTACAGCAAATTCGAATTTATTGTTTAACTTTACATCCAGAAAATTAAAGAAATGAATCTACAATTAAGTAATTTACAGAAATTTTGGCCAAAAAAAAAAATAATTCAGTGCTTGGAACGAGTTGCGTCTTCATTCTTCACTTAAAAATTTGCAAGGAAGATGTTTCTTTCTAGCTTAAATCTTACATAACTCTTTAGATCTGGAAAATTAGAAAAAAAAAAAAAGAAAATCAAAATTCTCAAAACCAAAGTAAATACTCCATAATTAACGAGAGCTAAGAGATTAGCTCACCTCAAGAAAAATGGAGAGATTGATAAATGACGACAATGACGAAGATTCAAAAGTACAAGTAAATTTTTTTAGAGTAAGATAGTATAAATAAAGGCGGTCATCTTCTTGTATATCAGCTTCAATCTAACTTACCATCCAACAACAATGAAGCAGGAAGGAGAAATACAACCCCTCCAACAACAACAAAAACAACAGCAACATGGAAAATGAGGGAGTAGACAGAGAATAAGGGATGTGTCTCCTTGATATTGTTAGCTTGACCCACTTAATTTAAATAGACTCATTTTCAAATAATAATCATAATTATCTAAAGTAATAATTAAAATTTTCATAATTGATATTTTTTTTTGTTTAACTGAAATTTGCTCGTGTCAATTATCTCATTGTCTCATTTGTCGGTGAATTGATTAGGGAATAACAAAGAGCGTAAGCACTAATCACTTATAGACTTATAGTTGTACTAGTTATATTGCTCTAAGGTCATTACTTATGAAACTAAACTTCTTGGAAAATTACTTATACAACTATTAGTTGCTCAATTAATGTTTTGATTATAGTCATTTACGTGAACTATAGTGTAGCAAATTAGCAATATGCTTCATATCAAGATCTTGTGAACAAGCAATAATATTTAATCGGTTAAGATCTTGTTAAAATGCAAAAAGATATAGTAATTTAACAAACCTCCCTATATGTTATAATAAACTATGTTATTCAATGTCTCTTATTAAGGAAAGCTCTACAACTCTATAGTGATTTACTTCTTAAGCTAGTATTCTTATAGTGTTACATATGCAAGTATCACTCAATTATGTAATTGTTTGATTATAATATCTATTTAGTAAACTTATAGTGTAACGATATAACATATATATATGAACTTCAATTAGTTGATAGTGATTGTTTGTTATATTATCATCATAAAGATGATGAACTTAAATGGAGTATTGTTATCTTGAACTATCGACTTACATTCATACATTCATTATATTGATCTTATCTAATAATAACAACTTGTTTTAATCCAACTATATAGTAACTAGCAAGTACTTGTTATACTCTTTTTTTTTTTTTTTTTTTTTTTTAAGTTGGTAAGATGAAGGACCCTACTGAACTGGCACCTCGCACAGGTACAACCAGCCAGGTTTGCAGGTCAGACTCTTTGAAGGGAGGGGGGATGGTAAGGGAAACCTCACCCCCAAAGAGCCCCTAGTGGGATTTGATCCCATGACCTTGAAGTCATGAGGCCAAATCTTTACCACTAGGCCAAGCCTTGCTTGGTACTTGTTATACTCACTTAAGCCTTATATGAACCGTCATTGTAAACATATGATTGTCATTTGTTATAGTATTATATATAACATATCAAGAGTCATTATACTAATTTATAATCAATAGAGTATTAGGTTCGTTTTACAATTATTTTGATACCAATTTTATACTAAAATGATTAAACATACATATTGATAGAAATGTTTGTTTATACTTTATCATATATAGTCACAATATAATACATATATACCACGTTATGTTTGTTATTGTTATTGTTATTATTAGCATTGTTGCTACTATTACTATTAGTATTTATATTGTTATTGTTAATATTCCTGTTCTTGTTTGTATTATTATTGCTATTGTTAGCGTTGTTACTATTACTGTTATTATTTGTATTATTATTATTATTACTATTATCATCATCATCATCATTATGTTTATTATTATTATTATTATTATTATTATTATTATTATTATTATTATTATTATTATTATTATTATTATTATTATTATTATTATTCTCATTATCATAATAGCTATTTACAAACTTATATATCAATCATAATGCTTATAGTAATAAATCATTTATATAAAGCTTGGAACATATGAACCCTCGTTATAATCACTTAGGCCTCATATGAACCGTCGTTGTAAACATATGAATGTATGATTGTCATTTGTTATAGTATTATAACATATTAAGAGTCGTTATACTAATTTATAATCAATAGAGTATTAGATTGGTTTTACAATTATTTTGATATCAATCTTATATTAAAATGATTCAACATATTAGTATTTATATTGTTATTGTTATTGTTAGTATTCCTGTTCTTATTTGTATTACTATTGCTATTGTTAGCCTTGTTACTATTACTGTTATTATTTGTATTTTTACCTATTATCATTGTCGCTTTATGTTTATTAGTATTATTACCATCATAGCTATTTACAAACTTATATATCAATCATAATGCTTATAATAACAAATCATTTATATAAAGTTTGGAATTGATCGTTTACTCGTTATTATTGTCGTTGGTTATAATATATAATATTAAAACATATGAAGAGTCGCTCTACTCATTTACTCATTAGAGTGGTTTTACGCAGTTGATTATTTGAAATAAGAGTTGACTAAGAGAATACACTAAACATCACGGTAATCAATATAGTGTTTTTATTGGTTTTTCGTTGTCATCCATATATTTATCGCACACACACATATGTATATATATGTCGATCTTAATTCTTTTATTAATATGATTCGTTTACAAAATCCATAGCAAAATCAAGATGGCCCGATCAGGAGTTACCCGAAGTTGAGTTGACGTTCAATAGCGAATGGACCCGATGTTTCACAATGATCGAACTATGGTCATTACTAATTCAACCCGAGTACATTTGACTTAACTCAAACGTACATGAAACCTAGACGGACTTGCACAAACCCGGCAAAAAAATGTCAACGGGCGATCATACCCGGGAATGGATCGACTTGTAAATGGAACGTTCCGACCTGTCCGGCACCCGGGAATCCCATGATTCAAATGTGTTCGACCCAGTTGAATAAAACCTGACCAATCATGACCTGGGGCAATGACAATCAGAATCCTGACCTGTCCGGGTCTGACCTGGTTCGCCGTGGGTATACCCATAACCTGTTTGAGAACCTGTTTTGGCACCACTACTTTAATGGTTCCAAGCAAACATCGCACTTAAACAAATAATCATTTCCAAGCCATAGTATAACCTCATTTTCCGCCCCTGAAGACCAAATTTTTATTACTAAAGAAAAAGGAAACAGACACAATCATAAAAACTGGGAAAATTTGTTAAAAAAAGCATTTTAAATGTTTAATTTTGCAAGAAAAAACTTTTTAAAGCATTCTTTGCGAAAAAAACCACAAACTTGATTTTTCTTGCAAGATGAAACCTATTCCCATTTTCCGGACACTAACCTATAACCCAAAATTTACATAATTTCATCCTTACCAAACCGAACAAAAATGAAATAGACATTAACTTTCACATCAATGTTCAACACTATATTATAAGAAATATGACTTTCAACACATGATCTTAGGATATCCAAATATGCAGAATTATACATGTTAGGATCGGTGGCATACTCAATTATGTATTCGCAAGCAATAATTACGTGGAATTAACTCAAGAAACAACAATAAACATCACACAAGAAAATTTAACGTGGAAACCCGAAACCGGGAGAAAAACCACGAATCAATGCACTAGGACTTTCAATGACGTGTATGATACAGTGAATTACAGGGCTTCAAAGATATCTCGATCTAACCTAATCACCCTAGAACCTGGATCTCTGAGATCCGAGCCCGAACCCGTGTTTACCTAAACACCTCATATCTTGGCTTTTTCTCTCTCTACCACAACTATTATTTCCGTCCCATGGCATATATTTATAGCCAACTAGAAATAATAGAATCCTACTAGGAATATAATAATAATCCTAGATAGAATAATACGCTTGCCAAAAGATAATAAACAATAATCTGCCTATTATATTTATACTAGCTACGGAAACATACATAATCCTAGAAAACTTAGGACAACCGAACAAAGTAGGAAATAAGAACCCGGGCGGCAAAACTCGTGGGCGCGGGCTGTGGCCTGCGGGCTGGCAGACCCGGTGTGCGGACTGGACAGCCAAGCAGCGGGCGAGACACGAGAGCCTCCAAGGCTGCGGGTCATTCCCTCCTCGTGTCATTGCCTCCTTGCTTCATTGCAAACACTCACACACACACACCTACACAACACTTCTTTACCCATATCCACGTCATTACCCAACAATACAAATTTAAAGTAAGAGTTTAATCTGCTATAAGGCAACAGAGAGTGAAGTACTTTTTTTGGGATTTTTCTACGTTATATATCCTCGTGTTTATTCGATTTCTACGTTGTATCCTAACCTTTTCAAAATTCCACATAGTGCCCCTAAACTTAGCTTTTCAATACATATTGCCCCCATCGCTAACTATGCGTCATTATTTTCATTTATTTTTTGTTATTTAATGGAACAACTCTAACATATAAATACTCCCTATAAGAGTTAAACTATGTGTAAGTTAAATTAATGTCACTAGATTACAAAAGGTAGATGATTTAATGGCGTATGAATTTATGCAGGGGCATTGTGCATTAGAAAGTTAAGTTGAGGGGCACTTTGTGGAACTCTAGAAATGTTGAGGCACAATGTAGAAACTTAGAGGTGTCAAAAACAGGCCCGACCCACAGGTCCACCCGCATCCGATCCGCATCTGATTTGTTCTGATTCGACACAATCATGTTTTCCAACCGATCCATTCCAATCCGGAATCAATCCAACCCAGTTATACCCGAGCATATCAAAACCCGACCCAATCTGTTACCAACCCAAACTTAATCCGAACCCAGTTATATCCGTATACCAAAATCCGAACCCAATCTGCATCCGACCTAAAGTCAACCTGGACCCAAGTAGACCCAAGAAAACCAATTTAGACCCAACTCATTGTAACCCGACCCATGTCAACTCAGCCCATTACCGACCTGACATTATCAATCAAATATGTTTTGCTCATAACTTTAGTTCATGTATATATAAATACTTCTATATAAGATATTAAAAAATTGTTATTAATAAAATCAATGGACATATTTGATAATATGATTATAGTTAATATTGGTCAAGTTTATTAACTTTTTCATTTATGTATTTCTCGCGTTTTCGCATACACAGATATGCGTGTGCCGACCCGAACTTCGATCGATATCGATAATGAATAGAAACGAACGAACTCAAACATATAATGGACCATTTCAACTCCACTCGAAATCGACTTGAGCTGACCCAAGTCCATCCGAACACGACTTTAGCCGACCTAAGTCCATCCGAATCCAACTTGATCCGCACAAACCCATTTAGAACCCGACTCATGTGTTTTCAAACCCGATTTGAGCCGAGCCTAAATGGTCCGACCCATACCCAACCCGCACCCGAGTTTACGTTGGTCGGGATTGATCCGACCTAAGTGGCTCCGACCCAACCCACACTCGATCCGAGAAAAGGTTTTGTAACACCCAACCCAAACGAAGTCGAGTCTATCATCACCAATGCACATCTAGAGCCAACAAATGTCCTCAATATCCAACACAAGTTCTTCCGGCTCATTCTGTCCTCACTCATGCATACCCTGAGAAACTTCCCAGGAGGTCACCCATCCCTGGACTACTCCCAGCCAAGCACGCTTGACTGTGAAGTAACTAAGGAAATAAGCTCCCTAAAAGACACATGCATCTTGTTAGATTGAGTAGCCTGCTAAATCTCTTTAAAACAATCATGAAGGGTATTACATACACCGCCACTTGAGGACATCAACGTCCTCGTTGCGCCTGAGGACTCCACATATTCCGCCACAATGACATGTGGGTCGCTCCAGCCTGGAAACTAATCACATATTCAACCGCAGCCGGTGATATAACCCTAAAATCCTCCCCCACTAGGTGGCTAACCTTAAATTAATTATCCACACGATTAGCACGCGGTCGTAAGATTGCTATGATACCGTTTTTAACACCCAACCCATACGGGGTCGAGTCTATCGTCACCAATGCGCATCTAGGGCTAACAATTGTCCTCAATAACCAACACAAGTTCTTCCGTCGCATTTTGTCCTCACTCATGTACACCTTGAGAAACTTCCTAAGAGGTCACCCATCTCTGGACTTCTCACAGCCAAGCACGCTTAACTGTGAAGTAACTAAGGAAATAAGTTCTCTAAAAGAAAGATGCATCTTGTTAGAATGAGTAGCTTGTTAAATCCCTTTAAAGCAATCATGAGGGGTATTACAGGTTTGATCTGGTAAGATCTGACCCAAACAAATCCGACTAGGCGTGTAAGTGGATTGGACTTTGCCAAATCCAAATCCAGTCCAAAGTTTTTTGGGCTCAATAAAATATTTTTTGAGTGTAGTCCAGTCTAGTACGATAATTGTTTCTTGAGTCCGAATCTAGTCCAGTTCGATTATTATATTATTTTTCTTGCACCGATTTAGATTCAATGATTCACAACATTTTCCCATAATTGAATTTGAAAAATTAAGCTCATTGTATTCATTCCATAAAATAAATCACATACATCTTTTATATTATATATATAAATATTAAATATATATACATTATATATATAAATATTAAATATATATATTATATATAAAAATATTTTTGGATTGGACTGGACTTATTGGACTCCAAAGGGGTGAGTCCAAATCCAGTCCGAAAATATTTGGACTCGAAAATTTGAGTCCGAGTCCAGTCCAAAAAAATTTCAGTCCAGTCCAGTCCGACAAGTTTGGACTGGACTGGATTGAACTCTGGACTCTTTGCAGTCCGCTTACACCCCTAAATTCAACCCAGCTCGGGCCAACCCAGACCCACCCGATAACCCTGATTGACACCTTTTGAAACTGACGAAATACAAAGGTATAACGTAGAAACCCTTTATTTAAAGGAGAAGTGAAGTAAATACTTTGGGTAAACCTTTTCTGTAAAATGGGGGAAATAGAAAAACAAAAACTTTGGAATAATCTTTATTGTATTTATTCAATCTTCCAACTGAATCAAATTTGGTTATGGGTTTTTCTTGATTCTTGGTTTTTGCTTTTCTAAAACTTGAAAATAACTAGTATGGAGAAGAAAGTTTATTAGTAAGGCAGGTGAAATGAAAGACAGAAAGAGCATGATGGAAAATAGCTTTTAATAGTAGCCTTCCATTTCTGGGTATAAATATTTAGTAATTTATCAATTGCCACCTGTCCTTGTGTGTCGATATTTTTTTTTTAATTTCCAGTTAATAGTCAAGAGTCTTGACTGCATCACAAAGATATTACAAAAATTAATCTTTAAAAAAATGGGAAAATTTCTTTTACTCTTTTAATTTGTTTAATGAGATTATTTCTTTTATTTCTTAATATCTATTATATAAGCCAAGTGGAGCTATGATGTCCCCTATGAAAAGACTTACATACCCCTAATTTGAAACATAAAAAAAACTTATTCAAAATTTCTTATTCATTTCCTGAATTACAATTATGCATAATAAGGAAAATTGTAAAAAGAGAAAACTAACATAAAAAGTTTAAGATTGCCATTAAAGTATTACTTACGATGAGGAAACTAACATAACAAAAATTTTCCAACAATTATAAAGCCAAATATACAAAGTTTTATTTTACCTAAATATTCAATAACAATTACAAAGAACATAAATAAAAAAATTCATAAAATTACCGAGAAAAAAAAGAGTGTAATTCATCTTTGTATTTTTTGATTTCATAATTGTCGTAACCAAGATGTTATTCAAGCGAGATAGTTAAACCTGATGAGAAAAAGTAAGCTTAGACCAACTTCTCTTATCTTCATTTTCAATCCTATGTTTTGTAAAAATAAATTGTAAGTACAAAGTACATGTTTATTTTTTGCATTGATATTAATGTTTTTTACTATTCCGAATATCAGTATTAATACTAATATGTTGTCGCATGCATCTCGTGCGTACAAGGCTAGTTTTATAATTATATATATAGTATTGGGGGTTCCCGAAATAAGAAGAATTTTCCTCGCACAGAGTCACTCACTCAGAGGCCCAATAATCCCCAATCCCCCACAACATTGAAATTTTGCTTCCACCAAGATTTGAACCTTGATCTCCCATGTGACATATAATAAGCCATACCATTAGACAAAAGGGTCCTTGGTAGCTAGTTTTATTATATGTCAATGGCATATAGTGGAAAATGACTAACAAAGTGCATAATGTTGAGAAACAGTGGAATGGCAAATTCCACTGTTTAAGTGTGATGAATGTCCTGACATGCATTTAATGCATGTTAGGAAAAGTTTTCTTCCCGCGCAGAAAATGTTGAATCTGTAATTGTAAACAGTAGAATTTTTGCTTATAAATACCGGTGTAAGATATCAGTTTTACACAATACGAATACAATACACTCTCTGATATATTTCTATCTATAGCTTCTCTCTCTACATATTTCTCACAACACGTTATCAGCACGAGTTTGCTACCGAAAAAAAAAAGGTATACATCCATTCTGTTTCAAGTTCTAATTTTTTTTTTCCAAGCCCAATCCTTTACTATCCAAACATAGATCAACAAAGTAACGGGATTAACATTGTTTTACACAATGTCTCTGTCTCGGGTGTTTACTTTTGAATAGAGCGAAACAATGTGCCATTCACTACCAACCCAGCGAGGGGAACTGTAAGACAGCCTCGACCCAGTAACATTAACGACGATACAAATACCCATACCAGAGAAAACCCACAAACCCCTGTTCCCAACACCAATAATAACCCTCCTATACAACCAACTGAAAATCAACCCCCACCAAGTAATAAAAGAAATAGGGATGAACAGGAAGGGACTAGTAGTAAAGGTCACCATGCCACTAACCCAGAAAATAAGTAATTTGATAATAAAGCCACCTTCATGGAGGGCAAGGACATTTATTTTATGTTATTTCTTTTTGCTCTTGAACCGCCTATATGGACGGGTTAATTATTATTTTTGAACTTATCGCCTATATGGACGGCCTAGTGAAGTGATAAAATTATTATCTCGTATATGTGCAATAATGTCATATGTATGCAGGAAACAAGCATTCAGAATACTATTATATATTATTGTCTCTAATCTTCTATTTTTTTTGCATTTGTAGTTACATATATTATATCACCATTTTAACATGCATAATAGTAGACCAATTTAGTACATATAATTTTATTGCATTGTATATTTTTAACTGTAGATGAACTGCACAGTTAGGGATAATCTTCTATAAAAGCGGATTACCCGCCTCATTTTTCACCACACATATCCTTCTCTTCTTCCAACTTTTTCTTCTACACTCACAAAAAAAATTTCTCTTCTTCCTCAACCTTCCGCCCACCATGTTCCACGGCGACGACAACCGTCCTCCACCTTCATCTTCTTCTTTTGAGGAGGATTTTAGGATAATCAAGCTATATGTAACACCCCGTAATTTTCAACCTTTATTTTTGGTGTTTGTTTTCATTAAAATGATTTTTTTTTGTAAAAAAAATAATTCATTATTTAAATTATTTTGGAACGTGTTGTGAAAATGTGTATATATATGTATGTTGTGATATATTTATATATATTTACTTTATGTTGTTAGTTATTTATTTTAAAGGTTATATTAGTTTCGTTATTTATTTAGGCGTTTAGGATGCAATTTTGTCGTGTTCCGTTTTTGTAACGTTGTTGGACCGACTTGGGTGATGAAATGTTGCATCGCATGTGGCGTGTCATGCTGGCCAAAAATCAGCAATTATGGTGTGGAGGATGAAGAGTTTTGGTGCTCATTAAGCTAACCTTTGAATATCTTGTAACCGCTCATTTAATCCCTCATTAACATTCTCCTAAACCCTTCATTTTTCCTTGCCAATAAATTCTGATTTTTAATCAGAGAAATTCAACATCATTCTTCATTAAGCCTCGTCATTTTCAAAGAAAAGAGAGAAGAGGAAGAGAAGTGAAAAATAGGAGAAAAGTTCATCCCGGTTTTTCCTGTCACACCTTCACGAAATTAACCATATCCGGAGATCTAACCGTTGGATCATTCTCAAATTTGGACAGCATGTTTATAACATCTTGATCTTCACTTTGACAGGAGAGATTGTGAATACGATCTTTCAATCGCCGGAAATCATGGTCGGACCTGAACAACACGAAATGAGATTTTGAAGTGTTCAAGAAGAAAACGCCTAGTGACTTGTTGCTACAAATTATCGTTCGTTGTGCTTTGGGGTTAGAAGAGGAATTGGATTGTATGCGTAACTCTTAACTATCTCTTTAGACTCAGCTCTCCTCCCGATGTTCCAGGTAACTAGTAGTTATCTTGGAACGATAGAGATTAGAGTATTTTTCGGTATTAGATTATTACGCTAGGAATTGTTTAAAATACTTTTCGAATGAAATTATAGATGAAATTTGATGTGGATATACTTGATGTATGCTGTATGAATATTGTATGCAGAAAAATAATTTTCGTCTGGGTTTTAATATTTATTCGATTTATTTGTTAATTTATGTGTTTATGGCTTATTTGCAAAATAATTATTGAACGAATGTTATAATTTATGAAATTATTTTTCATGAAGCATGTTATGTGTGTAGTATGTATTTCATGCCTTGGAATAAATTTTTCCTACTGTTTACAGATTTATTTAATTGATTTATCTGTTTTTGCATTTTCGTGTTTGTTGGTATTTAAATCATGGATATTGTTTGTGGAAGCCTAAAAATCTATTTCTTTGCATATTATGTATTAGCGTGTGTTTATTCATGTTCTATGAATTTTTGGTAATTTTTGGGAGTTTATTTCTATTTTTCGTTATTATATTGGCTTTCTTGAGTATTCTGTAAATTAACGTTTAAAATTACTTTTAGAGACCAAAAATTAGAAATAAAATTTGTACCATGTCATTAGAGTCATAATGGTCGTATGATAATTTTTGTGATAATTTACTGATCGTTTTTATTAGTTTAATAATTTTTATTGTGATTTTGTTATGAGTTTGAGGATATTCTTTTAAATTATTTAAGGGTTTAATAGTCAAAAATAAAGTGAGACCTTTTATGTTCTTGGAAGTTGATGATTTGTAGGTTACTGTGGTTATTATTGAGTATCATTATGTTTACGTTTGGTTTATGTAAAAATGATTAGTCGTGTACGTTTCATTGATTTAATAAGCCTTGGAGTTAATTGGTGGTGGCGTCAGACGCACGCTGATGCGTCAGACGTAGTTTGGTTAGTGCGCCAGTCGCACAGTGTGGTGCAGAGCGCACAGTTTTGTGTAGTCTAATTTTTCATATGATCTTGTACGTATGATCTACTTCTGGTTGGTGAACTTATTTGATATGATGCATAACTGATTGATATTGTTAGTGCTGTAAAAACTATTTTATTATCATTGTTGATGCTTAGTGATGTTCAAAGTATTGTGGTTGGAGATATTTGTTGTAAGTTTGTAAGTTACTGCTTTGAGGATTTTTGAAGAATTACTTTTGATAAATTATGGGTATAAGGGCGGGTGGCTTCACTTTTGACGAATATTTTTGAGCTGAATGATACTTAGATGATATTTATGAATTATGATTTTATTATTGAGATAAGAACATTCAGTGGGATAGATGTAGTCCCCGGTGAAGAACATGCCAACCACCTGGTTTGCGAACTAGGGGTAAACCTGGGTTAATTGTTGTCGTCTGAGAGGCCAGGGAGTTCTGCGTGTTCTACCCTACATCGGGAGTTTGGCCACTTTTAGACACAGGCAGTGGGGAACGTAAGCCCATAGACTGACCTGGAGATTGCGATCTGACAAACCTTAGGAAGTGAATTGCGATTCACTAGCGTTCGGTTTCTGACTCAATCACTTGTTTTACCTATACTTTTATTTTTATAAAATTACTCTTGATATGATTTATTTATTTTTATCCAATTCACTTGCTATTTATTATTCATTTGCGTTACTTGTGAGTTATATGGAAGTGGATGCATATTGTAGTTGACTTAACTTTATTCTTTCCTTTCTTACTAATCTATGTCTGGAATAGACTTTGATATCTTTTGTTCTGGGAGAACTACTAGTTACTCCCCATTGATTGTGGATGTTTGTTGTATATTTTGCAGGTTATGTTGATGGGAATCTTCTTTGGCTTTGGACTCGGGTTGAGATGCGAGAATGAAATGATAGTTGTTTTAGGCCTAGACTGCTAGTTAGACTTTTCTCATTTGGAATACTCTGAATTAGTTATTTATTGATATTATTTATTTAAGTTGGTCTCTTAACATAGTTATTTAAATACCTTTGTATTAGAAGTGGCATTCACAGAAGACGATGCTTCCGCCATCGTCCTATAATACTATTATTATTTATTTCTTTTTCCGCTTTGAAATTCTGGGGTGTTACAGTTGGTATCAGAGCAAAACTCTCCTAAACTCTGAAAAAGAGTTGCTAATGATTCTTTAGAATTATTAGTTAGCCATAGGATATAAAATTTGTTTAGAATTAAGTTTAGTTGTTTCACTATAATGAGAGTGTTATGGGTAGAGTAAGTAAAGGGAAGCCTTATGGGAATGTGGTGTGCTCTCATGTTTATGGAGCATATGTTATATGTATATTTATTTGTATTATTGGTGGCATTAGTCTACCAAGTTTGCTAATCTTATTTGCAGGGCCTCTTACATGTAATTTATTTTCTTTTTTATCAGAGTGCGCAGCGAAAGCGAAGTAATTTATAGCCTTCTTGGTTTAGTTGTGTGTTAAATTTATTTTGTGTTTTGCAATTTAAAGATAAACTTTAATTTTATTTCAATATAGTCATGTGTGTTGCATTGCATTTATTTTATTTGATGGTTGCTTGATAGTATATGTTATTATGTACGACGGTATATATTTTATGTTCTTTTTCAATTAAGTGTTGTTTTTATATGAGTACTACGTATCTGTTTTATTATTTACAAAACTTTCTAGTTTGAATTTATATTCCAAATTATATTTTAGATCTTTGAACTTAATATATTTCATAACCATATTAGAGTTACTTTCTGACTTTCAAATTTTGTTATTTTTAATATTTTTTTTGTTATATTTTGGTTGTTTTCATTACTTCTTATTTAATTCTCTAATTTTGACTGATCTGTTTTATATTCTCTGAAAAAGAAATTATATACTCGGTCTAAATTTTAAACTTGTTTGAGTTGATATTAAGTCATAATGGGTGATTCCTTTGACTTGTATGTCAATTTGATAAGTCTAAATTTTAAACTTGTTTGAGTTGATATTAAGTCATAATGGGTGATTCCTTTGGCTTGTATGTCAATTTGATAAGTTGACACATTTTATCTGTTTTGATTTAATTTCCTTTTTCAGCTGATATTAAGTTTATATTGGGTGATTCCAGTAAACTCTAATGTCGATTTGATAAGTTGGCTTTTAAATATTGTTTTGTTGATACTAGATTGCAATGGGTGGTTCCATGCACATTTGTGTCGACTTGGCAAATTTTATAATCATTGTTTATAATTTATTACTTTATCGTATTTATTATTAGTGTTTCGTCGTTGTGAAATTTATTCTAAAGTTTTCAATTTCTTTTGCGAACTTTAATTTTCATATATATGTTTAGGAGGCGTACGCTCTTATAACATATGTCATGACTTGTGTTCGTAAGTGCTATTTCAATCAAGCAACTAGCTACTCTTTATTAAAGTGTTCTTATCTCTTTAAGTGGAGTATAAACCCGTGTGGTTACCTCTATATAAATTGGTTTGGCTATCTATTTACGAACTTTTTCTTCTTCGTTTCTTTTCTAAATATATTTATGTATGGTCGGATTTATTCTTTTATAATTTTACGTAAATATTTATTCCTGCTTCTTTTACAAATTACCTATAGTTTATTGTGCAAAAGTTTTTACCTTAAACTTTCTAATACTTGTCTTTGGTTCTTTCACATTTTATAAAATGATTGTTGTTACCGTGCTTCTTTACTATACAACTCTTTTGGTCTTCCAAAATAAAATATATATTATTTGAGTTGTCAAATTTTATACCTGCAAAGTTGTTTAGTTAACCAAAATCCATCGATTTCTGTTTTTTAATGTTCTTTATCTAGAGTATTTTCTTTTGTCTCTTGGTTGTTTTGAAGTTTCGAGGACGAAACTCTTTTAAGGGGGTGTGATTAATTTTCACCCTTTATTTTTGGTGTTTGTTTACATTAAAATGATTTTTTTTCGGAAAAATAAATAATTTATTATTTAAATTATTTTGGAACGTGCTGTTAAAATGTGTATATATATTTATATGCTGTGATATATTTATATTTATTTATTTTATGTTGTTAGTTTTTTATTTTAAAGGTTATATTAGTTTCATTATTTATTTAGGCGTTTAGAATGCAATTTTGTCGCGTTGCGTTTTTGTAACGTTGTTGGACCGACTTGGGTGATGAAATGTTGCATCGCATGTGGCGTGTCATGCTGGCCGAAAATCAGCAATTATGGTGTGGAGGATGAAGAGTTTTGGTGCTCATTAAGCTAACCTTTGAATATCTTGTAACCGCTCATTTAATCCCTCATTAACATTCTCATAAACCCTTCATTTTTCCTTGTCAATAAATTCTGATTTTTAATAAGAGAAATTCAACATCATTCTTCATTAAGCCTCGTCATTTTCAAAGAAAAGAGAGAAGAGGAAGAGAAGTGAAAAATAGGAGAAAAGTTCATCCCGGTTTTTCCTGTCACGCCTTCACGAAATTAACCATATCCGGAGATCTAACCGTTGGATCATTCTCAACTTTGGACAGCACGTTTATAACATCTTGATCTTCACTTTGATAGGAGAGATTGTGAATATGATCTTTCAATCGCTGGAAATCATGGTCGGACCAGAACAGCACGAAATGAGATTTTTCAATGTTCAAGAAGAAAACGCCTAGTGACTTGTTGGTACAAATTATCGCTCGTTGTGCTTTGGGGTTAGAAGAGGAATTGGATTGTATGCGTAACTATTAACTATCTCTTTAGACTCAGCTCTCCTCCCGACGTTCCAGGTAACTAGTAGTTATCTTAGAACGATAGAGATTAGAGTATTTTTCGGTATTATATTATTACGCTAGGAATTGTTTAAAATACTTTTTGAATGAAATTATTGATGAAATTTGACGTGGATATACTTGATATGCTGTATGAATATTGTATGCAGGAAAATAATTTTTGTCTGGGTTTTAATATTTATTCGATTTATTTGTTAATTTATGTGTTTATGGCTTACTCCCTCCGGTTCCTAAAGATCTTCCTTGTTACTGTTCCTACAGATACCAAGGAGCGTTCATTAATGTGGTGTCTAGGGTGGATAAATTATAATAAAGTAAGGCCATAGAGGAGAGAGAGGGTAATAAAGTATAATAAAGTAAGATCATAGAGGATAGAGAGGGTAATAAAGTATAATAAAGTGCAATTGTGGACCCATATGATAGTGACATGAGAGGGTAAAGAGGGAAATTTATTTTGCCAAATAAGGAATAAAGCAAAAGAGGGAAGATCTTTTGGAAACGCACTTAAACGGAAAGAGGGAAGATCTTTAGGAAACGGAGGGAGTATTTGCAAAATAAATATTGAACGAATGTTATAATTTATGAAATTATTTTTCGTGAAGCATGTTATGTGTGTAGTATGTATTTCATGCCTTGTAATAATTTTTTCCTACTGTTTACAGATTTATTTAATTGATTTATCTGTTTTTGCATTTTCGTGTTTGTTGGTATTTAAATCATGAATTTTATTTTTGAAGGCCGAAAAATCTATTTATTTGCATATTATGTATTACCGTGGGTTTATGCATGTTATGTGAATTTTTGGTAATTTTTGGGAGTCTATTTCTATTTTTAATTATTATATTGGCTTTCTTGAATATTATGTAAATTAACGTTTAAAATTACTTTTAAAGACCGAAGATTAGAAATAAAATTTGTACCATGTCAGTAGAGTCATAATGGTCGTATGATTATTTTTATGATAATTTACTGATCGCTTTTATTAGTATAATAATTTTTATTGTGTTTTTGTTATGAGTTTGAGGATATTCTTTTAAATTATTTAAGGGTTTAATAATCAGAAATAAATTGAGACCTTTTATGTTCTTTGAAATTGATGATTTATAGGTTACTGTGGTTATTATTGAGCATCATTATGTTTATGTAAAAATGATTAGTCGTGTACGTTTTATTGATTTAATAAGCCTTGGAGTTAATTGGTGGTGGCGTCAGACGCACGCTGATGCGTCAGACGTAGTTTGGTTAGTGCGCCAGTCGCACAGTGTGGTGCTGAGAGCACAGTTTTGTGTAGTCTAATTTTTCATATGATCTTGTACGTATGCTCTACTTCTGGTTGGTGATCTTATTTGATATGATGCATTTATGATTGATACTGTTAGTGCTGTAAAAACTATTTCATTATCATTGTTGATGCTTAGTGATGTTCAAAGTATTGTGGTTGGAGATATTTGTTGTAAGTTTGGAAGTTACTACTTTGAGGATTTTTGAAGAATTACTTTTGATGAATTATGGGTATAAGGTCGGGTGGCATCCCTTTTCACGAATATTTTTGAGCTGAATGATACTTTGATGATATTTATGAATTATGATTTTATTATTGAGATAAGAACATCCGGTGGGATAAATGTAGTCCCCGGTGAAGAACATGACAACCACCTGGTTTGCGAACTAGGGGTAAACCTGGGTTAATTGTTGTCGTCCGAGAGGTCAAGGAGTTCTGCATGTTCTACCCTGCATCGGGAGTTTGGCCATTCTTAGACACATGTAGTGGGGAACGTAAGCCCATTGACCGACCTGGAGATTGCGATCTGACAAACCTTAGGAAGTGAATTGCGATTCACTGGCGTTCGGTTTCTGACTCAATCACTTGTTTTACCTATACTTTTATTATTATAAAAGTACTCTTGAGATGATTTATTTATTTTTATCCAATTCACTTGCTATTTATTATTCATCTGCGTTACTTGTGAGTTATATGGAAGTGGATGCATATTGTAGTTGACTTAACTTTATTCTTTCCTTTCTTACTAATCTATGTCTGGAATAGACTTTGATTTCTTTTGTTCTGGGAGAACTGCTAGTTACTCCCCACTGATTGTGGATGTTTGTTGTATATTTTGCAGGTTTTGTTGATGGGAATCTTCTTTGGTTTTGGGCTCGGGTTGAGATGCGAGAATGAAATGATAGTTGTTTTAGGCCTAGACTTCTAGTTAGACTTTTCTCATTTGGAATACTCTGAATTAGTTATATATTGATATTATTTATTTAAGTTGGTCTCTTAACATAGTTATTTATATACCTTTGTATTAGAAGTGGCATTCCCAAAAGACGATGTTTCCGCCATCGTCCTATAATACTATTATTATTTCTTTCTTTTTCCACTTTGAAATTCTGGGGTGTTACACTATACTTATTCCTTATAGTCGGTTTCTTTTTCCTTGTTATGGCATTAATGATATATCTCCTCATACACAAGTAGGAGGCAAATTTTTTTTATCGCCCCGGAAGAATGACGAAAAAAAAATGCACATGAATATCATTTTCTTTTGTATTTTTCAGTGCATTTTAGGAAGTTTTTTTTCTTTCACTCGTTATTTTTTTTTTCCTATTTTTGGCATTTTTTTTGCTTCATTATTATTGTACGCTATTTTAGTATTTTTTTTGCTTTTTTTGTTTGTACTGTTTATGTATAATTATAATGATATAAATCAGGGGGAGATAATATATATGATTTATTATCATTTACTAATTTCAAATATTTACATGTTTGTAGTAAAAAATGGGAGATCTAGTGAAAAGACAATTTAACATATTAGATCTATCCGGGCAAAAGTTTTTAGAATGGACGGTGGACGCCCAAATGAATTTAAAGGCCCAAGGACTAGAACATACAATTAAGGGTGTGACAACCCAACAAGGTGATGCAACTACATCAGCCGCATCAGTAAAAAAGTGACTGAACAAGAAAAGGCAAAAGCCTTAGTCCTTCTCAGGCATCATTTACATGAAAGTTTAAAAACTGAATATCTCCTTGTGGAGGATCCCAAAGAATTATAGGATAGCCTGAGTGAAAGATATGGGCATCACAAAAATGTGCTCCTCCCAAAGGCACATTTTGACTGGCTCAATTTAAGATTCCAGGATTTTAAAGCAGTTAGTGATTACAATTCAACATTGTTTAGAATTGTATCATTGTTGAAATATTGTGATCATCCCATCACAGAAGAGCAGATGATAGAAAAAATGCTCTCCACCTTCCACGCTTCTAATATAATATTGGCAGAACAATACAGGTTCAGAGCTTTCAAAAAGTACTCTAAGCTAATATCGGTACTACTTATGGCTGAACAAAATACTGATCTTCTGCTGAAAAATCATAATCTTAGACCTACGGGGTCTTCAGCCACACATGAAATAAATGCAATAGAAAGCTCTGATCCACCTGAAGCAAATGCTATACATAGAGGTAGACGCGGTAATTACAACAATCGTGGGAGAGGACGTGGTAATTACCGTGGCCGAGGGCGTAGATGTGGTAGAGGTCGATTTTCCCCAAGAAATAACAATTTTAAAAATTCTGATAAAAATTGGGGACAATCATCTGGAAATCAGAAGCAGTCGTCCTATAAAGGAAATGACACTTGCCACAGATGTGGCATGACTGGGCATTGAGGTCGCACATGTCGTACTGCTAAACATTTGGTAGACCTATATCAGGCTTCAATAAAGAACAAAGGGAAAAATGTTGAAGCAAATTTTGTTAATGAAGCTAATACATCAATGCCCAGCCTTGATGTTTCAGATTTTTTTATGGATAATGCTGAAGTCGAAAACAACTTTGCAATGCATTAATATGCTTAGTTTATTTTAATTGCTTCAATAATCATTTTAATGTATACCCTCTTTTGAATATTAATAAAATATGCATTTTCTTATACTAATCTTCATATTTATTATTTATGAAGATATGGATTTACCAGAAGTTGGATCCAAAGAACAATGTCTCCTCGACAGTGGGACAACACACACCATATTGAAAAATAAAGATTATTGAAGGCTCTGGGAAAGCCTGCATTAATATCCTCGACAGTGGGCATTTTTCAAAACTTACAATATTCCAGGCAAATGTTAGCACAATATTTGGGACAGCCAAGTTAATTGAAGGCTCTGGGAAAGCCTGTATTATATTTCCAAATGGGACAAAATTGATAATCAATGACGCGTTATATTCGAGTAAATCTCAAAGAAACCTTATAAGTTTCAAAGATGTACGTCAGAATGGTTACCATTTGGAAACAATGACAGTGAACCAAGAGGAATTTATATGCCTCACGGCAGAAAAATGCGGCAAGAAATACATCTATGAAAAATTGCCAGCAATTTCCTCGGGACTATATCTCATAGATATACGTCCGATTGAGATTAATATCATATTTAACCAGAAGTTAGATAATAGAGAATTATTTACTCTATGGCGTGACCGATTTGGCCATCCTGGCACAGGAATGATGCATAGAATCATT
This sequence comes from Beta lomatogona, assembly GCA_947646795.1. Classification (NCBI taxonomy): domain Eukaryota; kingdom Viridiplantae; phylum Streptophyta; class Magnoliopsida; order Caryophyllales; family Amaranthaceae; genus Beta; species Beta lomatogona. The sequence goes on along the minus strand of CANSNZ010000245.1, from coordinate 816,691 downwards.
GAAAATTCAATTGGACACTCTATAAAGAATGTCAAAATTCCTCGGTCAAATGAATTATCATGCTCTGCATGCTCACTTGGCAAATTGATAATTAGACCATCTATAAATAAAATTGCCACTGAATCTCTAATGTTTTTAGAAAGAATACAAGGAGATATTTGTGGGCCTATTCACCCCGCATGAGGACCATTCCGCTATTTCATGGTATTAATTGATGCATCTACTCGATGATCACATGTGAGCCTTTTGTCAAGTTGAAATGCTGCATTTGCAAAACTTCTGGTTCAAATAATTCGATTAAGGACTCAATTCCCTAATCATACAATAAAGAGATTTAGATTTACTACTACAAAATAGGGCTTTAGCAACGGCCTAAATGTGTTGGCAAAGATCCATTAAATGTTGCCATAGACTTATAGCAGCAATTTTTTTGGCGTTACCAATAGGTGGCGCTGCTATAACTCTATGGCAACACTTATAATGCCTTAGGCAACAACTTTATAAAACTGTTGCCATAGATATCATTAGCAACGCTTTTCTTAGGCAACAATTTTTAACTTTTGCCAACAGTTTTATTATATCTAAGACGACAACTATTAAGTTTTAGTAACAATTATTTAGGATTTAAAGCAACATTTTTAGCGTTTAGGCTAACACTTTTATTATCTATAGCAGCACTATCAACCGTCTATGGCAACATGTATTGCTCTAATATTGCAACACTTTTGTAGTTTATAACAACATTTCTTGATACAACTATTGCGACACTTTTTCCTAAAGTCTATAGCAACTTTTCTCGCTACACTATTGCGACATTCTTATGTGAGTTTATAGCAACGTTTCTTGATACAACTATCGTGACACTTTAATGTGAGCTTATAGCAACAATTTCATACGCGTTTATTTAGTAGCTCATCAAAATTAAATATTATACCAAAATATCCAACTACTATAAAAAGAAAACATTTATTTCAAATTAAATTTCACTTACTATTACAATAAAATATCCATAATGATCATTCCAATGACGAAAACCATTGTTATAATATGAATACATCAATTCAGAAAACTAATGAATCTCCAGAGAGAACTAATAGTTCAAGCAATCTAGAACCTATATAGTATTAAATTTATTTGTTCAAAATCAATCCAAAAGACCTTGAATTTATGCTCTTCCTGCCATCCTTGTATCTACCTTTTTCCTTTTATCTACCATCCTGTAAACAGAAAAATAATAGTCAATTTTCCTTCTATGTTATGATACAATAGTGCAACAATGGTGTTCATTTGAAGCGTATCATGCAGTAGGTTCGATCGCAAAAGATCGGACTCGCAATGAAACTAGTTTCCATGTTATGATACTGTGTGATTCAGCATTTTGTGAAACAAAAATCCTAACTTTATATAGGCTACATGTCAGCTTATAGGTGGTTTTCCCAATCTAAAGTTTCTCATTCTAAATAATCTCTATATCTCATACGGTGAGGTGAACTGTATGACATATGGATAAGTTGCAACTAGAGTCATGCAGGGAGGGAGAACAAAAGACATTCAAGTGTTGGTTTCAAGTGAACCATCAGAAGGCTGGTGGGGTGGAAAAAAAAGGGTGCACAGGGTCTAGTAATTAACTTATGAGACAATGGTCAACATGTTGTAGTTGTTGCTCCTGTAACTGGTCTTGTTGCTGCTATAACTGGTCTTGTTGCTGTGAAGAAGATTGTTGAATCTGACCCATCTTCATCTGTTAATAAACATACATAAAAAAAAAAATCAATCAAGTTTTTAATCTATATTACGCACATATAGACAATCAAAAGAAAATTAAGTATACAAGATTAGGATACCATGAGAAATGGTTGAATCTTAGATAACTCAACTAGTTCTGATGTTCCTAGTCAAGCGACACAAAGTAGAACGCATTCTAACATCTATCAGCACATACAAGTTATATACAGACCATGATCACTTACCAATTGCACTTTTTCTGGTTTGTTAATGTTAGGGCCACGTCTGGCTGCTACATTACCCCCCACCACTTGCATCAGTATTAGCAGAGAACAAGTTTTCAAGTTCCGATATATCTATCTTAGGGGCCCTTCCAAATTTCACAAAACATTGAAAACAAAACCAAAAAACATAGAACACTGCAGAGACGTTAGTCAATATGAACAGGTGCCTGCAATAAGAAGGTAAAAAAGAAAACACTTGGCAATTTCAAGGTCACACCACCCTAGCAACAGCTGTACCCTTATAAATTCAACATTTTTAGACGGGGAAAAGTGGACACACAGTCTCACACACACACATACAGAGGACAAGAGAGAAGATGAAGAAGCAATTTAATAACACATGTGCAAACGATAGCTATGATCATGATAATTTAGAGATGAACTAGTGAAGGAACGGGGTCGAGTACATACCAGCCCGAGTCTCCTACTTCTGTGTACCAGCCCATAAACTTCCCTTTACAGCTCGAGTAACCTTCACCCAATGCAAAGGTTTTAAGGAAGCTTTCTTTGTCGTTGAAGAAGCACCTCTACTTCTTGAACTAGCCATCGCTAATATAGTTTTCCCCTTCAACAGACTGTGGAGGAGGTGGTGCACCCGAACCCTTAGGTGCAGGTGGTGGAGGAGGCCCAGGAAGTGCAGCTGCTTGAGTTCTAGGAGCCTTTGGTGCAGGAAGCCCACGAATCTCTATTACGCACATATAGACAGTCAAAATGTTGCTGGAACATATAGTCTCGCTGACTAATTCTTAAACACATAATATATCACATAATACTCGGTTCATCCTCAAATCCATACATCATTTCAAATTTAAACACATACTTTTATAGTCATAGACTTGTTTAATTTCAAGGTCGTCGAAATTAAAAACTATCTCCATTAACCATTACCAAGTTTAATTTGTTCAGAGAATATAAATTTACACTTAGAACATGCCATGCTTATTCTAAACCTTTAAATGGATTGAAGATAATATCCAAAATTTAACTAATCTAAAGACCTATAGTAATTCAATAATTCCGACATCTATAATTTACACATAAAATCCAGAATTTCATGACCAAGAATTTCTCTACAGAGCTAGTGAGGAAAACAAAACGGCAAGCTTTGTGGGTTGTGGTTCACAGTTGCGCTACCATGATAGGATTGACTGCAGGGGAACCGGAAGATCGAAGCACGAGAGAGAGTGTGAGGGAACCACGGGGAGGGAGAAACGACGGTTAGGGGTTTTGGGGAAAAATGGAACTCGAGAGAGAGAGGTCGAGGGCCCCGGGGTTTTTAAGGTCTCTAATTAATGAATGGGTTTATTTTTCTTCAAAAACCAAAATGTCTTCAACACAACCAACTTAATTAAATTAAAAAAAACCAATTTCCATCTTCCCAAATAACCCAACTTGGATTATTTTTAAATAATCCAAGTTGGAGTCTTCCCTTATGGTCCCTAGTGAAAACGGTTTAAACTTTTTAAAGGTCACTACCCCGAAACATTTCTTTAATTTTAATAGGACATGGGTTTAGAGTGATTTTTTTAAAAAATGGGTTTTCTTTTCTACTTTTAAAATCCAAAATAGTCTTCAACACGAACTTACTAAACTTAATTATGTAAATGTTTGCAAATATAATATACTACCATATAATTATATCCCATTGTTCCCTGAAAAAAAAAAAACTATATCCAATCGAAATCCAAGTTATTCAAACTCGTTTTTAAAAGTAGTATAATTAAGCTAATAAAATAATTAACTTACGATTAAATGTGCACTAAAATATTCCCTGCTACAAATAAATAACACATAATATCAACACCAAAATAACAATAGAAGATCATTAGTTCCAACTTAAATATAATAAGAATATTTAATATATAATTTTGGCTAGTTATGATAATTAAAACACTCTTAAGAATTTGGGAAAGTTGGGAGGGAAAAAAAAAAAAAAACGCGATCTATTAAAAAAATTAATAAACCTATTTTTTAAAAGTTTTTTTAAAGGCTTGACAGAAAAACCGTTGCAATATCTCATCAAAATATTAAAAGACTGAAAACTGTTGCAATAAAATAGTCATAATATATAATTGTTGCAATAGTTTTTCTATAGCAACGTTTTTTCGAAGTCAAAGTCTACTCAAATTAAAAATTATTTAACTGTTGCAATAGCTATGATATAGCAACGCTAGTCAAACTGTTGCATAAAAAGGCGTTGCTATAGTCCTATTTTGTAGTAGTGATTAGATAATGCTGAGAAATTTACATCCCAAACTTTTAATGACTATTGCATGTCAATTGGGATTGTTGTTGAGCACCCTGTGCCTCATGTACATACACAAAATGGTCTTGCTGAATCAATAATCAAAAGATTACAATTAATTGCAAGACCATTAATAATGAGATCAAAATTTCCCTCTTCAGATTGGGGTCATGCTATATTACATGCAGCAGCATTGATAAGATTAAGGCCGACAACCTATCATAAATTCTCACCGTTACAATTAGTATCAGGTCGAGAACCGAATGTCTCACATTTGAAAATTTTTGGGTGCGCTGTACATGCACCTATTGCTCCTCCCCAACGTACCAAAATGGATCCACAAAGAAGGATGGGAATATATGTTGGATTTGAATCTCCATCAATTATAAAATATTTAGGCCAACAACTGGCGATTTATTTACGGCTCGATTTGCTGACTGTCATTTTAATGAGTCAATATTCCCATCCTTAGGGGGAGAGAAAGTGGACCCACAAAATATAAAAACAGAAATTACATGGAACGCTTCGCATATGTCGTTTCTGGACCCGAGAACAAGTTCATGTGAACAAGAAGTCAAGAAAATTGTTCATTTGCAAAGTATTGCAAACCAATTCCCAGATGCATTCACAGATACTAAGAAAGTGACAAAGTAACATGTGCATGCTGAGAATGCCCCGGCACGAATTAAAATTCCTAGTGACAATAAGGCCAGTGAAGATAAGTCAATAGCACGTCGAAAACGTGGTAGACCACCCGGTTTTAAAGACTCAAAACCGAGAAAAATGAAAAAGCAAGGAGAAACAACGAACGAAATTAATATAAATCCTCCAAAGGAGCATGATGAAATTCATGATGAAAACAAAAATGAAGATAAGCATGTTCCAGAAGAACATGAACATGAAAGCATAGACAACAATGAAACTTCAATTAATTATGTTTCTACAAAGAAACAATGGAATCGAAAAGATGTTTTCTTGAATGAAATCTTTGCTTACTCCATAGCGGTTGAAATGACATACGATGAAAATGATATAGAACCAAATACAGTAGATGAATGTCGCCATAGAAAAAATCTGCCAAAATGGAAAGAAGCAATTCAAGCAGAATTGAAATCACTTGAAAAACGTGAGGTATTCGGACAAATAACCCAAATACCAAAAGGTGTAAAACGAATTGAGAAAAATGAAGTTACTAGATATAAGGCAAATCTAGTAGCCCAAGGCTTCTCGAAAATGCCAGTGATTGATTATGATGAGACATATTCTCTAGTAGTTGATGCAACTACACTAAAATTTCTGGTAAGCTTATCAGTTTCGAAAGGATTGCAAATGAGGTTAGTGGATGTAGTGACTGCATACTTATATGGGTCACTTGACACAAATATTTATATGAAAGTCCCTGATGGAATAAAAATACCAGAAAATCACATGCCCAAAGAGATGTTTTCAATAAAATTGAAAAAGTCACTCTATGGGTTAAAACAATATGGAAAAAAGTGGCATAATCGTCTTAGTGAATACCTATTGAGAGAAGGATTCAAAAATAATCAAATCAGTCCTTGTGTTTTCATAAAGCGATCCAAATCAGGATTCATCATCATTGCTGTCTATGTCGATGATTTGAATATTATTGGAACTCCCAGAGAACTCGAAGTAACTGCAAAGTACTTAATGAAAGAATTTGAGATGAAAGATCTCGGGAGGACAAAATTTTGCCTTAGCTTGCAAATAGAACATTTGAGAAATGGGATTTTTTTTTCCATCAATCAAACTATACAGAAAAAATTCTGAGACGTTTTTTTATGGACAAAGCCCACCCAATAAGTTCTCCAATGATAGTGCGTTTTCTGAATGTGAAAGATGACCCATTCAGACCACGAGAAGAAAATGAAGAAATTCTTGGTCCTGAAGTACCATATTTAAGTGCGATTGGTGCCTTAATGTACTTGGCTAACAATACTCGACCTGAGATAACTTTTTCAGTAAACTTGTTAGCTAGATACAGCAATGCACCAACGAAGAGACATTGGAATGGAATCAGACACTTGTTACGCTATCTTCGAGGAACACAAGATCTTGGATTATTCTACCAGTTGAAACCGAATGCGTCACTCATTGGATATGCAGATGATGGGTACCTATCAGATCCACAAAAGGCTAAGTCTCAATCCGGGTATCTTTTCACTTATGGAGGTACTGCAATATCTTGGAAATCCACGAAGCAGACTTTGACGGCCACATCATCAAATCATGCAGAATTAATTGCTCTTTATGAAGCTGGAAGGGAATGTGTATGGCTAAGGTCAATGATCAATAATATCCAAGACGAATGTGGAATGAAAACAATAACAACAAATCCAACTATCATCTACGAAGACAATACTGCATGTATCACCCAAGTAAGCGAAGGGTACATCAAATGAGACAGAACTAAACATTTATCACCAAAGCTCTTCTTCGCTCATGACCTCCAAAAGGAAGGGACGATAAACATCCAACAAATCCAATCATGTGAGAATCTTGCAGATTATTCACCAAATCCCTTCTGGCGAAGAAATTTGAAGAATTAGTCCGAAAAATTGGAATGCGTCATCTTCGTGATGTATGCTAAATTCAGGGGGGAGTATTATATGCGCTGCACTATTTTTCCCTTCGATCAGGTTTTTATCCCACCGGGTTTTTCCTGACAAGGTTTTTAATGAGGCAGTTAATTTTAAGCATATAAGGATACATAATAGTTGTACTCTTTTCCCTAGTTATGGATTTTTCCCACAGGGTTTTTCCTAACAATGTTCTTAATGAGACAACGTCTATTATGAGTTATCAATGGACATTCAAGGGGGAGTGTTGAGAAACAGTGGAATGGCAAATTCCACTGTTTAAGTGTGATGAATGTCTTGACATGCATTTAATGCATGTTAGGAAAAGTTTTCTTCCCGCGCAGAAAATGTTGAATCTGTAATTGTAAACAGTAGAATTTTTGCTTATAAATACCGGTGTAAGAAATCAGTTTTACACAATACGAATACAATACACTCTCTAATATATTTCTATCTATAGCTTCTCTCTCTACATATTTCTGACAACACATAATGTTTAGTAGATCTAGTAAATTATATCACCTATGTTCTTTTTTTCCTTACCAAATCGGGGGTTGGCTCATTTCAATTTAAAGATAAACTCGGAAAGTCCAATACAGATACATGGTGGGCCGTAGAGGTGTCACGTAGTTAGTTGTTGTAAAGGAAGAACATTAAAATAGGAAGAACATAAAAGAATACAACCTAAAAAAAAGAAAGTGGAAAAAACAAAGAGAAAAATGTTTATGAAGTAGTAATCTCTTCAAATTAAAAACATAATAAATTCCCATAAAAAAATAATAAATTCAATTGATATTATATATGACATATCTGACCAACATGCACACTACTAGAACTTGGGTCATTAATGACAACCCAATTATAACGGGTCAAATAATGACGGGTATAACAACTGTTTATGCTGATTTTCGCCTAAGCAACGAAATCCGATATGGGACGACAACTACCAGACTTATACGATATATGCTATGCAAATATGAGAAAGATGAGAATGAAGAACGACACAAAAAAGTGTTGACGCGGAAAAACCCCAATGAAGGTGGGTAAAAAACCGCGGGTGGATGTGAGTCCACTAATCCACCATAAGCAATCGTCACTCGGAGTGAATGACAATCAACACAACCTAAAATGTTTGTTCTAAGTACAATAGCTCAATTGCAGTATGAAACGAAATAGTAATTCGAAGTGTAAAGTGTTTTATGAATAAAGAGTGGACTATAGTTGCTTAAGCTTGTGTGCATGAGTTGGAATGCCTTTAACTTCAGCCTTGCAGCCCTTTTATACCCCTTCTCTGACCTCAACGTGCGTCCCCAAATATAGGAGGTGGTTAGCTGTAATATTGGCACAATCTCCCTGCTTCTTCTGCACAATCTTTGAACGCTTATTGAACCATTTGAACCCACTAGGATAACTCTAGACTCTTTCATCCTTATTCTTCGGCAACCAGTTATACTTTGACTTAGTCTCAGCGTCATACTTGCATCGTTAACGTCAGCGTCATAGATTCTCAGCGTCAGTGTCAATCTGCAAAAATCAGCCATAACAACAACCAAATAACAACCGGAACACCCATCGAGAATGTCTCTTGTGACAGGCTAACGACGGAATTTTCCATCAATAAATACCCCTATGAGATTTCCCGTTGTTAGTGGTACAATCTCTTGTAATGATGTGAGACATAACGTAATCAATATATATTGAATAATGAATTTTAACTAGTTTTTAGGCTCGGGCTATGCCCCGAGTACTTATATATTTCATTTATTAGTAATTTACATTGAAATTATAACACCAAATATTATTTGGTTTAGTGGTTAAGACATTAGTGCACAAGCTTCAGGTCATGGAATCAAATCTTATACCATGCATAATCTATTTTTTTATTGTTATATTGTGGCACAGTTCCTTGTTGAGGAACACCTTTTAATATATTAGTATAGATTGAACAGTGAGTTAAAAAATTGAACAATGAATCACACGTATTCCCTTGAAGTTGAACAATGAGTCTTTTAAGTTTTACATTACGAGTCCCACATCCTAAACACATTATATGCTGCAACAAACCGAGATGGATATTACCCTTTATGTTTAACAACTAACAAGTACAGATGATATATAATCTTCAATAAAAAAGAAAAAAGTCCCAACACATGACATATCACATTATCAACTATACAATCAAGAAGAATAAAGTCCATAAAACTGATTGCAAAACATAGAAACCAATTACGCTTTTGGTGGGAGGTACTTCTGTCGAATAAACTGAAGAAATCCCAACAACTTAGCCGTTGGTGGTGTCACCTCTATAACTTGAGGAACTTGTTTCATTGCCGTGATCCATGAGGTCAACAATGGGTACCTTTCTGGAGTTATCAACTTAACACCGCCGAAAATATCTTCTCCAACTTCATGGGTTCCGAATAGAGAATAGAACACTATGTCCAAATACCCAGGATTCACATCTTCTGAAAAAGATGGAGCACCATTTGGGTATATCTCTTTGATTCCTTCTTCAGCCACATCCAGTTTTTCTAGCAACTCATTTAACATGTTCTTCTGTGCTTCCCCTTCTAAGATTAGTGTTTTGTTCATGATCTCGAATACCTGCTCATGTGACATGTCAGCTAATTAGTTATTGGCTCAACCAACGAGGTTGATTCTGTTAATCCTGTAAGATCTTGTTAAATTCGTCTCAATATGTACATATTAAAACGTAATCAAATACATTCAAGGACAATGGTGTGTCATGGATATAATGCAAAAAGCCAATGAGAAGTTTAATTTTAGTCGAGTAATACAATTATACAAATTCAGTTGGCTTACAGGCTGGAAATAGGCGGCCCAAAATCGGAGTTTGGCCCTTAGGTAGGGATCCTGAGGCAGGAGATGCGGCGGGTCAGTCCAAGTTTCATCAATATATTCAAGGATGACCAATGACTCTGCAATTGGTAACCCATTATGCACAAGTACAGGCACTTTCTTATGCACTGGGTTATATTGCAGGAGCAACTCACTTTTGTTGGCTAGATTTTCCTCTATGTGCTCAAAGTCTATACCCTTAATTTTAAGGGCGAGTTTCGCCCTCATAGCAAAAGGGCTTGCCCACATTCCATGTAGCTTTACTGAGCTCGCTTCTGCCATGATTTGATTCTGTTTCTCACCTGAGTAATGTGTGAATGTGTCTAGCAATGACTTTAGTACTGCTTTATATAATGCTCAATCTTTGCCTTTTCCTTCATTATACAAAACTAACATTTTAAAGTGCTAGCTAGATCATTTTACTTGTTCCACTAGAGTTGGTAATCACTGACCTAAGCAAGCTTAGCGACCGAATTAAATATGGCTAAAATTTAACTCAACGTCGTCCGAGTCTAAATAACCTGAGATTGACCTGATTTAATCAACTCTTGTCCTGTATTTTTGTGACATGTTCTGATAGGAACTAGATAATTAATTCAAAGTGAACAAGAGCTGACCCGTTCAAACAAATATCTGTTTGTATTGTGGCTGTTTTGGTAAACGAAGAAACCTTTTGATGTCAATTTAAAAGTTGTTTAACAAAATAATTAATACTTTGTATATTTTAGTTAGTTGCAAGATTTCAAAGCACACATTTGCAAAGCATAATTTGAATTATCTATCCCTCCCCCCTTACTTTCAGTTGCAACATGGGGAGGTACAATTAGAGATAGAGAGAAATAAAAAGAGGGACGGTGTGATGAAGAACAACCAGAGATAGATAGTTTTCAACGCCAAATAGAGTAACATGACAATCAATTTAATTGAGATTGTCATAAAAGACAAGTATATTGTAATTTAAAGTAAAAGGAGAAAGTGTATATTTAATTGTCAACTATTAAACATCTCAAAAAAATTAATATTTCGAAGTTATACATTAACATATATTTAATATCTTCTACATTTAGATTTTTTTTATAAATCAGTCAAAAGCTTTTGATCAAGCTTAATATGTATACTTCTTCCATTTCTTAATATATTAACTTTTTACACTATTTGGATATCAACTTTGACCATCTCTAATTACTAATTTATAAAGATAAATGTTATAATTTTAAGGTTTTTTTTTTACGAAAAACTACCTAATAAAAAAAAAGTTGTGAAAAACTACCTAATAAATTATTTTTGTTGTAAAGACTACATTGCACCGGAGTTGGGGAGTTGGCTCAAATCTCCTGAGTTGGGGACTTGACTCAAATCTCCGGCGTTGACCAGGCCATGTGAGTTGCAAGTATGATTTAATAAACCCTTAATTTTAACCTTGTTCCCTAATTTCCCCAATTCCCCCCCCTCAAGTGATTCATTCAACTTACTAGTTCTGCTAAATGAAAGAAGTTTGCTATTGAGAATCCAATTGTAGAAGGTGAAGGTGGATCATCAGAGGGTGAGGATGGATCAACAAAGGGTGGATCAATAAATGGTGATATTGGGTCGGTGGATGGTTCTGATGAGGATTATAGAAATGTAGTCTTAAGTGATGGGGATTATGAGGATGAGAGTGATGATGATATATTTGTTGAGAATGTTGATGAGGACATAAATAAAAGTGTAATTAACCAGGAGCTTCGGTGAAAATAGTAGCCAACAAAAGGGATTTGAACATGGTGAAGAAGTAAAAATAAATATTGTGTTGTCCAGTGATGAGGAGTTGAATGAATCTGATGATAAAGTACTCAGCTTGCCTGGTTCCGATGATGAGCAAGGGGAAAAATTGGAGAAATAAGGGAAAAAAGTTAAAATTAGGGGTTTGTTAAAATACACGTGCAACTCACGTGACATGGACAACGCCGAAGATCTGAGTCAACTCCCCAACTCCGGTGCAAGATAGTCTTTTACAACAAAAAACAATTTATTAGGTAGTTTTTCACAACATTTTTTTATTAGGTAGTTTTTCGAGAAAAAAAATTTATAAGGTAGTTTTTCGCAAAACATCCTAATTTTAATTGTTGATGGGTTAATCTCAATGTAATTTTCAAAATATTTTTTTATAATTTTAAATAATATAGAATCGAAGATACTAATAATCAAAGATGTGTATCGGCAAGTGTACTAGTTAATATGAAGTACTCCCTAATAAGAAACGGAGAAAGTATGTATCAAACTAAACGCACGATCTTTATACTTTGTACTGCCTTTGTGGCTTTAATGGATAAAAAAAAAAACTAAACAGAGGATGCATACAAAAGTAAAGATAAAGACAAGTTCAAACATTGGATATCCATAAGTGACAAGGATATCCAGCATTTTTCTAAGGAAAACAGATAATAAAATAGATTTATTAATCGTTTAAGTCCTTTTCTTGAAGATTGAATTGCAGCATTTGAGATTGCGGATCGTTGATAATTTGATATCCTAATTCCTAAGATCTCAAGATATTATATATTATCATCACTTTGAACCAAATTAACGATATTATCAAGTCATATATTACATGAAGATTGAATTGCAGCATTTGATATTGCGGATCGTTGATAATTTGATATCCTAATTCCTAAGATCTCAAGATATAATATATTATCATCACTTTGAACCAAATTAACGATATTATCAAGTCATAAATTACATTGAAGACCTCGGTAAATGATATCGCTAATGGGCTAATGGCTATTGCGGTATATGGTTATGGAGCAGAAATGCCATGGGTCTGAAAGGTTTTGTATAATTATAATATGTTTTTCTTTTTCCACATAAGCATATTCAATTTAGGGGAAGGAACATAAGGTTGTGCCCACCTGCTCTTTCTTCAAAATCATGAATATTTATATATAGTGGAGGTGTCAAAAACTGGGCCGATCCACAGGTGAACCCGCATCTGACCCAGACCCAACCTGTTCCGAGCCGAGAGTGGAAGGTTGAAAAGCCGACCCATTCCGATCCAGCACCTACACGTGCCCAGTTGGACCCGTGAAATTGGAAACCCAAACCGAATTGGGCCGACCCAGGTTGGACTCGTACCCAGTTGTACTCGTGAAGAACGACTCAGACCCAACCTGTTTCCGACCCAAAACTAACCCGCACCCAATTTCACCTGTCAATGACCCAGTTACCACCCGACCTAGTTTCTACCGACCCAGATTTACCCGACCCAAATCCATTCCGACCCAATACAACCCAACCCAAACCATTCCAACCCAACCTTACCCGACACAACCACAAGTGACAAGTTGTAGATTAAAATGAGTCTTGACTTATCTTTTAATTTTTTATGCTTTTAATTAAATTGAGTTTTGACGCTTAAATCTTAATAATCCACCAGTGACAAGTTGTAGATTAAAATGCAAAAAAAACTTAGTAATTATTTGATAACTGAATTGAAAAGTGGATTTAAATATGAAGTTGTAGATTAAAATGCAAACAAACTTAGTAATTACTTGGTAATTACTTGATAAGTGAATTGAAAAGTGGATTTGGATTCGTAATTACTATTAAAGGAAGAAAAAGAAAGTAATTACTAAATTGCATTAGATCTCCGATCTTGTAAGGAGTAAGACAAGTAAATTAGCAAAAATGTAAACTTTCTTGTTTTCATTATTCATATACTTTAATGTTTACAAAATATCAAGTATTTACAAATGAATACTTAAAATATCAAATTAAAATGAGTAACTAAAGTATCAAAATATCAAAATTATGGACTGAATCAAAATGTATACATGTAACTAAACTACTAAAGTAACAGCAACAACAGCAAAAGCCCCAGCAGCAATAACAGCAACAACCCAGCAGCAACAACACAACAGCCCATCAGCAAGCCAAACATATGGTAGAAAACACCAAAAAAACTCACAAAGAAAAACATAAAGCAGTTGAACCCTAAATGCCTACCCTAAACACTGACCCAAACCCATAACTCAAACCCATAACTCAAACCCTAAACACAAACCCATAACTCAAACCCAGAGCACAAAACCAGAAACACAAACCCAGAAACTCAAACACAAACCCAGACACAAAACCCTAAAACAAACCCACAAACTCAAACACAAACCATAAACAACAAATAAAACCCGAACAGAAACCCAGACACAAAACCCTAACACAAACCCAAAAACTCAAACACAAACATGATGAACATAAATAATAAACACAAAATTCCAGATCTCAAAATAATTAAATAAACATATTTTAATTATAATGAACACATAATTTCAGATCTCAAAAAAAGCATAAAAAAGTTGAACACAAAATTCCAGATCTCAAAATAAACGTAAATAATGAATACATAATTTCAGATCTCAAAATAAGCATAAAAAACGAACACAAAATTCCAAATCTGAAAATAAATATAAATAATGAACACATAATTTCAGATCTCAAAATAAGAAATTTTAATCAATAATGAACACAAAATTCCATATCTCATAATAAACATAAATAATGAACACATAATTTCATATCTCAAAATAAGCATAAGTAATGAACACATAATTTCGGGTCTCATAATAAACTTATAGTAAATTCAAAAAACTAAATAAATCATGCGTAAACTTTACGATTTCACCTATTTCAGATCTAAAACATGTAAAAAATTGAAAAAAAAACATGCAATTCCAACAGATCTGCAAATCTGGACCAACACATAACCAGCAGTCAACACATATAGCAGATCTTCACCTACTTCTAAGAAAAAACGAAAATTAGAAAAACTTACCTGGATGCGACATTTTTTTTTATCAATTAAATTTTTGCTTTTTGCTTTTTTTCCCCCAGATCTTCGATTTGTTACCGTTTTCTTCAGATCCTCGCGTTTTTTTTATCCTCGCTCTTTCTTCAGATCCTTTCTCGCCTTTTTCATAAAACCGTCGGATATTCACCACAAGCCTCAAGTCTCAATTTCTCCAGATCTTTGCAAAAAAAATTGCGTTTTTGCGTTTTTACGCACAATAATTATGCCTTTTTAACACTCGAACTCACAAATTAATTAGGGATTTTGAGTTCTTAAGTTTTTTTTTTTTTGAGTGAGATAGAGAGGCGCTGAGAATATGAGAAGATTAGGGTTTCACTCGGAAAAAATGACGCAAATGAATTGGGGGGTCAAAAAAAGGGGGGTTTTATATTACCATTTGGGTTAGGGGTTTTAAGTGGTTTTCATCTGTTGCATGAAACGATTCAAGGGCTCAGATCATATATAGGCCATTTGGCTGATTTGCTCTTAATGAATTTAGGGCTAAGGTTAGACTTTAGAGAGTAGGACAGTAGAGAAATGAAAGGCTCAGATTTGCTACTGTGTAATCAATGGTCTCAATTCATGATCCATGATTTTTTTTTTGACCAATGAGCATTAAGAGTGACCAAGGATATGGATTTCAAAATATCAATGGTTGGATTTTGATCTTTCTCAAATCAATGGCATTAAGTATTCTAAATTTGTAATTCTAGTGTTGATAACTTGATTTGTTTAGTAATTGGTAATTAGTAATTTACTTAACTTCCTAAGCTAGTATTATTGTTAGAAATTAATAGAAATTATAAATTTTCGAAGTCTAAATTTAAATTAGTATTATTAATTTTAAACAAGTTGGAATATTCATGTAAAGATGATTATAAAGATGTGAAACTGTTAAGGCAAAACTGTAATAGCGTAATACTGATACGTGTAGCAACTCAAAGAGACGGAGAATCAAATAGACTCGAGAGTCGAGACTCAAGGCATGAGGACTGAGAAAAAGAGTGATTATTAATTTTAGCTCTCTGGAAGATTCCTCATTCATGTAAGGATGATTATGAATGATGTTAATGAATAGTGATTAACAAAGTAACCAATTAACAACTAACAAATTAACAAGTTTGTGAAGTTAGTGAATAGTAATTAACAAAGTAACAGATTAGATTTACAGCATGAACCGAAACGAACAAGTTGATATGAGTCATTCGACCTATGTGTGGTTTGGTCCTTAATGTATCAATCATTAATCAATATTCACTAATCGCTATATATTAATGTTCAATTTCATAAGTTTAAACAAACTTCATGCTTTCCTATTTATAATTTCATAAGTTCATAAATCATACTTCATTACTTCATGTCTCCTTCTTCGTACGATCATACTTTAGTCTTAAGTCTTCAACTCTACATATTATTAACTTTTATATTATATCTAATATTCTAATCTCATATTTTCATTTCTTAATTTCTAATTCTTTAATTGAAGTATTGAACTCATCTTTTAACTCTATTTTGTTGTTGTGACTCAGTGAGAGTGAGTAAGTCACTAACTAACTAAATGTGTAAGTTTGTTTATTGACTCTAATCAATAATCAGTATGGACTTATAGTTGTTACTTGTTAGTTGTCACAAATAAGTGAAGAACCAAAGTATTAAGTGTCGATTATCGAATGTGCAAACTCCAAAGTCCAAACTAGTAATACCAACTCTAAGTATTAATCATATGATCATTTGATGATTGATATTTTGAATATTTTATCATTATTCTTTAGTGATTAAATTTAATAACTTTCAATCTTTAATGTGTATGTAATAATGCAATTATACAAATATGCAATAATGAATGACCCGATGGCCAATGGCCCAAATCCCAATAGCCAATAATGAATAAAATAAGTCTTAGTTTAGTAACTTTTAAAATTAGTAATATAAGTATCAATGATTCAATGTATTATCACAATGACCCAATCACATGTTAATTGTTATAACTTCCGACTTCGTAACTTAATATATATATTCCGAAAGCCAGCTTAAGTCGATCCAACCGCACCTGATGCAGCCTTGTTTCGAGAGCCGATTTGTTCCGACCCAAGTCATTCCGAGAGCCAATTTGTTACGACCCGACCAAGTTAATACGACGCCGGCTTGAGGTTTGAGCCGACCCAAGTCCTTTCGAGAGCCAATTTATTTCGACCCAAGTCCTTCCGAGAGCCGATGTATTCCGACCCAAGTCATTCCGATACCGATTTCTTTCGACCCAAGCCATTCCGATAGCCGATTTCTTCCGACCCAAGTTATTCCGAGAGCCGATTTATTGCGACCCAAGTCCAGCCGAGAGCCGATTTTGGCCGACTTAACCTTATGCCATTCCGACCCAAATTCACCCAACCCAGCCACTAGCCGACCCATCCACAGCCGACCCAGTTCCGAGAGCTCCATCACCCAATTGAACCCGACCCAAGTCCACCCAGACCTACCCAGTTTCGACCCATGGCACACTCGCACCCAGATTATTCCGACCCAAATCTTTCCAACCCAGGTTGGGTCAACCCAAACCACCCAGTGACCCAGTTTGACACCATATAGTAATATAGTATATACACCTCTGAATAAATAGAAAGTATATACTCGTTGGCCATAATGATTGGATGCTTTTTATTGAATATTTTATTTCCTTATTTAATATAAATGGGGTGTCCTAACCATCCAACAGCTATTCCATCGCCGTTGTCCATTGAACGCGCTCTAAATAATCCTCCTTTCGCATGATTTATATTTTTTGACAATATAGGAAAACTAGACCTAAAATGCATTTGAAGACATAGTTAACACACAACGCCTTGCCATATCATGCGCATCCTGCACCTGGGCTCTATCAAGTTTGATAATCATGCAACAATCAAACCTTTTCGCCCATTTTTTTGATTTGCTGCGTTGTCCATAGCAAATGGATGAATTTTGTTTTAGAACCCTGTAACATAGAAACTAAGTTAGTAGCATATGTGACGATCACTATCTTTGAAAAATTTCTTTCGAAAGCCCATTGCAAACCATGGAGACAAGCTAGTGCTTTAGATTGCAGCGCATCCTTGGCTAAACCAAAAGAACCTCCTCCCTGAATTTCATTTGATTGTGGACTTTAAAGGACCCAAGCCATTCCCATTCGTTTGGTCTTACGAAACCAGGCTCCATCAATCTGAATGGTATGTTGGGGTTGACCATATATGTTCCTTCCCAAGTTCGCAGCCATGTATCCCGGGGGATGAGAATCATTTCTTTCAGGAGGATGTAAAAATCTCAAACTTAGACAACCCATAAAAGTTGATATGTCAAGATGATATCTATGTAGAGCATGAATTTTTTGCACTATGATTGAAACCTTTGCTTCTGTCCTTTCGCAGGATTATTGCCAATGTAATCATAAAAAATTAATTTCTTGGGAATTTTCGACCAAGCTTCCGATAAACTTTGATTTTCGGCTATTTATGTTTTGCAAAAGGCTTTGTTTAAAAACGGAGAAATTTTGGACAAAAAACCTTATATGGTCAGTCAGCTCTTCCTTTGTCCTAAATATATTCTCCTTCATATTATTTTTGTTGTTTTTTTAAGGAGAATACCATCATATTTTGTGGCAAAGTTTTCAAGGATATAAGATAGTCATGCACAATCTTGTTAAAAAAAAATTCTAGTTTTCAGATCCTTGTTGAATTATAGATCTATTAAGAGTTTACAATAGACTTCCTCCATTCTTCACAAATTGGAACACTTACTTTTACTCTAGACAATAAATAACTATAATAATTAATATATTTAACTATATTGACTAAATCTTTTACCAAAAAAATTGATATCTATTGAATATATACTGAGACAAATCGAATCAAATTTTACATAATTACATTTGTTTTCATATCATAGTTAAGAAATATGGTGAACATGCCCTAAGTGAACAATCTTAAGTCCAAGTGCAACAAGTTTTGTATAACAAATGAAGTCTTATCTTAGACAAGTAGAACGAGTAGGGTTTTATGCTCTAAAACCCTATTCTCTAAAAGCTCATATACCCAACTTTTTCAAATTGAGGATTGTAAAGTGAAAGTAAATACAATGTTTCATAAAGTTGCCAAAAACATATTTTAAATTATGTAAATCTCTTTAACTCGCTTTATCTTTCATAAATGTTTTCACGGATTAATTATTATAAATTCATTTTCGATGAAATACATTTTGATAATTTTGTCCCATATATATATATATATATATGATCACATGAGAATGTTCCTTACATGAGGAATGGGAATGAATCTCAACCACACGATTTGATTAGAGTTACAAGACTTCTTCATTAGAGTTATACCTCCGAAAAATTTTTGAGCCCAAATTTTTTTTTTCTAATATTCTTTTTTTGCAGTTACATCACTTTTACATTGGAGTTACGTCACGTGTTCATTAGAGTTACGTCACTTTGTCTTCATCGGGAAAACTTAGTTTTGGTAACTTTTTAACTAATTCTTTAATTTTTTCTAAAGTCTTTGTGTCAGTATCATTCCATCTAAAATCGTAGTCTTTCTTTAGTTTTTTAGTTAATGGTTCAGTATATTGTGATAGTTTAGGGATAAATTCTCTAACCTGATTAACGAACTTCTTTTTAAGACTCAATCCCTTTTGCTCATAATAAACCTTAATCAGTTAATAACAATTCTATCAGCTTTCATATAAGTACTGCTAATCCGCTTTGACAACCCTTAAGCACTTAAGCATAATTAAATAAATTCATGTTTTTCAACCTCACCACATAGGTTTTATGCATCACGCCCTCAACGCCTTCTCATTTTTAACGGCTAAACGGGCTCCTGCTACCAATTGTCTCTTGGTTTCTAAACATGATTTTACTTAATCGGGGAAAGCATAATTAAGATAGCATACATCTTATATGAAATTATAGAATCATCTTAACAGATCTCAGTATTATTATAAACTAGGGGATTGAATTTTAATTTAGTTCATAAGAAAAGAGGTTACCTTATCTGCTTCCATAATTGTCTGTAAAATATCTTGAAGAACTAGCTCTAAGTAAGTAACTCCGATTTTATGAATAGTAAGCTCTGATACCAACTATGGGGGATGAAGCGTGTTTATTATTTGAGAGAAGAAAAGTTTGGGAGAGAGGAAGAGTTGTGAGAGGTGAGAAGCTTGCTGATGATTCTTTGCTTCACCAGCTTATCTTATTTATAGGCAAAGTTATTACAAGTGCCGTACAATTTTACAAAACTATTCATATTACTATTTGCTACAGTGAAAAGTGCTACAGTGAAAGTACTATTCACTATTCACTATTCACATATTTTACGCGTTAGCCGCCTAACTTTTGTCCCGTTGTAACTATTACAAAGTTTATCTGTTATATGATAAAATATCTCTATTTTACAGTGCTTATCTTTGTAGACAGATGTTTTATTCTGGTACGTTGTGTTCTATCTCTGTAGTTGATATTGCAATGTTAGATGATTCAGCTCTATCTTCAGCTCTATCTTCATAACTGTCCATATCTTCGATTATTGGTACAGTCATTTGCTTAACTCCACACATCTTACATGAGTGGTTATTATTTTGTTGCATCCAACTGCAATATCTTTTCAAAGTATCTTCAGTTAGAAAATTCCTTGGTAAATACCGTGTAACTGGCGCTTGATCTGGGTGGAGCAGGCTTCATATCCATGACTTAATGGTTTCGACCGCATCATGGCCGTATGATTTGCTTTGAGATATAATTAATGTGTTTAACTCTCTATGATTTATCCAGACATAAGTCTTGACCATGCTAAGCAAGGCTTCATAAATTGCTTTTATCTTGACTGCCCTCTTTTCTCTGAGGAGGTCTGGTATCTCATTGCGATTTAATTCTGGCTGTGCCTTAATTTCTTCGGGAAAGATAAAATTTGTTGTACAACCCATTTTAACAACCCTAATACATGGTTTTATCTCGGAGAAAGTAACTTCGCCTGGGGCGGTATAGCATCTTACAAAAATCATGGGAGATTTTGTAATATGCAAGTAACTTTTAGCTGCTTTATATAGATCAGGAATTGATGATAGCTCCTCTCCATTCAGTGTATATACTGAATTAAGAAGGCCATAATCATAAGCTGCTTTGATTAAATTTGCATTGCAACCAGGCAACGCTATTAACTCGTTTACCCTTTTTAAAGGGTTAGTAACATATCCACCTTCGATCTCTCCATGGCGGTCTTTTGTGGTTATCTCTGGGAAGGTATTTAGCCTATTGGCAATAAGTAAGAAATAATCTATATATTGGCGAACTTGAGGGATCATTGTTTGTTTGGTACCTAAGGTTAATTTTTCCTTAAAAGAAGTGGTATCTGGTATTAAGCTTGGAAAGTTTATTTCATTGATAACTGGAGTAGAGTTATTAGCTTGATTGGGTTTATAGGTTTGTAGGGACATACTTCGTTTGAAAGGGGAGTTAACTTTTCTTGTGATAACTCGTCTTTTATATTTTTGGCTAGTGCCAATATCTGCTTGCTCCATATTAGGATTGCTGGAAGTGGCTTCTCTTTTCATAGAAGCAAATTCTTCCATTATCTTTTTGAGTTGTATCTTGAGCTCCTGATTTTCTATAATCAGTTGTTGAACTATGTCTTGAGAGATAGTCTGCAAAACAGTTTTCGCTAGTTTTTAGTAATTCGATATTAAACTCATATTGGTTAATATCTGCTACAATCCTGTTTATCTCCTTCCTCGTAATTGAATCCTGCAATTTTTGGGTTAGCCGACTTTTAACAGTTCTATTATCTGTTCTAATTATAAATTTACTATAAACTATGTAACATTCAAATTTTTTAATTCCATATTTTACTGCTTTTAACTCTTTTTTATTTATATCCCAATTGATTTCATTTGCTTTGAATGTTCCTGAGTGATATCGACAAACATATTCATTTTTATCGTTTTTATATCTATACTTTAATACTGCTCCGTAACCGTTATCAGTTTCACTAGCATCTGTTTCTACTATCCATGTAAATTCTTTGTCTTCATCGGGAAAACTTAGTTTTGGTAACTTTTTAACTAATTCTTTAATTTTTTCTAAAGTCTTTGTGTCAGTATCATTCCATCTAAAATCGTAGTCTTTCTTTAGTTTTTTAGTTAATGGTTCAGTATATTGTGATAGTTTAGGGATAAATTCTCTAACCTGATTAACTATTCCTAAGAACTTTTGTAATTCCGTTTTAGTATTAATTTCTTGTTGAAAGTCTATAATTTTTTGGGCTATATGGTCTTGCATTTTTATTCCAGCTTTATCTATTTCAAATCCTAAGAATTCAATCTGAGTTTTAAATAATTCCATTTTCTTTTTGCTTAGAACTATACCACTAGTTTTAATTATTTCTATAAACTGTTCTAATAACTTATGATGTTCTTCTTGAGTTTTCGAATAGATTAGTATGTCATCAATGTAGACTACACAATTTGATAATTGATTTAAATATTTATCCATAAATGCTTGGAATCTTCCTGGGGCATTTTTATATCCAAAAGGTAATACATTCCATTCATAAAATCCATTAGGGACTTTGAATGCTGTTAATTGTTTAGATTCTTCAGTTAATTTTAATTGGTGAAAACCACTTTTACAGTCAAACTTTGAAAAATAATTGTAACCTTGTATTTGCCTCATTTTAAATATCTTATTTGGTATGGGGTAATTATATGTAATTGTTTTTTCATTTAGGATTCGATAATCTATAACCATTCGGGTTTTTCCTCTTTTTTGTTCAGAGTGATTATTAACTATAAATGCACTGCTACTATGTTTTGAATTACTTGGTCTAATTAATTGGCCAGCTAATAGTTCCGTTATATGCATTTTAAATTCCTTTTCATCTCTTTGGGTATTATTAAAGGGTTTTTGTGATATTATCCTATTCGGGTCTTTTAATGTCGTTTTTATTTCCGTTTTATGCTGATGCCAATTTTCTAATGGATTGTCACTACATAGTTCTTCTAATTGGTTTTTCAAAGGAGTAAGTTTATCTAAATGTAATATTCCTATTTCTATTATGTCAAGAGTGTTACTTTCTTTTTTAGTATGCATTTTTTGGACTATTTTTGCTTCTGTACCTATTGCACATTTTTCCCACTCTATTGGTAATCGTTCTTTATTAGTGACTACCTTGGCTTTTAACTTATGTCTACAAGGGGTAAACAGGGTAAGAAATTCTTTATCTATACTAAATGGTTTATATTGGTTTAAGAAATTTGTTCCTAATATAATATCTTTTCCTATTAATTCAAAGCAATATACCTTAGGTATAAGTAAGATTTTATCCCAAATTTGTATTTTTACATTTGTTTGATAAAGCGTAATTCTACTGCTATTGTTATTAAATCCATTTATTCGAAAAGGTGAGCGTAGGGTTTTCCATTCTGGTAAACAATTTTCTTTCATTATTGTTGTTTGTGCTCCTGTATCTACCATTGGTGTATAATATCTACTTTTATATCCGTCAAAAATTATTTTTATAAGTATATAGATTAAATTACTCATGGTGATTAAGAATTACTAAGTCATTTGTCATTTTTTGTAATCGCTGTTCTAATATTTCTATATCTCTAGTTTTCTCTTGTAACTTTTTAGAATATAATTGTATACTATAGCGATGACACCCTGCAAATCTAATGTAGTTTAGTCTTTGGCTTAGATAAACCTTTTCTTCTTGTGCTATTTCTAACTGTTTTTGTAATTTTACTAGTTCAATTAAACTAGGTATAGTGTTATTCATTCATTGTTTTAGTTTTATATTGGGTTTGATTATATGTAAATTCAAAATAATCTTGGTTTAGTTTCCATGGTTTAACCTTTTCTAAGAAATCTTTTCCTAATACTATTTTGTTATTTAGGGTTATAACGTATTCAATGTTTATATCTTGTAGTACAATCTTTGTTGTTAGGGTAATTAATCTATTAAAATTCTCATTGATGTTAAGAGACAGTTTTTCTAATGGGATATAATTATTTTCAATGTTGATATATATTTGTGCTGTTAGGTTTTTTGTTCCTATTTGTATAATTATATAATGTTCATATGATTTTAGTTGAATAGGTAGACTGTCAGTTAAATGTCGTTTGGATCGAGAAATACTCAACCGTTTCTTTACTATTTCTAAATCTTCATAGTTTGGTCTTGAATATAATTTTAATCCTTTTTCTATAGGTAAAATAAGATCTGTAAAAGGGGTATCTATAGTAATTGGTCTTAATTTTGTTTTGGTATAGACTTGATGTTGGTCTGTTAAAATATAAGCATTCTTACATTGTACTGTCATAACTTTTGATCCATTGGTCATGTTTATTCCACTTAGCATCCAATATAATACTAATGCTTTTTCTATGTTTTGGTCAGTTAAACTTATAGAATAATTTGGTTTAATTATGAACCTTACTTTCTGATAAATAAGAGTTCCTTTAAGTTGAGCTATAATAGCTTGTTCTACTAGTTCTTTTATTCTGTCATCAGCTAATTCTAACTCTAAGGGAGTATCTATTCCTTCTTTAAAACATGCTTTTATTATTATTTCTATGGCTGCTAGTTCTACAAATCTAAATGTAATTGGTTTATTTTTTAATGTATTGTTAATTTTGGTTATTTCTTCATTTAACACTTCTTATGTTATTAAAGGAACTCTAGTATTTCCTTGTACTTGGGTTATATCTATAACATGTTCTTTATCTGCTATAACTAAATATTCTTCCTTTTTCTTTTTAAAATACCGTGTTAAATTTGTGAAGTCAAATTTTTTCTTATCTACTATTTTATCGGGTGACAAAGTAAATCCTTCATATTTTAATGAATTATATTTTTGTAAATCAAAAATAGCTCTTTGATTTCTATGTTGTTCCGTAATATCTTCATCATAATCAACTTGTTGTAGTTCCTTACTCATCACTATCAGTTTCAATATTATCTTTTTCTTCATTACTTTCTTCATGACTTACTATTCCATTGATTTCATCATTATCTGTTTCATATTCGAGTACATATATTTCTTCATCTGATGGTATATTGGTTTTACCTAATTCATATTCTGCTATATGGAGTTCAATGAAATTTATATTTTTAATATTTTTAGTATTATTTCTATTGGTCTTTGTTTTGCATTCTCTTGCTATATGACCTATCTGTCCACAATTGTAACATTTACATCTTTTGGGGTTTTTTGCATATTTATAAATTTTTCTTTTAATAAAGTAATTTTTATTTGATCTTTTCTTGTCTTTATATTTTCCATATGGTTTGAATCTTTTGTATCGTCTTCGCATCAATTTAGGTCTTTTTGCTTTATATCTTTTATTTAATTTGTGACATCCAAATTTAGGTATTTCATATTTTTCACAACAGTCACTAAATTTAGCTTGTCGTTTAAATTCCTTTTGGTTATTAACTTCCATACATTAATTTTTATACCATGCTTGTAAATATGCTATTTGTTCTCCTAAAGTTCCTGTTTTAGGTTCTGTGTAAAAGGCTTGTTGTACCATAGTATTTATAGGTATTGGTAATTTTTCAAAATATAGTTTTCGAAATACTGTTAATTGTTCAGGGGTTTCGGTTCCTAATTCATAATAATTCATTTGGAATGCACAATTATATCTATTTAAATCTTCCGGACACATAGAACATATTTGCATATTATATAATTGGGACTTACAATACTCCTTTTTGGCTATAGCAAATTTTAAGTCTCGTATTTGGATTACTAAATTCTCTTCGAATTATTCTCTCATATTTTTTCAACATTTGGATTGGATCTGTCATCTCAGTTCCTTCTATCTTGGTACTTCTTAGTTATGTTAATTCTAGTATGCCTATATTATTTAAAAAGTTTTTAGCTATTCCTGTTATTGTAGCTTCAATATAATTTGCTGCCGCACTAACGTGTATTTTTGCTTCGATTAATTTTGCAGTTATTCTAGCTATCCAATTTTGTATGTCTATTTCAGTATTTATAGAACAATCTAGATTTAAAGTTTCTCCTGATTGATTATCTCTTGGTATATAATTGTTTTCTATTTTACTTCGATATTTCCATATATAGTCGTTATTTTTATACTTATAATCATATTTTTTCTTTTTAAAAGTAGGTTTATAACTTTTATCGGTTTCCATATGATCATAATTGCCGTCGTTGTAGACTTTTGTGAGTACATTAATTTCTTCATCTTTATCCGAGTTAAAGTCTGCTTCTAAATAATTTGAATATCTAAATTCTTGACTGGATTGTTCAGAACAAGTTTCATCACTGTCTTGTAATACATTTATATTGTTTACTTCAAGTCGTTCAATTTTCGTTGTTAAGGCTTCTATAACAGTATTATTTAGCGTCTCGTTATCTGATTCATGGATTTCTGATATTTCATTATTGTCTTTGATATTACTTATAAGTTGTTCTTCGATTTTATCAAATTTTTTATTATATTCTATTTTAAGATTTTGTATTTCTTCATTAAAATTATTTTCTACTCTATAGACTTTGTCTAAAATTTGTTTGGTATTAAGATGTATTATTTTAATAGATTCTTCCATTTTTCTCATTCGTTCATCGTATTTTCTTTCTAGTTTCTCTAATTTTTTATAAATATCGTTAATTGTTTTGTTATCCTGATAGCTACATTCTATGTTTGTCAGTTGTACTAAATTATTCTCTAGCGCTAATCTTCTTTCTCTATGAAATTCATTTTCTAATATAATTTGTTTTCGATCTTTAATTAAATAAAATGTACCATCACTAATTTCTGCAAATTGTCTATTTTGATTAGTCTTGTGTATTTTAAATGGACCGTCAGGGTATCTAATAATTTCTTCTTCAATGGTTTTTTCGTTTTTATTCATTATTCATTATTCTTGTTTTAATTACTCGTTCATATTCTACTTCTATTTTCTTTCTTAAAAGTAATTCGGGAAATAACTGTGAATATTCTTTAGTGATCTTCTTTCCTAATATTTCATACCCTTGTTCTTCTAATTCTATTGGTAACTTAGTATTACTTGACTCTGGTTTGTCTGGTTTATTTTTACTTTCGTTCAGTAATTTTATAACTAATAAAATATTCGTATTAATTATTCTTAGATTAGTACCTAAGTGTTCGTCTTTTTCTAGTTCACTCATAAGCATAAAGCTGGTTTTCTATTTAGCTTATAATTCTTATAATCTTCTATGATTTTCTTAACCACATCTTCCTGTTCCTTAATTTGTATTTCTAGTAATTCTAATTGATCATCAAAAGGTTTTAACTATTTTTCATAGTCATAATTATCATTTAATGTTGCTCGTTCTAATATTTGTAGTTTATTAATGATAGCTATTTGCTTTTGATTACTTAATTCTAAACTTTTAATATCCGCTTGCATAAGTAATATAAAGTATTGCCAATTAGCTTTTCTCATTGCTTCGTTTACTTGTGATTTAGTACTCATACGTATAATGAATTTTGTAAGTCCTTAAGTTTTTGTTTAGCGATTAACTTTTGATTCTTCTTATTTTGTAGACTAGTTAGATATTTTCTTAAGGCATCTCTTAGTTCAATATCTTTTCTTCTATTGGCTTCATATAAATAATTTTCAAATTCATCTATTTTATCTTGTTGAATCCGTAGTTGGAAATTTAACATATTTTGTCGCATTTCAATATCTTCTAGGACGTTTCTGATTTGTGATTTAGTCATATTGAATTTATTAATTGTTCAAGTTCTATTAATGATTGGCTTAGTTCTATTTGTTTTAAGAAATCTAATAATTTTTTGATTTCTAGTTGTACTTGTACAAGTTTATCTATCCTGTTGTGTTCTTCCTGTAATATATCAATTAAAATATTCCTTAAGTCAAGATCTTCTACTCTAGCTGCGTGAATATGAGAAATTCTTAGTTGTTCTTTTAAGTTATCAATTTTAAATTGTAAAGCATAATTTATCCATTCAACACGTAGTTTAACAGTTTTTATTAGAGAACTCATAATCTAAGTAAATAATCAGACAAATATTTAAGCAAATAAACACGTGAATAGGTAATTAATCAGACAAATAATTGTCTGTAAAATATCTTGAAGAACTAGCTCTAAGTAAGTAACAGTTTTCGATATCACTCAGGAACATTCAAAGCAAATGAAATCAATTGGGATATAAATAAAAAAGAGTTAAAAGCAGTAAAATATGGAATTAGAAATTTTGAATGTTACATAGTTTATAGTAAATTTATAATTAGAACAGATAATAGAACTGTTAAAAGTTGGCTAACCCAAAAATTGCAGGATTCAATTACGAGGAAGGAGATAAACAGGATTGTAGCAGATATTAACCAGTATGAGTTTAATATCGAATTACTAAAAACTAGCGAAAACTGTTTTGCAGACTATCTCTCAAGACATAGTTCAACAACTGATTATAGAAAATCGGGAGCTCAAGATACAACTCAAAAAGATAATGGAAGAATTTGCTTCTATGAAAAGAGAAGCCACTTCCAAAGAATCCTAATATGGAGCAAGCGATATTGGCACTAGCCAAAAATATAAAAGCCGAGTTATCACAAGAAAAGTTAACTCCCCTTTCAAACGAAGTATGTCCCTACAAACCTATAACCCCAATCAAGCTAATAACTCTACTCCAGTTATCAATGAAATAAACTTTCCATGCTTAATACCAGATACCACTTCTTTTAAGGAAAAATTAACCTTAGGTACCAAACAAACAATGATCCCTCAAGTTCGCCAATATATAGATTATTTCTTACTTATTGCCAATAGGCTAAATACCTTCCCAGAGATAACCACAAAAGACCGCCATGGAGAGATCGAAGGTGGATATGTTACTAACCCTTTAAAAAGGGTAAACGAGTTAATAGCGTTGCCTGGTTGCAATGCAAATTTAATCAAAGCAGTTTATGATTATGGCCTTCTTAATTCAGTATATACACTGAATGGAGAGGAGCTATCATTAATTCCCGATCTATATAAAGCAACTAAAGTTACTTGCATATTACAAAATCTCCCATGATTTTTGTAAGATGCTATACCGCCCCAGGCGAAGTTACTTTCTCCGAGATAAAACCATGTATTAGGGTTGTTAAAATGGGTTGTACAACAAATTTTATCTTTCCCGAAGAAATTAAGGCACAGCCAGAATTAAATCGCAATGAGATACCAGACCTCCTCAGAGAAAAGAGGGCAGTCAAGATAAAAACAATTTATGAAGCCTTGCTTAGCATGGTCAAGACTTATGTCTGGATAAATCATAGAGAGTTAAACACATTAATTATATCTCAAAGCAAATCATACGGCCATGATGCGGTCGAAACCATTAAGTCATGGATATGGAGCCTGCTCCACCCAGATCAAGCGCCAGTTACACGGTATTTACCAAGGAATTTTCTAACTGAAGATACTTTGAAAAGATATTGCAGTTGGATGCAACAAAATAATAACCACTCATGTAA
The DNA here is from genome assembly GCA_947646795.1 of Beta lomatogona. Classification (NCBI taxonomy): domain Eukaryota; kingdom Viridiplantae; phylum Streptophyta; class Magnoliopsida; order Caryophyllales; family Amaranthaceae; genus Beta; species Beta lomatogona. The sequence goes on along the minus strand of CANSNZ010000245.1, from coordinate 787,646 downwards.
GATGTGTGGAGTTAAGCAAATGACTGTACCAATAATCGAAGATATGGACAGTTATGAAGATAGAGCTGAAGATAGAGCTGAATCATCTAACACTGCAGTATCAACTACAGAGATAGAACACAGCGTACCAGAATAAAACATCTGTCTACAAAGATAAGCACTGTAAAATAGAGATATTTTATCATATAACAGATAAACTTTGTAATAGTTACAACGGGACAAAAGTTAGGCGGCTAACGCGTAAAATATGTGAATAGTGAATAGTGAACAGTACTTTTACTGTAGCACTTTTCACTGTAGCAAATAGTAATATGAATAGTTTTGTAAAATTGTACGGCACTTGTAATAACTTTGCCTATAAATAAGATAAGCTGGTGAAGCAAAGAATCATCAGCAAGCTATATACTTGCAGACTTAAAATTTGCTATAGCCAAAAAGGAGTATTGTAAGTCCCAATTATATAATATGCAAATATGTTCTATGTGTCCAGAAGATTTAAATAGATATAATTGTGCATTCCAAATGAATTATTATGAATTAGGAACCGAAACCCCTGAACAATTAGCAGTATTTCGAAAACTATATTTTGAAAAATTACCAATACCTATAAATACTATGGTACAACAAGCCTTTTATTCAGAACCTAAAACAGGAACTTTAGGAGAACAAATAGCATATTTACAAGCATGGTATAAAAATTACTGTATGGAAGTTAATAACCAAAAGGAATTTAAACGACAAGCTAAATTTAGTGACTGTTGTGAAAAATATGAAATACCTAAATTTGGATGTCACAAATTAAATAAAAGATATAAAGCAAAAAGACTTAAATTGATGCGAAGACGATACAAAAGATTCAAACCATATGGAAAATACAAAGATAAGAAAAGATCAAATAAAAATTACTTTATTAAAAGAAAAATTTATAAATATGCTAAAAACCCCAAAAGATGTAAATGTTACAATTGTGGACAGATAGGTCATATAGCAAGAGAATGCAAAACAAAGACCAATAGAAATTTTCATTATTGTGGTTTGTGCTCCTGTATCTACCATTGGTGTATAATATCTACTTTTATATCCGTCAAAAATTATTTTTATAAGTATATAGATTAAATTACTCATGGTGATTAAGAATTACTAAGTCATTTGTCATTTTTTGTAATCGCTGTTCTAATATTTCTATATCTCTAGTTTTCTCTTGTAACTTTTTAGAATATAATTGTATACTATAGCGATGACACCCTGCAAATCTAATGTAGTTTAGTCTTTGGCTTAGATAAACCTTTTCTTCTTGTGCTATTTCTAACTGTTTTTGTAATTTTACTAGTTCAATTAAACTGGGTATAGTGTTATTCATTCATTGTTTTAGTTTTATATTGGGTTTGATTATATGTAAATTCAAAATAATCTTGGTTTAGTTTCCATGGTTTAACCTTTTCTAAGAAATCTTTTCCTAATACTATTTTGTTATTTAGGGTTATAACATATTCAATGTTTATATCTTGTAGTGCAATGTTGTTAGGGTAATTAATCTATTAAAATTCTCATTGATGTTAAGAGGCAGTTTTTCTAATGGGATATAATTATTTTCAATGTTGATATCTATTTGTGCTGTTAGGTTTTTTGTTCCTATTTGTATAATTATATAATGTTCATATGATTTTAGTTGAATAGGTAGACTGTCAGTTAAATGTCGTTTTGATCGAGAAATACTCAACCGTTTCTTTACTATTTCTAAATCTTCATAGTTTGGTCTTAAATATAATTTTAATCCTTTTTCTATAGGTAAAATAAGATCTGTAAAAGGGGTATCTATAGTAATTGGTCTTAATTTATTTTTGGTATAGACTTGATGTTAGTCTGTTAAAATATAAGCATTCTTACATTGTACTGTCATAACTTTTGATCCATAGGTCATGTTTATTCCACTTAGCATCCAATATAATACTAATGCTTTTTCTATGTTTTGGTCAGTTAAACTTATAGAATAATTTGGTTTAATTATGAACCTTACTTTCTGATAAATAAGATTTCCTTTAAGTTGTGCTATAATAGCTTGTTCTACTGGTACTTTTATTCTGTCATCAGCTAATTCTAACTCTAAGGGAGTATCTATTCCTTCTTTAAAACATGCTTTTATTATTATTTCTATGGCTGCTAGTTCTACAAATCTAAATGTAATTGGTTTATTTTTTAATGTATTGTTAATTTTGGTTAATTCTTCATTTAACACTTCTTGTGTTATTAAAGGAACTCTAGTATTTCCTTGTACTTGGGTTATATCTATAACATGTTCTCTATCTGCTATAACTAAATATTCTTCCTTTTTCTTTTTAAAATACCGTGTTAAATTTGTGAAGTCAAATTTTTTCTTATCTACTATTTTATCGGGTGACAAAGTAAATCCTTCATATTTTAATGAATTATATTTTTGTAAATCAAAAATAGCTCTTTGATTTCTATGTTGTTCCGTAATATCTTCATCATAATCAACTTGTTGTAGTTCCTTACTCATCACTATCAGTTTCAATATTATCTTTTTCTTCATTACTTTCTTCATGACTTACTATTCCATTGATTTCATCATTATCTGTTTCATATTCGAGTACATATATTTCTTCATCTGATGGTATATTGGTTTTACCTAATTCATATTCTGCTATATGGAGTTCAATGAAATTTATATTTTTAATATTTTTAGTATTATTTCTATTGGTCTTTGTTTTGCATTCTTTTGCTATATGACCTATCTGTCCACAATTGTAACATTTACATCTTTTGGGGTTTTTTGCATATTTATAAATTTTTCTTTTAATAAAGTAATTTTTATTTGATCTTTTCTTGTCTTTATATTTTCCATATGGTTTGAATCTTTTGTATCGTCTTCGCATCAATTTAGGTCTTTTTGCTTTATATCTTTTATTTAATTTGTGACATCCAAATTTAGGTATTTCATATTTTTCACAACAGTCACTAAATTTAGCTTGTCGTTTAAATTCCTTTTGGTTATTAACTTCCATACAGTAATTTTTATACCATGCTTGTAAATATGCTATTTGTTCTCCTAAAGTTCCTGTTTTAGGTTCTGTTTAAAAGGCTTGTTGTACCATAGTATTTATAGGTATTGGTAATTTTTCAAAATATAGTTTTCGAAATACTGCTAATTGTTCAGGGGTTTCGGTTCCTAATTCATAATAATTCATTTGGAATGCACAATTATATCTATTTAAATCTTCTGGACACATAGAACATATTTGCATATTATATAATTGGGACTTACAATACTCCTTTTTGGCTATAGCAAATTTTAAGTCTGTATTTGGATTACTAAATTCTCTTCGAATTATTCTCTCATATTTTTTCAACATTTGGATTGGATTTGTCATCTCAGTTCCTTCTATCTTGGTACTTCTTAGTTCTGTTAATTCTAGTATGCCTATATTATTTAAAAAGTTTTTAGCTATTCCTGTTATTGTAGCTTCAATATAATTTGCTGCCGCACTAACGTGTATTTTTGCTTCGATTAATTTTGCAGTTATTCTAGCTATCCAATTTTGTATGTCTATTTCAGTATTTATAGAACAATCTAGATTTAAAGTTTCTCCTGATTGATTATCTCTTGGTATATAATCGTTTTCTATTTTACTTCGATATTTCCATATATAGTCGTTATTTTTATACTTATAATCATATTTTTTCTTTTTAAAAGTAGGTTTATAACTTCTATCGGTTTCCATATGATCATAATTGCCGTCGTTGTAGACTTTTGTGAGTACATTAATTTCTTCATCTTTATCCGAGTTAAAGTCTGCTTCTAAATAATTTGAATATCTAAATTCTTGACTGGATTGTTCAGAACAAGTTTCATCACTGTCTTGTAATACATTTATATTTTTTACTTCAAGTCGTTCAATTTCCGTAGTTAAGGCTTCTATAACAGTATTATTTAGGGTCTCGTTATCTGATTCATGGATTTCTGATATTTCATTATTGTCTTTGATATTACTTATAAGTTGTTCTTCGATTTTATCAAATTTTTTATTATATTATATTATAAGATTTTGTATTTCTTCATTAAAATTATTTTCTACTCTATAGACTTTGTCTAAAATTTGTTTGGTATTAAGATGTATTATTTTAATAGATTCTTCCATTTTTCTCATTCGTTCATCGTATTTTCTTTCTAGTTTCTCTAATTTTTTCTAAATATCGTTAATTGTTTTGTTATCCTGATAGCTACATTCTATGTTTGTATATATATACATATACATACATATATATATATATATATATATATAGAAGTGAGTTCATATGAGAATGCTTACTTACATGAGAAATGAGAATGAATTTTACACGCTATAACTCTAATGAACAAGTGATGTAACTCTAATGAAAAAGTGATGCAACTCCAAAAAAGCAAAAATTAGAAAAAAAATTTGGAAAAAAAAAATTTTTTTTTTGGGCTTGAAATTTTTTCGGAGGTATAACTCTAATGAACAAGTGTTGTAACTCTAATCCAATCGTGTGGTTGAGATTCATTCTCATTTCTCATATAAAGAGCATTCTCATGTGATCCTGCCCCTATATAGATATATATACATATATATACATACATATACATATATATACATACATATACATATACATATATATACATATACATATACATACATATAGATATACATACATATACATATACATATACATATACATACATATACATATACATATACATATACATATACATATACATATACATATACATACATATACATATATATATACATACATATATATACATATATATATACATACATATACATACATATATATACATATACATACATATATATACATCACTACTACAAAAGCCATACGTTGGGGACGCTGTTTCCTCGACGCCTACATACAAGCGTTAGGAGGGTTGTGAATTCCCGCCTTTTCTCGATGCTTAAAAGCGTCGGCATTATGTGCGTTGCTTTTATGTGTCGTCCAAGACACGTGCAGTGCACATGCTACACTTAGCGCATCAGATAGGAATGCTAGCTATAGGCGGGATGAATATCGCGCTATTATTTTGGAGCAAATTAAATCAAATTGAAACCCAAAACTACCTACTCACTCCAACTTCCCACACTACCACGCACGTCCTCTCTCATTCAACTAAATCAAACCCTAATTCTTCAATTCAATACACTCTCCAGTTCGCACCCAACAGGTATGTCTCTGATTCTTTTTGTTGATTTTATTTTTGGTTTCACATGGTTCGATTTTTCCATTGATGAACTGTTCATCTTCAACCTCTTATCAGTCCTAAAGCAACTGCGCAGCTTCGCGAAATTGAACAATTTCACAACGAATTTTAGGAAATTTCAATACAAGTCTTCAGTAGGTTTGTCTCGAAATTTTTTTTCTTCTAATTCTGTAACATTGAATCGGATTTTCTTCCATTGAATTTCCGTTGAATTCTGAAATTTCCATTGAATTCTGAAATTTCCATTGAATTCTGCGATTTGTCTCGAATTTCCATGGAATTCTGCAATTTGATACCGAATTTTCTTCAAATCTCCATTGAAGCTGCACGCATTACACAATTCAACAAGGAATTTCAAGGAAAACTCAATAAAGGTTAGGGCCGAAGCCGGCCCAAGTTGTGAAGCAGTTTACTCGATCGCCTTGTTGGACGCCCTTTCCCTGGTGACCTCTCTCTCTTTCTCTATTGGTTTTCTGTTACTTTTGTGTTATAATGGTTGTTAGAAAATCACATAGGGAGATATAACATGTGTACTATGTTATACGCGGACTCTTTGAACTGTGATACTTGCATACTTATTCGACATTGTTACATGAAGGCCTATTAAGTTGTTTATTGTGTTTCAAATTTCAATGAGAATGCCTGAGCACTGTAATTTTATGTCTTGGCTACATGTTGGATATGGGTATTGGGAGTGTCGAGTAGTAAAGCTGGTGTCTTTGTTTCTTGGAAAATCTTCTGTTGTGTCTCCATTATCTTTTTGTTTTAACTGGTTGTTTACCAAATGTAGGGAGTTTTTGAAGCATCAAGCTTCTTATGACTGAGATGAGATATACTATTAGATGAACCTATAATCTTTTCACCTAGATTAGCAAAGTAAATGTAGTCATCTACTGATTTTTTGGTTAGTTCCACTTATAGGTGGTAATGCTGCTAGAAGGCTTTCGAATTTGGACGGACTTATGTGGTTAGGCCCAAAGGCAAGCACTTGGCTACTGTAGTGTGGCTACATGGCCTTGGTGTTTGTTGATTTTTAGTTGATGATATTCATCACGAGCATGTATTCTTCCTCTGCTTACTTTTTTTTTAATGACAAAACATGGTTCAATTGTTGTTAATTTCCTTCACACCAAAGTTAATGGACTTATAGAGATGCAAAACTGTTTCCAAGATCTGTATTCTGGATTGTGTTTTTTTTTTGTCTTTGTTTTGCAACTCAATATGTCTTAGTATTGTGAGTTGGTGTTTTTTTAATGACTTGATTCTTCGAAGGCAATCACAATTAGCTAAATTCTTTTGCTTTGACTTTTACTTTTTAAAATTCAAATTATGTCATATTAATATTGCTCTACAGATTTAATTTCTTTTGCTTTTACTTTTGAAATTTCAAATTATGACTGTCTGCTTTTTAGTTTATGTACTTTGTAGTCCCTTGTTCTCCTGTTTGCTGGCTTGCACACGTTCCTATCCCTTTATTTGCTGCATGGTTCTTTAATGTTTGGTACATGTGGACTATGGTCGTTTTCTGAGCATTTGCTTCTGGAGCATCTTTATGCTAGCAAGTTTTGTGTCAAATGGATCCAATGTTTATTGACCGATATGAATTAATTGTGGACTGTTTAACATATTTTCTGTGAGTCTAAGTAGTTCAAATTTTTAGTTCTGTAATTGTTGCAATTGGATGCTGGCATAAAACAATAACTCATACTCTGCACCAATTGTCATTTGTGAACATCTTCTTTTTCTTTGCTTGATCTTCACGTGTGATGGTTCTTATTTGTTATCGTATATTTTTTTTTTTGTAGACATGGATTCTAGTTGGATAGATTTACCAAAAGGCAATCCTGCTTATTATAATGGTTGCATGAAATTCTTAGAGCTTGCTAAAGAGACTCTTGTTGAAGGAAAAACTCGATGCCCATGTAATAATTGCAAGTTAAATAAATGGTTTAAGTTGGAAAAAGTAGGAGGCCATATTTTATTGTACGGTTTTTATAAGAACTACAAAAATTGGATTTTTCATCGTAGTCATCAAGTGGGTAACAACTTAGGGCTCCCTAGTGATCAAGCAAAGGGAGTAGGTCGAGATGATATTGATGGGTTACTAAATGCAGCTTTTAGGGTTGGTAGTCCACAATCCACTACCGAACCCTCGTTATTAAATGAGTTAGATTCTGATGACGAAGATTTAAATGAGATTCATGAAGAGGTAAATTTTCAATACGAGGTAGATGATGAATATGTATCAATTAACACCGACGCAGAAGAGACGAAGTACAATAGACTCAAAGAAGCTTCAAAAGAGAGTCTATATGAGGGATGTACTACTTTTTCAAAGCTGTCGTTTCTATTGCACTTATTTCACCTTAAGTGTATGTTCCACTGGTCTACTGAGTCATTTAATAAATTGCTTGAACTTCTATTAGATGCATTTCCTCATATTATGGAGTTCCCATCGTCTTATTACGAAAGCATGAAGATTATTAAAGATCTGGGTTTAAGTTATGAGAAAATCCATGCATGTCCAAATGATTGCATCTTATATTGGGGGGATTTTGCATACAAAAGTGAGTGTCATATTTGCCACACACCAAGATGGCAAAATGTGAACGGCAAGCAAGGTGATACAAGTGAGAAAGGTAAAGAAACATGTAAGAAGGGGGTGCCAGCTAAAGTAATGTGGTATTTTCCTCTCATCCCTAGACTAAAGAGGCTTTACATGTCATTTAATACCGCAAGAGACATGAGATGGCATTTTGACCGCAAGGACGAAAAAATCATTAGCCACCCGGCAGATGGAGAGGCTTGGAAAAAATTTGATGATAGATATGAGGAATTTGCTAAAGATCCTCGTAGTGTTAGATTGGGTCTAGCAAGTGATGGTTTTAATCCATATCGTCTTATGAACACTAATTACAGTACATGGCCAGTGATTCTGATTCCTTATAATTTGCCTCCTTGGCTTTGTATGAAGTCATCCTCATTTATTTTGTCCTTGATTATTCCTGGAAAATATGGTCCCGGTATTGATATTGATGTGTATTTGCAACCACTAATCCATGAGTTAAAATTGTTGTGGGAAGGTGTAGATGCCTTTGATGTTTATAGTGGAAAAAACTTTAAACTACGAGCATCCTTACATTCCACTATAAATGACTTTCCTGCATATGCTATGTTGTCGGGTTGGAGTACAAAAGGTTATAAAGCTTGCCCTACTTGTGCCAATTCTACTCGTTCATATTATTTTGGTGGTAAAATTGTCTACCCCGGTTCTCGAAAATGGTTACCGATTGATCATCCTTACCGTTCTCAAGCTAATTTATTTGATGGGAAAGAGGAATATGGCCTTGCTCCGGTCCATGCTAGTGGGACAAAAATTTTGAAGCAGCTAGAAGAAGTTAATTATGTTTATGGAAAATCAAAAACGGTTCCTAAAAAAAGAGGGAGAGAAGAAGTTGTGGATGATGAAATTGATAATGATAATGATAAGGTTCTTTGGAAAAAGAAAAGTATATTATTTGACTTAGAATACTGGGAACATAATCTTCTTAGACACAATTTAGATGTTATGCACATTGAGAAGAATGTGTGTGATAATCTCTTAGGAACTCTTTTAGAAACTGAAAAGAGTAGAGATGATAAGAAAGCTAGGGAGGCTCTCAAACAAATAAATATAAAATCTCATCTTTGGCTTCAAACGCATCCTAATCGTGTTAAAGAGTATATGCCTCCAGCTTCATACAACATGAATAAAGAAGAAAAAGAACGGTTTTTGAGAGTCTTGAAAAAGCTCAGAGTTCCTGATGGTTATGGATCAAATTTGCAAAGATGTGTGAACATGAAGGAGCGTAAACTTATTAATATGAAAAGCCACGACAATCATATCCTCATGCAAGAAATCCTTCATGTTGCTTTAAGAGCATCAAATGCCACAAAAGTTATTGATTTGCTTGAGGAGTTGTCGTACTTTTTTAAGAAGATTTGTTCAACCACCATTGATAAAGGAGAGTTAGATACCATTCAGCCAAAGCTTGTGTTGACCCTTTGTAAGATGGAGAAAGAGTTCCTGCCAACATTTTTCACAATTATGGTTCATCTACTAATTCATTTAGTGGATGAGGTTAAACTCGGCGGACCTGTTCATTATAGATGGATGTATCCTATTGAAAGGTCATTATTTCTAATTTCAGATTTTCTTTTAATTTGTTATTTTTTTCTATATAAAAATCCACCGTCAAATCTTCTCTTATCTCTTTCATACTCACAATCTTCATATATATTAAGGTACTTGGCCTTTCTAAAATCTCATGTTAGCAATAAAGCACAACCTGAAGGGTCCATAGCTGAAGGGTTCCTTTTATGGGAGACAATTACATTTTGCTCGAGATATTTAGAAAGTGTTGAGACCATGTTCAACAGACCGAAAAGAAATGATGACGGGGTTCCACACATCAATAACTATCTATACAACTCAGGCTGTCGCGTCATTGGAAAGAGAGAAATTGTCCGTCTTGATGACAAAAGTTTAAAGCAAGCACATCGCTATGTTTTACTTCATTCGGATGAGATGAAACAAGTGTTTGAGTAAGTACCATTATTGGTTATTTAGTGAATGTATCAATTATTAAAACTTTAACAATAATTTTTTTTCAAATTCTTAAGTGATTTCCTGCAAGTAAAGCGGCAAGAGCATCGAGTGGGCGAAACTGCGGCGAATGAATATAATGAAAATCAATGGAGACTTAACGAATTCTCCGATTGGTTGCAAAACCAGGTTATATGCTTTAAAATTTCGGGTTGCCTTAATTATTTTATATATCAATCAAAGTTTAACTTAATATTTTACTTGGAATTATAGATCCATAACCTAGATGATAGCACAGTAGAAGGAAAGTTGAGGAAAGCGTTGGCCGGTGGTTTAAGCAATCGCGGTAAAAGGATGAAAAGCGTCATTATTAATGGCTATAAATTTGATACCGTGGATCGTGAACGATTTCGGAAGACACAAAATTCTGGAGTGATGGTTGAAGCCGATGGCCAAGAGTATTATGGAAAACTGAAAGAAATTTTTGAACTTGATTACTATGGTTCATTTAGGGTTGTAATGTTTCGTTGTGGACTGGGTTGACATTCGTAGGGGTTTCAAAACATACCCGAGTGGCGAGTTACGTTCAACTTCTCGAAGTTGATGCACACCGGTCGAAATTTGCATGATGATCCATTTGTTTTCTCTTCTCAAGCAAAACAAGTTTTTTATGTTGAGGATGAGATACAAAAAGGATGGCTGCACGTAATTAAGACTAAGCCCAGGGACTTGTTTGATATACCTGAGGATGATGAGATTCTAGAATAGAAGGGTTTTGGGTTTTTAGAATTTTATCATTGTTCATTTGTGGATATATGTTTTGATTCTGGATTCGAGTTCTTAACTTTTATTTAATGGTACTACTTTGTCTACTCCACATATATCTTTCTTATTATTCCTCTATTTGTTTTTCCCTCTTGATTTCACTCTGTATATACTTAAAAAATATGTAAATGAATGTGATATCTTGTGGATTATTTTGATTCGGTGAAAGCTTTGCTGAGGATATTGATTATTGATGTCATATTAGATCGATTTATAGTATAAGCCACTTAATTAGGCTCTGTTGTTAATTTTTTGGTTAATTGCTTCATGCTCTTGAAACTTTTGATGTGCAAACTTTTAATATGTGAGGAAATTTATGATTGCAAACTGTTAATAGTTTGTATTTCTTATTTTGATCTTTAAGGATAATGTACCCTGTTTATTTTTTGGCTTGTCTTGCAGTGATATATTATGACTTATCGAGGGAAGAGGACGAGGGACGTACATGCAGATGACCAGCCTAGTTCATTGCCTTCTCAGTCACCAGGTGCTGCTGCTGCACACACCTCTCCTTCAACCGAAAATGCATCACAACCAAACAAAAAACAAACCCTCCAATCACAGCCATCTGAAGTTCCTTCTAATGTTAGATTTGGACCATTTTGCCCATCAATTACCACCACAACAAAGGTTATGTCTCCATGTTTGAATACAGAAAGTGCAACAACTAGCAAACCAGTAGCTATATGGAAAAAACCTTGTATTACATCAAAACCAGTCAAAATCCCTCATCCTTCTTCTGGTCATATCTCACCTCTCAATCCATCTACTGTTACATCAAAACAGCTCAAAGTCCCTCTTACTTCCTCCGTTCATATCCCGCCTCTCAATACATCTACTATTACATCAAAACCGCTCAAAACCCCCACTGGTTCTTCCGGTCATATCCCATCTCTCAACACATCTACTATTACATCCAAACCGCTCAAAATCCCTCATCCTTCTTCTAGTCATATCCCACCACTCAACCCTTCTACTATTACATCAAAACCGCTCAAAATCCGACATCCTTCTTCTGGTCATATCCCAACACATCTCAACTCATCTACTATTACATCAAAACCGCTCAAAATCCCTCATCCTTCTTCTGGTCATATCCCACCACTCAACCCTTCTACTAATACATCAAAACCGCTAAAAATCCCACATCCTTCTTCTGGTCATATCCGAGCACCTCTCAACCCATCTACTAGTACCCCGCTCAAAATCCCTTCTAATTCCTCTGATCCTATCCCACCTAGTAGGTCGCCTTCTAGTCATAACTCCTGGGGGGGCCGCGGGTGCGTCGTCGTGCACCGCGCCCGGCCAAAGATAAAATTTCTCCTACTCTCTTTTACAATAAACAAGTATAATGGAAGTAGGGGTCGTATCCACAGGGAAACAGGGACGAGTTTAGTACTCAGCGTGATTCAAAACCTAGATTAAGCTAAGGGCCGAGAAACCTAATAATAATAACAAAGGGGGGTTTCAAGTAGATTATAACTAACAAACTAAACTACAACTAACATATAAACAAAATGAGAAATCAATTATAGGAAGGATCTTGAATCCGATTAACATGCACTTCAATTCATTATCGATCCTTGAACATCCACTCTAATTATTTCCATTATTATCTATTGTCGAGAATTAATCTCGTGCTCTCCTTATTCCTAGTTGAATAGCACGATCAGCGTGACTATAAAACTCTAACTAAAGGATAACCTAGTCCGATCTGCGTCTAAGTCAATCCAATAGCAGCAATAAACACAGAGAACCAATAGACCTGCTAACGTCATACTAGCGATAAACATTCAACAGTTGATTCAATTTCCCTAAGAAATAACCAAGATGATCTGCATCTAAGCTACTCCCTAGTTTGCTACTAATTGATAGAAGAATAAAACAATCCGATTCTATTCTTAAATCTAGCATTAGATTAATTACACAATCAAACTAGTAACGTTCCTAGCATAATTATGCAAAAACCATAGAAAGCAAGCATGGAAATTAAACCATAATCAAAGGAATTAAATAGAGAAGAAAGATCTCACAATAATGCTTGAAGCTCCATATTAATCTCGTTCAAGAACGGTTCAAGCTACAATCGGCATAGCATAAGCCAATCCCATAATTGAAATCTACAAAGACTAAATTAGAAAATAAAAACTAAAAAGAGAAGACAACAAGAGAGGAGTGGAGTTTTGGAAACTCCATCCCCTTGTGGCTGCTGCCCCCTAGGTCTAAAAACAAAGTTTAGTATTTATACTAAGGCTCAAAAGTTAGCCGTCATTTAAACCGACCTAGGGGTCGCGAGGTGCGATACAGGTCGCACCGTGCGATAAGCTACTGCCTTCGCAACGAGCTGAAGAATTGGCGAAACCACGCAGGTCGCACCGTGCGAGGAATCTCGCGAGGTGCGAGCTTCAGGTCGCGAGGTGCGACCTTTGTCGCGAGGTGCGAGCTCCGCCGGGCGAGCATGCTTGGGCGGCTTCTTTGGGCGGGGCTGGAGCCGGGCGAGCACCGCTGGGCGTGCTGGCGGGCCCAGGCCGGAGCCGGGCGAGCACCGCTCTTTGCGGCTGGATGGGCGAGGCCGCTGGGTGGCTCGACGATGGTGGCTTGGGCGGCAGGGCGATGATGCTTGGGCTTGCGGTGGATGGGCGATGATGCTGCGATGGGCGAGCTTGGATGGGTTGGCGATGATGCTTAGGCTTGCGGTGATCACGAGAGCTTGGCTCGGATCAAATGCACTTCACCTTGGAAGCTCGGAATACATGACGTTAACACAAATTATCTCGCAAAGCTCCGAACTTCCGCTAAGAGCTAAATAAGACACGAATGTTAACAATTACAATCAAACCCCTAGCAAAGTGCACCTAAAATACCACAAGAACATCGTATAACTTGAGCGCATCAACTCCCCTACTATCTCACCTCTTAACCCATCAGAATCCCGTAAGCAAACAAAGCAAAAAGAGGGTGAAGAATCATTAAAGAAGTCAAGAACATCAAAATCTGTACGGTCAACATCATATCCAGAGTGGCCTTTAAATGTTCAATTTGATAAGAAGGAAGAGGTTATGACAAAGGGTAATGTCTTTCCTTGATGGTCTACTAGGATTTTTACTTATAGTGGTATCTATTATATCTATTTATGCTATTCTAATATGTTTTTATGCAACGTCATCCCATTATTTATCTCTATGTAGATGCTAAAGGTAACATCGCATTGGTGAGTGGTTCTATTCCAACAATCAATGTGTGGAGTAACAACGGCGTTAAATACTGTGTTGAATTCAACGAGTTTTACCAACCGCTTAGGAAAGGTGGAGATATCTTGGTCAGATTCATTGGTAGCATTGCAAAGGTAGAGACCTACTGTCCAGTTGGAGAAGTGAATTGGCATGACGTCGATAAGAATCTGAAAGCTATGTTGGTAGAGGAGGTCAAAGTAAGTATATATCTGATCTTCTTCTTACTCATTTTCCAGCCTTCCATGTCAAGAAATAATAACTGATCATACATTATTATTTCAAGATGAAGTATATTTCATTCTCTTAGATGTAAAATCTGTTAGTAATAGAAGTATATTTTATTCTTTGTCCTCCCTAATTATGTCTATATATACTGTTTTTCAAGGCATAAAAACACCATTTATCTAATATTAGTAATCTTTGAAAACCTTGCAGTGAGCTATTGTTTTATGTTCATATCTTTGTTGCAGTCAGTTGAATCATGTTCTTTGTGCTGTCTACAATTAGTACTTTAGGAGTAGTATATGTCAGCGCAATCCAACTTAGAAAAGAAAACAAGATCGAATATAACCAGAAAATTGCTCTATTTAGCACCTGTTAAAAAAGCAGCTAATAAACAGAAAATGGTCTATTGGTGGGTCATAGTTATCTATCAAACTATTGAAATTTAAGAACACAGACTATTATAGCACAGCACATGGAATCCTCACATGCATATCCAAAGTCTTACTAAGCATTTTATCATCCAATTACTAATATTATTATTCTACTTATAGCCCATATATAGTTCTATATATCCTTGAAAGAAAATACAGCATACCCAAACTTTCTCACTAAAACCCTCAATTGTATTTGATTTTCCCTACTCTCATAACTTTCATATCTTTTCTACTTTATTTTTTGAACTCTCATATCTCTTACCATGTTAATTTCTCTCAGAAACTGCATAATTTCCTTACAAAAATCACCTAAAACTTTAGTTCATCATCTCAAAATCCTCAAAAAAGTGATGAAAATATGGAAAAAAAACAAACCCAAGAGAGCATTTTCTAATTTTAATGGCATGAAATCATCATTTGCAAGCATGGAATTAAGTGGACAATTAGAGTTAGTGTTCAAATTCATTGATGCAAATGGTGATGGTAAGATATCTCCCCTTGAACTCAGTGATTTCCTCTTGTGTCTTGGCCTTGATAAATCTAAAGTGGCAGAGGAAGCTATTCTAATATGCTGCACTCCCCCCCCCACCCTTCCTAGCCTCCCCGCCCCTGCCGCCCCTCCCCGCTGCACTCCCCCCCACACACACACCCCCCCTGCACACCCCCAACCCTCCCCCTCATTGTTGCCCCCCTGCTGCACTCCCCCCACCCCCCACACACCCCTTGCACACCCCCAACCCCCCATTCTTTGCGCCCTGCCGCACTCCCCCCACCCTTCCTAGCCTCCCCGGCCCCCCGCCCTCCCTCCCCCGTCGCACTCCCCCCTCCACACACACACACCCCCCGCGCACCCCCAACCCTCCCCCCATTGCTGCCCCCCCTGCACTCCCCCACCCCCCACACACCCCCCGCACACCCCCAACCCCCCATTGCTTTGCGCCCCTGCTGCACTCCCCCACCCTTCCTAGCCTCCCCAGCCCCTGCCAGCCCTCCCCCTGCTGCACTCCCCTACACACACACACACCCCCCGCACACCCCGAACCCTCCCCCCATTGCTGCCCCCCCTGCACTCCCCCCATTACTTCCTATGTTCTTTAAAATTGCAACATTTCGACTTTCAAGCTTGCTAACACGTAACTATTTTCTTACTGCCCATAACTATTTTCTTAAAGGAACGCTTTGTAATTCCTGATGGTCCTGAATACGAGAAACAAATCCTCAAGCGTGCTAACAGAAGTTGGAGGCATTTTAAACACCATCTCAAGTCACATTACTACAAACCAGATGACATGACTCTCGATGAGATGTGTAATTTGCAGCCACCATACGGAATTACTAGTAATCAATGGATAAAGTTGGTTAAGCACTGGCATTCAGAGCTAGGGAAAGTAAGTTACTTAATTATGATTGACATTTGATAAATCTTTGTTCTGTTTTTTTGTTAATTTTTTTTTTCCTTTAATATGAGTGCAGAAATTGTCAGA
Source organism: Beta lomatogona (assembly GCA_947646795.1). NCBI lineage: Eukaryota > Viridiplantae > Streptophyta > Magnoliopsida > Caryophyllales > Amaranthaceae > Beta > Beta lomatogona. Next base: position 771,603 of record CANSNZ010000245.1, on the reverse strand, counting down.
AGCTGGGAAAGATGCACGAGCTTCCCTAAATCAACTTCACAGATGTGGCTCCAAGAGCTTTGCAAACAAGCAAGCTGATTATGTATGATTCTTGAATATTAACATATATATATCTAGGAAAAATCTTTGTGGAATATATATATGTAACTAATCTTGTAGAAATTTTCTATGATCGTTTTTACATTTAAAAAATTATTAGGAGGATGAGCATGGAGAAAAAATGAGTTTATTAACTCTTTGGAAAAAAGCTCATATTGGAAACGATGGAAGCTTTCTACCAGACACACTCACAGAAGAATTTATGGTATAAGTACAAATTAAAATAAAATAATAAGCTTGCTTCCGTTTATTGTAAAATAATACTTCTTACATTTTATATCTTAATATTTGTGTAGGATGATGCATATGCCAAGTTTGAATCATTGAAGCAAGCAAACCCTTCCAAGTCTGACTTAGAACTTGAAGATGAAGCCTTTGAGCACACCATGTATGGTGGAGAGATTCCCGAACGTCCCGTAGGTTATGGACTTGGAGTTCGAAAGGGAGACATTTACGGGGTGCATGGTGTCCTGAAGAAGCGAGGGTGTGGAAGAGTTCGAAAGACGGTCGAGTTCATGGAGAATGATAAAGAAGAATTGTCCACTCTAAAGAAGGAAAATAGATTGTTGAACACCCAAGTCCAAGAGAACAAAGAAGAAGTGTCCGTTCTCAAGAAGGAAAATAGCTTGTTGAAAGCCAAAGTTCAAGAGAACAACTCTCTGCTCAAAACTCTTGTTGGACAATTTTCTCAACTAGTAGGTAAAGTTCGTAAAGGAGAGGCTTCAATGCACCTTTTAGATTGTGCACAAGCAGTCTTGGAAGTGACAAACCAAAAGGTACCTTCCTATTTTCAAGCTTTACCTAAATTCCCCTTCCTTATGAATGAGCTACTGTAGAACGGTCATTTGTGGTGTTGTGTATATTCTCCTATTGTGCTGTTGTGCTGCTGTCTAGAACTGTCATATGCTCATGTTTCTTGATAGAACAGCAATAACTGAGCATATGTATTTAGCCTTACTGTGTTAATACTATATGTGTGCTTGATTCAATGCTATCCAAATGTAGAATTTTCTGCGGCCTGCATTGCTGATCTATGCTGTTTAAATGTAGAACTTTCTCTGTCCTGATGAAATACTATGTTAAATTATCGGTATGCTTGATCACTATCCATATGTAGAATAATCCACGTCCTGATCCGTAGTTCAGTGTAGACTTTCCACTTCCAGATCAAGGATATATACCAATATAGTGAAGAAGTTGATCTGCTCCTGCAGTTCATCAAATTTCAAGTTGATGTGCCATAAAAGTCGTGGCCTCAATTGTGTTTCACCAAAAAACATGATTAATTAATACTGCAAGATACAGTGTTGGACATAATTACATAACACAAACACAGAGCTGTTTTGCTATTTAGCAAGCTCTATTGATTCAAATCTTTACCAAGAGAAATGTTTAGTAAAAATCTTGTATAAACAGTGATAATAATGGCTAACGGAAGGGGGAAACACATGGAAATTCAGCTTCTCTTCCTGAATTACTCTAAAACAGTTATGACCAGAGTTAGAGCATTATACATAGAGTGTTGGAGAATGAAGAAGCTGCCAGATGACATATAGGAAGATTGAAGTCTTTGCGTATACTTATGATGGAAGATACTGTTGTCAAACGATTATGACCAGATGACATAGGAACATGATAATTCTGCTCTTTTATGGGATTCATCATAATCATTTTCTCTTCTATAATCCCCAAAATTTTCTATTGGATAGATTTGTAAGTTTAAGGTTTACGTTATACTATAGTATATGCTTTGGATGCTTTTGGGTTTAAATTGTTAGTGCTATATATATTAAAATGTAAAATTATGAACAGCAGGGATAATTTTGTTATCAAATATTATGGACAATGCAAGATTACTTTAGAATATGAGCCACATTATATAGTTCTCGATTTGACGAACTCTAAACTTTTATATTATCATTACTGATTATATTTTTTGTCTTTCTTTTCTCCTTTTGAAGGTACTCGAAAATAATGAAGGTGCAACAGATCAAGAACGGATGGCTTCAAAGTAGCTACCATCATATCGTCATCTATTTTGATTTGCTAGCGCGCTAGATCTTATTAGTTAGCTTATTTCCAAGGCTGCTTCACTTTGGATATTTTTATTAGACTTAACTACTACATACAATTTGCAATTATGTTTATAGACAAAGCTAGGATTTTGGTGAATATGCAATATTTGTAGGGATTTTAATTATATTAGTATACATTTATAATATATTGATCAAAGTATTTTTTTTAATCTTATATATCTTCAAGTTTCAATGTTTATTTTATTCTTGAGTAATTAAATGTACAGCATGTGTGTGTTCATATATATATATATATATATATATATATATATATATATATATATATATATATATATATATATATATATATATATATATATATATTTGTTAATTCGGAAAAATAGCAAAAGGGACTACGAAAATCGAAATACATTTTATAGCCATGAAATTTTGCCAAACAAATATTAAAATTTGAATCCAACTTCTCTTTTAACGATGCCAAAAAGCGTCCAGATTTAGACGCGGCAAGGTGCTTCAAGTTATCACGAATGGAGACGCTTTCACGCGACGAGACAATTGGGGACTATGTTAGGCGTCGAGAATGGCGACGCTTTTAGGCGTCGTGAATTACCTACTCAATTGGCGCGACGCTTTTTCAAAGCGTCGCAAGCAAATTTAGCGACGCTTTTTGGCGTCGCCAAATGGGTTAAAAAGCGTCGCGAAAACAAGCTTTTTGTAGTAGTGCATACATATATATATATATATATATATATATATATATATATATATATATATATATATATATATATAGGAATAGGATCACGTGAAAACCACTCCTTATGCTGAAAACTGAAAACTGTAATATTAAATGAGCAAAAAGTTTCTTAAAATGAGCAAAACGATAAAATGAGCAAAAAGTTCTTAAAATGAGCATAAATATAAAGTGAGCAAAAAACATAAAATGAGCAAAAATTTGTAAAATGAGCAAAAGTTTTTTATAATGAGCAAAATCATAAAATGAACAAAAAAAGATAAAATGAACAAAAATTTGTAAAATGAGCAAAAATTTTGTAAAATGAGCAAAAGTTTGCTAAAATGAGCAAAAGTTTCTTAAAATGAGCAAAAACATGAAATGAGCAAAAAACATAAAATGAGCAAAAAGGTCGGTTTTCAGTTTTCAGCTTAAGGTTAGTTTTCAGTGGATCCTACCTCTACACACACACACACACTATATATATATATATATATATATATATATATATATATATATATATATATATATATATATAGTGAGTTCATATGAGAATGCATACTTACATGAGAAATGAGAATGGATTTTACACGCTATAACTCTAATGAACAAGTGATGTAACTCTAATGAAAAAGTGATGTAACTCAAAAAATCAAAAAATAGAAAAAATATTTCGAAAAAAAAAATATATTTTTTTGGGCTCGAAATTTTTTCTGGGGTATAACTCTAATGAACAAGTGTTGTAACTCTAATTCAATCGTGTGGTTGAGATTTATTCTCATTTCTCATGTAAGGAGTATTCTCATGTGATCCTGCCCCTACATATATACATATGTATATATACATATATACATATGTATATATACATATATACATATATATTGTTTTGCAACTAATGTAACAATATCTAATTTTTATCAAGAAATTGATAAATAAAATAAATAAAAGTCATATATATATATGAACTTTGATGTCCGCGGTAAAGTATATAGAATGCAATTCAATTACTTAGTTATATTTGAAAATTATATCGTTGTTTGAGAAATGTTGTTATTAGTATTCAATATTTGTACGTATGTCATGTTTTTGAATAACCTCACCACATATTCTACATTAATAACAAAAAGGTTACCCAATAACAAATGTACTAGTGTCTATATTGGTAAATTTACAAAATCAAGTAACTATCATAAGGAGTAATTACCTAGTCAATTCCAACAATATAAAATGAGAAGGCGTTGAGGGCATGATGCATAAAACCTATGTGGTGAGGTTGAAAAGCATGAATTTATTTAATTCTACTTAAGTGCTTAAGGGTTGAAAAGCTGATTAGCAGTACTTATATGAAAGCTGATAGAATTATTATTAACTGATTAAGATTTATTATGAGTAAAGGGATTGAGTCTAAAAGGAAGTTCATACAGAAAAGAATATTTCCTTGTACTATTTAATTGCTTATTTAATTACTTGTTCAATTTATCATGAAAACACAAATACAAAACTGCAAAGAAAAAATAGCAATTAGAGAAATATCTTGTGATCTAAGAATTAAATCTCTTCCTATCTCTAAAATAATCACGCTTCACCCTTAGTTGGTATCAGAGCTACTATTCATCAGAGTTTGGCAAATTAATTACCAGAGAGCTAAGATATTTATTTATCAAATATGGAAGCAGATAAGGTATATCTTTGTCTTATGAACTGAATTTAAATTCAATCCCCTATTTTTACAAAACTATTCATACTATTACAAATACTATTTGCTACATTTAAGTGAAAATACTATTCATACTATTCACATATTTTTCGGCTGTTTTTAAAGCTTCAGCCGCCTATTTTTTGGCTGTATCTTATGATAACTGTTACAATACTTAGCTATTATCTGTTACAAGATAGATATTACAAGATTACTTTTTATAACCTGTCTCGTAGTAGCTTGCGTTTATCTTGACACGACTTCTTGTTGGCTCCCAGAAGATTCGATTCTATCTTCATCTTCCATATCTTCTATTATGGGAACAGTAGTTTGTTGGTTTTTGCATATCTGGCATATATGATTATTATTTTGCTGCATCCAGCTACAGTATCTCTTCAAAGTATCTATGGTCATAAAATTTCGTGGAATATTATTCTTTCGTGGAGCAAAATCTATCTCCGATTGTTAAAAACTCAACATCTGCGAGAAATTAGTTCATTTGTAATTAGAAATTCGAATGAATTCACTGAATGATGAATTTCACGAAATAATTGAAGGGAGAGAGAAAGAAAGAGGAATTACTGAAGATGAACTACTACTACTGTTAAAGAAAGACATTGTGATATGGAGCAATTCATGAGGAAAAGAGCATTTAGAGAATGATTCTCTGTTGCAGAAGAGTTAACATTAAGAATGGCGAGGTTGTTATTTGAATGCATTATGAGATTTGAGAATTGAGGGATGGATAAGTAGTTGAGAGCTTGATAGTTTGAGGGTCCCGGAACTATGAGGACCATGATTGATTTGCTTACCTAGGAGTACACGAGCACAAACAACAATTATGAAAGAAAATTGTTTACCTGAATGGAAAAAGTTAAACACTTCTTTTAAGATAAACGGCTTTAATAATAGTAGTAGTAAAATTACCCTTTACCAAACAAATGTAAGAATACAGATTTGGAATAAAATACTTGTTATACCTAAAGTATATTGTTTTGAATTAATAGGAAAAGACATTGTATTAGGAGCAAATTTCTTAAATCAATATAAACTATTTGGCATAGATAAAGAATTCCTTACATTATTTACCCCTTGTCAACATAAGTTAAGAGCTAAAATAGCTAAAAATAGGGAACGAATACCAATGAAATGGGAAAAATGTAAAATAGGAGAAGAAGCAAGACTAGTCCAGAAAATGACAATAAAAAGGAAAAAATATTAATAATTTAGAAACTATAGAAATTGGTATACTACATTTATATAAGCTAATTAAGTTTACTCCTTTAAAAACTATGTTAGAAGAATTATGCAATGCAAATCCTTTAGCAAACTGACATAAGCATAAAACTGAAATAAAGATAACGTTAAAAGACCCAAATAGTATCATATCCCAAAAACCTTTTAATAATATGAAAAATTGGTTTTAATAATCTCAACTTTCACCCATTCGCTTTTATTAATCCCAACTATCAGTTATTATCTAATAATCCCAACTTTTATATGTATTCGCTTTTATTGGACCAGGATGACTTATGACCGGTTGAGAAAGTACAAGGAAATAAATTCCCTCCTAAGCTAATTGTTGACTTCAATTGACCCAACTACCTAGTCTCCACTCTCCACCCTCCTCTATTCTCTCTCCTCGCCATTACTCCTATTGACAGAAAGGTCAAAATTTTCAACCAAATTTGTATTGAATCTGTCACCATGTTCCTTTACAGTTGAAATTCGCATGGTTTGAAAAGGTGAAGATTGTTTAATCGCCAGCTAGACCACAGGAAAGGTAAGCCTAAGTTTTTACTTTAAATAAAATTCAAAATGCCAAAGATCAAAATGCCAAAGAAAACCCATGAAAATAGCAGTGCCATTGAGAAATTCCTCTCATTCCTAGAAGTCATCATAAGCTCAATCCTCAATTGACAAAGTTCCGACTTTAATTCTTGCAAATCTTCTTCTAATTTGTCCTTCTTCCCTTGCAATTTCCTTACCTTTTCCTCTAACGCATCTCGATTAACCTCCATTTCTGCTATAGTAGTATCCCTTTCAAAGATTTGAAATCGAAGATCATCACCATCCTCAAAGTTATAATTGACCCATTTTAAAAAATTACAACTTGTATCCTATGAATAAACATTTTGTTACATTCCATTAATTAAATAGATGATTAATTGAAATTACAAAACCAAAAAAAAACTCTTACTGGCCATTTTGGACAACCAAAAAACGTCTTCGTAGCGTTAGACCCATTCTTAACAGTTCGCACCACCGCATCAACACCACATGTGCACTTCGTTCTTGACCCAACAATTCCCCTAGATGTTGACGACGAACCAGCAGACCCAGCAGAATAATGGTGTCTTCCTGCCATTAGGGCTTTTGCAAGAGAGAAGAATTGGGGAAGCAGGGGAAATAACGTTAAACAATTGGGGAAGCAGGGGTTATAAGGTTTTTAAAAGGAAAAAGGAAGAAAAAAATAAAAATTTATTAATTCAGCCTACCGTTAGTGACACTTCATACATGAAAACCAGCTACAGTAGGTTTTTGACCTGTAAAGTCCAATAAAAGCGAATACATATAAAAGTTGGGATTATTAGATAATAATTGATAGTTGGGATTAATAAAAGTGAATGGGTGAAAGTTGGGATTATTAAAACCAATTTTTCCATAATAATACACAGCGAGATGAAAAAGAATTTAAAATGCATATAACAGAACTATTAGCTGGAAAACTAATTAGACCAAGTAATTCAAAACATAGTAGCAGTGCATTTATAATTAATAATCATTCAAAACAAAAAAGAGGAAAAACTAGAATGGTTATAGATTATAGAATTTTAAACGAAAAAATAATAACATATAACTACTCCATACCAAATAAGATACTTAAAATGAGGCAAATACAAGGTTATAATTATTTTTTCAAAGTTTGATTGTAAAAGTGGTTTTCACCAATTAAAACTAACTGAAGAATCTAAACAATTAACAACATTTAAAGTACCTAATGGATTTTACGAATGGAATGTTTTACCCTTTGGATATAAAAATGCCCCTGGCAGATTCCAAGCATTTATGGATAAATATTTAAATCAATTATCAAATTGTGTAGTATATATAGATGATACTTATATATTCCAAAACACAGGAAGAACACTATAAATTATTAGTACAATTTATAGAAATAATAACAAATAGTGGAATAGTATTAAGTAAAAAGAAAATGGAATTATTTAAAACAAAGATTGAATTCTTAGGATTTGAAATATATGCCAGATATGCAAAAACTATCATAAGGAGTAATTAGCTAGTCAATTCCAACAATATAAACAATTAGTGCAATTAAATATCAACTACCCATTTCTTGTCATAGGGCCAACCTGAGATATATTCAACTCCGTTCCTGAGATTGTAGAGGCCTGAGGGCAAATCTCCAAATTGGAGCCTTAATTAAGGTTGTTAATCTTCCAATCCAAAATGAAAAATAGACCGGTCTTCGATCCAAGTTTTTTGAAGCTATGATTTTTCAATCCAAATCGGTTGGATGTATTTTCTTTTTTGTTTTTTTATAGAAAACTAAAGTTTACTATATCTTATGTATTTTTTTTTTTATAGATAACATATCAAAAAATAATTATTATATTATTAATATCTATATTTTTAAATATTAGATAATATATAATTATGAACCTAAAAATAATAATAATTTTTTAAAGCGAAAAAATTAAAATAAAATAAAAATATGACCAAACGATCCAAACCATGATCATACCAGTTTTTTCTAATCTTGTCTACATTTCAGAAATTTTGAATTTTCGGTTCTCAGTTTGGTCCCAAAATCCAATCCAAATTGTTGTATACCTTGTTCATCTCGAGGTTTATTTTTCAAAATTTGGTTGCATTGTTAGCAAATTTGGTTCTATTGGTGAATTGTACATGAGAGAGGAGTCAGAGGACCATATTATAAGTAGAGACATAAGGGAAAATGGAGCGGAGATCGACAGGTAGGGATGGTCGGAGAGATGTTTATGAGAGAGAGGAGGGAAGGGAAGAGAAGGATGGCAGAGGAGGACATAAGGAGTAGCAGTGACCACGACAGAGCAGTAAAGAAGGGAAGCAGAAATGGGAGAGCACCGCACTGATGATGAGATCTGTCTTACAAGAGGCACATGAAACATATCGATCATCATGCCAAAAAGTATAAGGAGAAGGATGTTGGTGAAAATTAGTGTAGCCTAAAGATGTTTCAGGTTTTGTCCGATTAGAGTTTCGGGGAAGTTTGGTAAGGGTTGTTTCTTTGATCTGGCTGGGGGTTCTAATTAGAGCAACTTCAATGGTTAGCTAAAATGATACTTGGCTAAAGATGCCACATCATCTTCCTTAGCTAGTTCCATCTTTAGCCAACTTCTCTTTAGTGGTTTAGCTAAAGTATTTTGTTGCTTAAGTAGGTCCCACAATCACCTTTTCGTTTTTTTTATATAATAAATTAAGACTTATTAAAAAGCTATTTGTTGTGTGGGACCCAACATTTTGGCTAAGCCAATTTGCTCTATAGAGCCAATTTGCTTAGCAAAGCAAAACTCCATTTTATGCTCCAATGGTTAAGCAACTAGCTAAGTATTTTGCAAAATTGCTAGCAAGTCCTTCTTTTGCACCATTGGAGTTGTTCTAAGGTAGTCCTTGTTATTGGACAGGGTAATCCAATGGCTAAAGGGTTATGGTCAAATTTACAGGACTTTTATTGGACGGGGCTTTATTAAACAGGGTCATTATTGGACAGGGCCGTTATAGGGCCAACAAAGAAACCTAATAATTTTGAAAAATAAAATAGGTTTTATAAAAATAATTACATATTCGGATTCACATTCATTTATACTCACTTTTGGCTTTCTTTGTTCCTTGTTTTCCTTGTTCGTTTACCGACTCGCCCATTATCGAACCGCTATCGGCCCGCTACCCATTTGGCCCGACCCACTACCGACCCTTTATGAGACGACCCTCTTATGACCCGACCCGCTTCCGACCCGCACTGGCCCTGACCCTGACCCTGACCCGCCCCGCCTAATAAACAGGTCTATTCCAAGGGTGTGATTCATGACTTTGAGATGACTCACAATGTTAGCCTCGACCAAAAGGTTCATGGGAAGGTGATTTCAATTTCGCATCAATTATTAGGTCTTTCCATGAGAGATATAAATTAGACAACTGGGGAAGATGAGCGACCTTTAAGTTCATCAAGTCCGGATTGGATGTCTTTGTTGAACTGACAGGTAAGCTGTGTGTATGGTCTCTATGGTTGTATTAATACTTCATCAATATTATGACTATGCAACTATAGTTTGATTCATTTCATACTTCACTTTGCATAGTTGTACTACTTTTCGAGTCTTTCATGTAATTCTTGTCAATCACTTTCTTTTGCGTTTCTCCATAATAGAAAATATGTTTCTTATGAATTTTGCTAGCCTGAGAATAACATATTATAATAACTTCAAAAAAATTCAGCATAATAATTTAATAATCAAATTTCTCTCAATTGTACGTTACAGCGCTCTTAGTTAAGCCTCTAAATATGTTGTCGTCCTTAAGGTTTGATAATTTATATTCTAGTTTGTGTGAAAATATTCAACCACCGGTTTCCGATCAGTTGGATGGTCGTGTAAGTTGGTCCACCAGGCAACTTTAGTCATATTCTACTGTAATCATTTCATTACTAAGATCCTGTTTTTTTAGCTCAATTTTTTTAATGTTGAGATAACAGTGGACAATTCCACTGTTAACATGATGAAGTCCACATTTTCCTGGCATACATTTAATGCATGTCAGGAAATTTTCCTCCCACCGCAAATGCATGTTAGAAAAGTTTCTTCCGCTGCGCTGCAATTGTTGAATTTGCAATTGTACATAGTAGAAATTTGGCTTATAAATACCGTCGATGTAAGAAATCAATTTTATACAATTGAATACAATACACTCTTGACTCTCTGATATATTTCTATCTATAGCTTCTCTCTCTATATATTTCTCACAATACGTTATCAGCACGAGTTTGCTACCAAAAAAAATTAAAGGTATCTTTAAAAATTTTACATCCGTTCTGTTTCAAGTTCTAAATTTTTTTTCTCCAAGCCCAACCTCTTACTATCCGAATATGATCAACAAAGTAACGAGATTAACATTGTTTTACACAATGTCTCTGTCTCGGGTGTTTACTTTTGAATAGAGCGAAACAATGTGCCATTCACTACCAACCCAGCGAGGGGAACTGTAAGTCAGCCCCAACCTAGTAACCTTAACGACGATACAAATACCCATACCAGAGAAAACCCACCAACCCCTGTTCCCAACACCAATAATAACCCTCCTATACAACCAACTGAAAATCAACATCCACCAAGTAATAAAAGAAATAGGGATGAACAGGAAGGGACTAGTAGTAAACGTCACCATGCCACTAACCCAGAAAATAAGTAATTTGATAATAAAGCCACTTTCATGGAGGGCAAGGATATTTATTTTATGTTATTTCTTTTGCTCTTGAGCCGCCTATATGGACGGGTTAATTTTTTTTTGAACTTGCCGCCTATATGGACGGCCAAGTGAAGTGATAAAATTATTACCTCTTATATGTGCAATAATGTTATATGTATGCAAGGAACAAGCATTCAAAACACTATCATATATTATTGTCTCTAATCTTCTATTTTTTTTTTTTGCATTTGTACTTACATCTATTATATGATCACCATTTTACCAACATGCATAATAGTAGACAAATTTAGTACATATAATTTGCTCTAATATATTTGCCAATCTTAATATTTTATTGCATTATATATTTTTTTACCTGTAGATGAACTACACAGTTAGGGATAACCCTCTATAAAAGCAGATTACCCACCCCATTTTCACCATACATCCCTTATCTTCTTCCAACTTTTCCTCTAAACTCACAAATTTTTTTCCTTTCTTCCTCAGCCTTTCGGCCACCATGTTCGACGCCGACAATAACCGTCCTCCACCTTCCTCTTCTTCTTTTGAGGAGGATTTTCGGATAGTAAGACTATACTTATTCCTTATAGCTAGTTTCTTTTTCCTTCTTATGGCATTAATGATATATCTCCTCATACACAAGTAGGAGAAAAAAAAAATTTTATCTCCCCGGAAGGATGACAAAAAAAAATACACATGAATATCCTTTTCTTTTGTATCTTTAAGTGCATATTAGGAATTTTTTTTTCTTTCACTCGTTGTTTTTTTTTTCTATTTTTGGCATTTTTTTTTGCTTAATTAATATTGTACGCTATTTTAGTATTTTTTTTGCTTTTTTTTGTTGTTTGTACTGTTTATATATACTCCATCCGTCCCAAAAGATCTGAACACTTGTTGGGACATGTAGTTTAAGGTGATAAGTTGTTGTGTGGTTATCAAATGTTTTTTTATTTAAAAAGTAGATGTGATAGGAGTTGGTGGGATATTTTTTATTAGAGGAGAGAGAAAGTTGGGTAACTTTTTATTGATAAATGGTAGAGTGTGGGCCAAAGATGTGTAAAAGAAATAATATATTAATGGTGGGACCATGCCAAGAATGGAAGTGTTCAAACTAATTTGGGACAAACATAAAAGGAAAGTGTTCAGACTATTTTGGGCGGAGGTAGTAATTATAATGATATAAATCAGGGGGAGTTATTATCATTTACTAATTTCAAATATTTACATGTTTGTAGTAGAAAATGGGAGATCTAGTGAAAAGACAATTTAACATACTACATCTATCTGGGCAAAAGTTTTTAGAATGGACGGTGGACACCCAAATGGATTTAAAGGCCCAAGGACTGGAACATATAATTAAGGGTGTGACAACCCAACAAGGGGATGCAACCACTAGTAGAATTTTTGCTTATTGCTGCGGTAGAATTGCTGCGGTTTTACCCATACGCAGCAATAAATCACGTAAAAAGAAAAGGTAAAATAGAAAATACACCTATTGCTGCGGTTTCCAGCCAAAACCGCTGGGAACCGCAGCAATAGACGTTAACGGGAAAAAAATTTTCAAATTTGGTTGACTGGTTGACCAGTTATATTGCTGCGGTTTCCAGCCGAAACCGCAGCAATATATTAAAATATTATTTTTTTTAATAATATTTGAAAAAAAATTCAAATTTAGTTGACTGTTTGACCATTTATATTGCTGCGGTTTCCAGCTGAAACCGCAGCAATATATTAAAATATTATTTTTTTAATAATATTTGAACATATTGCTGCGGTTCCTAAAAAAACCGCAGCAATAGACTATGATTTAATATATAAAACAGGCGTGCAGTTAGGGTTCTATTGCTTCCTCATTTTTATTCTCTCATCTCGTCGTTTCTCTCACCTCTCATCCTCTCCTCTCTCCTCTCTCCTCTCAACCTCTCATCTCTGCTCTCATCCTCTCATCTCGCCGGCCACTCATCATCTCACGAGCATTACTACAACAACAACATCTACAACTAGCAGATGTAACTAGCTTATTTTTTATTTTTAATGAAAAAGGTTGGTGACTAGTGGTAGAAATGGAATTTGATTACAGCTTGGTGGGCATTTTTTTTGGCTCGTGAAATACCACTTGCCGGGCAGTTTTTTGGCTCGTGAAATACTCTACTCATCATCTCACGAGCATTACTACAATCTCCTCAAATCTCGAAGCCCGTCGTTCATCATCTTCAAATCTCGAAGCCCGATGTTCATCTTCTTCAGATCTGGCGAAGAATAGTAGTTTTTAGGATCTCTTTTTTATTTTCATTTTCTTAATTTTTATTTTTAATATATCTTTTGTAATTTGTTGTTGTAACTGTTCTTTTTATATTTTTGCTTTTTCATTTTAATTTTTGATCTTTTGCATTATCTATGTAACTAGCTTTTTAATCTTTATATATTAATGAGATTTTTTGTGATTACTTTTGATTTATGTTATGTTCTACAACTTTTGGTATTGATTATTTAGTTTCATTTCTTTTTTTTGCGGTCTGCTTTACATACAAATTTTTTCCGTCATAACTAGAGGTCAAAAAAAAATTTTTTTTACTAGATCACCTATTGCTGCGGTTTGGGAAAAACAGCAGCAATAGGCCTATATTTTCAATATTATAAAATATCTGTTGCTGCGGTTTTGGGTAGGAACCGCAGCAATATGTTACCCTATTTTAGGATCCCTTTTTTATTTTCATTTTCTTAATTTTTATTTTTAATATATTTTTTGTAATTTGTTGTTGTAACTGTTCTTTTTATATTTTTGCTTTTTCATTTTAATTTTTGATCTTTTGCATTATCTATGTAACTAGCTTTTTAATCTTTATATATTAATGAGATTTTTTGTGATTACTTTTGATTTATGCTATGCTCTACAACTTTTGGTATTGATTATTTAGTTTCATTTCTGTTTTTTACGGTCTGCTTTACATACAAATTTTTCCCGTCATAACTAGAGGTCAAAAAAATTTTTTTTTTTTTTACTAGATCACCTATTGCTGCGTTTTGGGAAAAAACCCGCAGCAATAGGCCTATATTTTTAATATTATAAAATACCTGTTGCTGCGGTTTTGGGTAGGAACCGCCGCAATATGTTACCCTATTGCTGCGGTCAAAAACCGCAGCAATAGGTGCGCCCTTAATTGATGTGCGGTCAAAACCGCCGCAATATGCCACTTAATGACTGCCGCAATAAGCATTTATTCTACTAGTGAACTACATCAGCCGCATCAGTTAAAAAAGCGACTGAACAAGAAAAGACAAAAGCCTTAGTCCTTCTCAGGCATCATTTACATGAAAGTTTAAAAACTGAATATCTCCTTGTGGTGGATCCCAAAGAACTATGGGATAGCCTGAATGAAAGATATGGGCATCACAAAAATGTGCTCCTCCCAAAGGCACATTTTGACTGGCTCAATTTGAGATTCCAGCATTTTAAAGCAGTCAATGATTACAATTCAACGTTGTTTAGAATTGTATCATTGTTGAAATATTGTGATCATCCATCACAGAAGAGCAGATGATAGAAAAAACTTTCTCCACTTTCCACGCTTCTAATATAATATTGGCAGAACAATACAGGTTCAGAGATTTCAAAAAATACTCTGAGCTAATATCAGTACTATTGGTGGCTGAACAAAATAATGATCTTTTGCTGAAAAATCATAATCTTACACCTACGGGGTCTTCAGCCACACATGAAATAAATGCAATAGAAAGCTCTGATCCACCTGAAGCAAATGCTATACATAGAGGTGGACGCGATAATTACAACGGTCGTGGGAGAGGACGTGGTAATTACCGTGGCCGAGGGTGTGGACGTGGCAGAGGCCAATTTTCCCCAAGAAATAATAATTTTAAAATTCTGATAAAAATTGGGGACAATCATCTGGAAATCAGAGGCAGTCGTCCTATAAAGGAAATAACATTTGCCACAGATGTGGCATGACTGGGCATTGGGTTCGCACATGTCGTACTGCCAAACATATGGTGTACCTATATCAGGCTTCAATAAAGAACAAAGGGAAAAATGTTGAAGCAAACTTTGTTGATAAAGCTAATACATCCATGCCCAACCTTGATGTTTCAGATTTTTTTATGGATAATGCTGAAGCCGAAAACAACTTTGCAATGCATTAATATGCTTAGTTTATTTTAATTGCTTCAATATTCATTTTCATGTATTCTCTCTTTTAAAAATATTAATAAAATATGCATTTTCCTATACTGATCTTCATATTTATTATTTATGAAGATATTAATTTACCAGAAGTTGGATCCAAAGAACAATGTCTCCTCGACAGTGGGACAACACACACCATATTGAAAAATAAAGAGTATTTTTCAAAACTTACAATATTCCAGGTAAATGTTATTACAATATCTAGGACAGCCAAGTTAATTGAAGGCTCTAGAAAAGCCTGTATTATATTTCCAAATGGGACAAAATTGATAATCAATGACGCGTTATATTCGAGTAAATCTCGAAGAAACCTGATAAGTTTCAAAGATGTACGTCAGAATGGTTACCATTTGGAAACAATGACAGTGAACCAAGAGGAATTTATATGCCTCACGGCAGAAAAATGCGGCAAGAAATATATCTATGAAAAATTGCAAGCAATTTCCTCGAGACTATATCGCATAGATATACCTCCGATTGAAATTAATATGATATCTAGCCAGAAGTTAGATAATAGAGAATTATTTACTCTATGGCATGACCGATTTGGCCATCCTGGCACAGGAATGATGCATAGAATCATTGAAAATTCAATTGGACACTCTATAAAGAATGTCAAAATTCCTCGGTCAAATGAATTATCATGCTCTGCATGCTCACTTGGCAAATTGATAATTAGACCATCTATAATAAGATTGCCACTGAATCTCCAATGTTTTTTAGAAACAATACAAGGAGATATTTGTGGGCCTATTCACCCCGCATGCGGACCATTCCGCTATTTCATGGTATTAATTGCTGCATCTACTCGATGGTCACATGTGAGCCTTTTGTCAAGTAGAAATGTTGCATTTGCAAAACTTCTGGCTCAAATAATTCGATTAAGAACTCAATTCCCATATCATATAATAAAGAGAATAAGATTAGACAATGCTGGGGAATTTACATCCCAAACTTTTAATGAGTATTGCATGTCTATTGGGATTGTTGTTGAGCACCCTGTGCCTCATGTACATACACAAAATGGTCTTGCTGAATCATTAATCAAAAGATTACAATTAATTGCAAGGCCATTAATAATGCGATCAAAATTGCTCTCTTGTGGTTGGGGTCATGCTATATTACATGCAGCAACATTGATAAGATTAAGGCCGACAGCTTATCATAAATTCTCACCGTTACAATTAGCATCAGGTCGAGAACTGAATGTCTCATGTTTGAAAATTTAGGGTGCGCTGTACATGTACGTATTGCTCCTCCCCAACGTACTAAAATGGGTCCACAAAGAAGGATGATAATACATGTTGGATTTGAATCTCCATTAATTATCACATATTTAGAGCCAACAACTGACGATTTATTTACGGCTCGATTTGCTGACTGTTATTTTAATGAGTCAATATTTCCATCTTTAGGGGGAGAGAAAGTGGACCCACAAAATATAAAAACAGAGATTACATGGAACGCATCGCAAATGTTGTTTCTGGACCCGAGAACAAATTCATGTGAACAAGAAGTCAAGAAAATTGTTCATTTGCAAAGTATTGCAAACCAATTGCCAGATGCATCACATATACTAAGAAAATGAAAAAGTCACATGTGCATACTGAGAATGCCCCGGCACGAATTGAAATTCCTAGTGACAATAAGGCCATTAAAGATGAGTCAATAGCACGTCTAAAACGTGGTAGACCACCCGGTTCTAAAGACTCAAAACTGAGAAAAATGAAAAAGCAAGGAGAAACAACGAATGAAATTAATATAAATCCTCCAAAACAGCATGATGAAATTCATGATGAAAACAAAAATGAAGATAAGCATGTTCCAGAAGAACATGAACATGAAAGCATAGACAACAATGAAACGTCAATTAATTATGTTTCTACAAAGAAACAATGGAATCGAAAAGATGTTGTCTTGAATGAAATATTTGCTTACTCTATAGTGGTTGAATTGACATACGATGAAAATGATTTAGAACCAAATACAGTAGATGAAAGTCGCCGCAGAATAGATTGACCAAAATGGAAAGAAGCAATTCAAGCATAATTGAAATCACTTGAAAAACATGTGGTATTCGGACAAATAACCCAAATACCAAAAGGTGTGAAACCAGTTGGGTACAAATGGGTATTCGTGAGAAAACGAAATGAGAAAAATGAAGCTACTAGATATAAGGCAAGGCTAGTAGCCCAAGGCTTCTCGCAAATGCCAGGGATTGATTATGATGAGACATATTCTCCAATAGTTGATGCAACTACACTAAGATTTCTGGTAAACTTTTCAGTTTCAAAAGGATTGCAAATAAGGTTAATGGATGTAGTGACTGCATACTTATATGGGTCACTTGACACAAATATGTATATGAAAGTTCCTGATGGACTAAAACTACCAGACAATCACATGCCAAACGAAATGTTTTCAATAAAATTAAAAAGTCACTATATGGGTTAAAACAATCTAGAAGAATGTGGTATAATCGTCTTAGTGAATACCTATTGAAAGAAGGATTCAAAAATAATCAAATCAGTCCTTGTGTTTTCATAAAGCGATCCAAATCAAGATTCGCCATCATTGCTGTCTATGTCGATGATTTGAATATTATTGGAACTCCTAGAGAACTCGAAGTAACTGCAAAGTACTTGATGAAAGAATTCGAGATGAAAGATCTCGGGAGGACAAAATTTTGCCTTGGCTTGCAAATAGAACATTTGAGAAGTGGGATTTTTATCCATCAATCAAACTATACAGAAAAAAATCTGAGACGTTTTTTCATGGACAAAGCCCACCCAATAAGTTCTCCAATGATAGTGCGTTCTCTGCATGAGAAAGATAATCCATTTAGACCACGAGAAGAAAATTAAGAAATTCTTGGTCCTGAACTACCATATTTAAGTGCGATTGGTGCCTTAATGTACTTGGCCAACAATACTCGACTTGACATAGCTTTTTCAGTAAACTTGTTAGTTAGATACAACAATGCACCAACGAAGAGACATTGGAATGGAGCCAGACATTTGTTACGCTATCTTCGAGGAACACAAGATCTTGGATTATCAGTTGAAACCAAATGCGTCACTCATTGGATATGCAGATGCTGGGTACCTATCAGATCCACAAAAGACTAAGTCTCAATCCGGGTATCTATTCACTTATGGAGGTAGTGCAATATCTTGGAAATTCACGAAGCAGACTTTGACGGCCACATCATCAAATCATGCAGAATTAATTGCTCTTTATGAAGCTGGAGGAATGTGTATGGCTAAGGTCAATGATCAAGAATGTCCAAGAAGAATGTGGAATAGAAACAATAACAACAAATCCAACTATCATCTACGAAGACAATACTGCATGTATCACCCAAGTAAGCAAAGGGTACATCAAAGGAGACAAAATTAAACATTTATCACCAAAACTCTTCTTCACTCATGACCTCCAAAAGGAAGGGACGATAAACATCCAACAAATCCAATCATGTGAGAATCTCGTAGATTTATTCACCAAATCCCTTCCGACGAAGAAATTTAAAGAATTAGTCCGAAAAATTGGAATACGTCATCTTCGTGATGTATGCTAGATTCAGGGGGAGTATTATATGCGCTACACCCTTTTTCCCTTCGATCAGGCTTTTATCCCACCGGGTTTTTCCTAACAAGGTTTTTAATGAGGCAGTTAATTTTAAGAACATAAGGATACATAATAGTTGTCTATTTTCCCTAGTTATAGATTTTTCCCACAGGGTTTTTCCTAACAAGATTATTAATGAGACAACATCTATTATGAGTTATTAGTGGACATTCAAGGGGGAGTGTTGAGATTACAGTGGAATTCACAATTCCACTGTTAACATGATGAAGTCTACATTTTCCTGGCATGCATTTAATGCATGTCAGGAAATTTTCCTCCCACCGCAAATTCATGTCAGAAAAGTTTCTTCCGCCGCGCTGCAATTGTTGAATTTGCAATTGTACATTGTACAAATTTTGCTTATAAATACTGTCGATGTAAGAAATCAGTTTTCTACAATTGAATACAATACACTCTCTGATATATTTCTATCTATAGCTTCTCTCTATATATATTTCTCACAACATTTAACACATTTTAGATCAATTCAGCAAAATTAATTTTGATTCAGTTTAAATTCACCAAAAATTGATTTCAGTTCAGTAAAATTAATATCGGTTCAGTTCAATTCTGTGAATTGATTATTTTTATATTCATGTCACATAAAATTGATTAACTCATATACTTGTTTTCCTAGTTGTTTGTCTTTGGTCACTCCACGATAAAATTGTTTATATTTATGTTCTTGTCACATAAATCAGTCTTGCTCGTTAGTCATTACTCTATCATTATCTCCATAATATAGGCCATATACTTTGTTCTGACACCGACGTTACTAAGAGCATCTCCAATGGTTATTTTTGAATACCTACTTGCAATTTTTGTTAATTGAATAGCTACAAGTCAACCTTTGGAGTGTAAAAAAATCAACCTACTTCCAAACAAGTGTAGCTCACACAAGCATACTAACTTGAAAAAGAATATGAAAACACATCCAATCATTCAATGACACATGGTAGCTTTTTCTATCTTATTTTAGTTTTTTTTTAATAATAAATAAAAAAATAAAAATATGGGGTCATGCAACCAACAAAGTGCTGTAACTTTTTTTTTTTTGCTAAGTAATTAAGATTTGTATTTCAAACAAAAACTTTACAACCTAAACCAAGAGCACTACATACAATCAATAGCAAGCTCTCTTAACCACATCTTATCACTCCTAGAAACTTTCTTTGGTAAAACACTATAAATTCTATCTATAATTGTGTGTTTTATCCTATACACATGTTTATGTACCATATCAATCTTACTTTTCCATAACACATCATTCCTTGCCCACCAGATTTGATAGGCAGCAGCACAGATCACAACATTACTTACTTGGCGTCTAAATTTAGACCCACCACTATTCGCCACAACCATAATCAAATCATAAATTGCTCTACTCTGGTAACTAATATTCAACCATCTCAAACAAAGCCTGATTATAGCCTCACTGAAAGAGCAAGAAAAAAATTAATGATTATGAGTCTCTACTTCATCACCACACAGTAGGCAAGTAGAATCAGCAACCACACCAATTTTACTCAATCTCTCAGCTGTATTCAATCTGTCCAGCATCAACAACCAGCACACAAACCTATGCTTTGGAACATTTAATATGCTCCAAACAAAATCATACCAAGAGACAGCAGGATGAGCCTCAGTCATCCTTTTATAGACATCTTGAATAGAGTAAATAGTCATATTAATGATCTGCTGAAGAGAGAAGGACGCCTTCAATTGATCTTTAGCTAAACAAATCATTTTCCAATACCAACTGCAATTTTGTGGTGGCTTGTATTCCCACCACTCTTCATCTTTAATATATACTTCATGAACCCAGCGAATCCACATATTGTCTTTCTTTGCAGCGATCTCCCACACATATCTACCAAGAGCAGCCTGATTCCAGATCAGAATGTCTCTCAGACCCAAACCACCTTCATTTTTAGGGATGCACACCCTATCCCATTTCACATTCCTAGGTTTCTAACTAAAATATTCCCCACTCCACAAATAAGCTCTACACATTCTGTTAATCTATTGCATAATTTTCCTTGGAATAATCAGAATTTGGGCCCAATAAACATGTAAACTCATTAACACTGAGTTTATCAAACAAAGTCTACCTTAATAAGACAAATGTCTACTGCTCCAACATCTTTTCTAGCAGACATTTTCTCAATCAGGCTATCACAACCTTTTGCACTAATTCTTTTATAGCAAATAGGAATTCCAAGATATCTAAATGAAAACTTACCCAAACTGAAGCCAGAAACATCCAATAATCTCTTCACCTCCTGCTGACTAACCCCTACTATATAAAGTTCGGTTTTTTGCTTATTGGCTTCAAGACCTGACACCTCTGAGAAATGAGTCAATCCTTGCAGCATACATAAGACAGAACTAAAATCACCTTTACTGCACATGATAATGTCATCAGCAAAGCAAAGATGATTGAATTGTACACCAGTGCATCTTGGATGGAACTTAAACCCATCTCTTTCTCCCACTATCTTCATGGTCCTGCTAAAATAATCCATACATAACACAAATAACAAAGGAGAAAGAGGGTCTCCTTGTCTAAGACCCATCTTCCCTTTGAAAAATCCCACCAAGGAACCATTAATCATCAATGAAAAACTGGGAGATTTTACACATTCCATCACCATTTCAACAGATTGTTCAGGGAATCTTAGAGCAATTAATAAATCTTCTAAGAAGCACCAATCAATTGAATCATAAGCCTTCTATAAATCCATCTTGATTATGCACCCTGAAGCATTCCCATTCCTCCCATAGTTTCTGACAATGTCTTGGCAAATCAAATATTATGAGCAATGAATCTACCCTTTATGAATGCACCCTGATTTGCATCAACGATCTCAGGTAAAACTTGACTCAATCT
Source organism: Beta lomatogona (assembly GCA_947646795.1). Classification (NCBI taxonomy): domain Eukaryota; kingdom Viridiplantae; phylum Streptophyta; class Magnoliopsida; order Caryophyllales; family Amaranthaceae; genus Beta; species Beta lomatogona. Next base: position 749,838 of record CANSNZ010000245.1, on the reverse strand, counting down.
AGAACATAATAGCTTCGTAATGCATTTGTAAAGAATATTACAACATACTATTGGTCTAAATTCAGTTACACTACCAGGACATTTAACCTTTGGAATCAAGGCTAAAATAGTGTGGTTTACCTCTTTTAACAATCTCCTTGATTGGTAAAAAATCAAGTATAACAGCTACACATTCTTCACCAACTACTTCCCAAGCATCCTTGTAGAAGTAGGAACCATAACCATCAGGTCCTGGTGACTTGTCACCAGGAATAGAATATAATGCAGCTTTGACTTCAGCAGAAGAGAAAGGAACCATCAAGGCATTTCTCTGATCTTCATTCAAAACCTGTCCTGCTTGTACAACTTCATTCTGAATTGCACTTCTACTCTCTCTAGCAGTACCCAGAAGGCTTATGTAATACTGTAAGAAAGCATTATTCACCTCTTGAGGACTGTCAACCCAATTACCATTCATATCTACTATTCCATAAACAGTGTTATGCAGTCTTCTAGCATTGATAGCATAATGGAACAGCTTGGAATTTTCATCACCAGATTTAACCCATGCTAGTTTACTCTTTTGTTGAAGGAAAGAGATATATTTAGCATGAACCTTCTTATATTCCTCTGCTAGTTTCTGTTCAAGATCACTAGCTTGAATGCTAGTAGGATTTTGATGTAAAGCATTCTGAGCTTCTTTCAAGGCTATACTAGCCTTAGTATCACAAATGTGAATTTGTGAAAAGCCTTCTCTATTCAACTCTTTTAGCATGTGTTTCACTAGCTTGAGTTTTTGCACAATTTGAAACATTGCACAACCATTAATATGCACACTCCAAGCTCTTTTCAACTTTTCACTAAAATCCTCCATCATGCTCCACATGTGGAAGTTTTTGAAGGGAGCTTTACTGACTTTAGTTTCCTTAAGAACTTTGATCAAAACAGGAGTATGATAAAAAATTCCTTCATTGATAAACATAGCCTCGTCTGTGGGAAACTTATCAATCCATTTCCCAAAATTCTATCCAATTTTGAAAACACTCTGTCACTGCCATGCTGTTTGTTATTCCAAGTGTAATAACATCCAGCAGACTTGATATCTTCTAAACCACAATGAGCAACACATCTTCTAAAAGGGAACATTTCAGTATGTCTCACACTAGAACGCATCCTTTCATCCTTATTCAAAACACAGTTAAAGTCACCTCCTACCACCCAAGGATCCTCCATACTATCAGCAATCTCCATCAATTCAAACCATAATCTTTCTCTATCTACTGCATTGTTAAAAGCATATACAAAAGAGAACCAAAAATCATCTTTAGCTCCAGTTGGCTTAACAAAACATTGGATTAATTGAGCACTAATCCATCTAATATCCACCCGAAAACTCAGTGGATTCCAAGCTAGTGTTACTCTTCCACCAGGATGATGAGAAGAATTTGAACAAAAACACCAACTAGCAAACAGATTTTGATACATCTTCCCCGTATTTTTTGCTTTCACTTTAGTCTCAATGAGACTAACCATTCCAAGGGATCTCATATTAATAATCCTCTTTACTTCGCTTTGCCAAGCGGTTGATCCCCCGGACATTCCATATCATAATAATATCCATTTGCCTCGGGAGGGTCCCCCCTCCTGCTCCATTCCCCTACTTATGCCACACAACACTGAGTCAACCATCACCCGATCTTCAGTCATTGCAGCTAGAACATTGAATGAGTTGTTAACACTAATAAATCCAGCAGGTTGCATACTCCTTCTTGCGACTAAGTAACCACAGGCTGGACTCTAGCTTCTTTTGCCTTCCAAACTTGCCTTTTCACTCCCTTATTACACACATCTCGCTACATGTCCCATTTTCTTACAAAAATAACATCTCACTTGGTTTCCACTCATAAGACACCTCAATCACAACCTCTACTCTATTCTCATTAATAAAACTCAATTGATCAGGAAATTCCTGGTCAATCTTAACCTCAATCATCACTCGAGCAAATTGCAACTTTTCCCTCTTCGCTGTTGCAGCATTAACTTTCACAAATTTACCTAGAGAGCTCACTAATTTACTCAAGCATCTCTCACTCCAGTACTTAAAATCCAATCGCAATTGAATCCAAGTCGGAATGATATCAAAATGATCCTTCGTAATATCCATGTCCTGTTCCCATGCTCTAACAATCATCGGTTTATTATCAAAGAAAGGAACAGAACTAGCCAGAACTAGATCCTTCTTTTCCATTGACAAAAAATGCACAGTATAAACACCATTCTTCAGCAAAGCAACTTTATCTACTCCATTATTCTTCCAAATACGCCTAATAAATCCTTCCATAACATATGGAGGAGGACTAGCCCCAACAACATAACAAATAACGAGAGGAATTCCGTAAATCAACCTCGGATTGAACATCATCTAGTTCAATTTGCACCAGATTCTTCACGATACAAACATTATCATCATGAACAGATGGTTCAGAATCTACCTCATTATCAGACATTTGTAGGATTGGAACCGGTTCGATTTCACGCACTCTCCTTTCAGCAACTCCACTCTTCCTTCGCTGAACATCATTCGTCGAAGTGTGAATAACTGATAACCATTTCGAAAACAATTTATGAGTCCGCCTACTATGCTTTGCCACTCGGATTTCTTCCTCCTCGGTAGGCTTCTCCAATTGGAAATCCATAGCAGCAACACCAAGGATCTCATCCATCGATCTTGTTTTTTTTGCATTTGAATAAGATATCGGACCTTTTGGCTTTCGATTACTAGAATTAACCGTCTTCCGAACTTTAGAATTTCTCGCCATGGCGAGAGAGAATTCTAGAGAGAGAAACACTCTAGCTTTTTGCAAACATAAAGTGTTGTAACTTACCGTTGGAGCAATTTGTAGCCTGAAATCAATGTAGTTTGAAAAGTTGGGGTAGTCTAGCAAACTACAACACCTTATAGTCCACCATCGGAGTTGCTCTAAGATCAAAGTCATAAGGTCATTCATTACATAATGATGTGGGGTTCCGGTATTCCTCATCCTTTTGGCTCTTTGAAAGAAAAAAAGAAGAAAATACTTGATGCCACATATTTAATTTGTCGGGATAGGTTGTATACTCAATTGAATATTTAATTTGCAAATAATAATATTACAGAACGTGTATATATAAAACAACAATAAAGTGATAAAAATAAAAGATTTAAGATGAGATTAAACCCGAGAATGAAGAGGGAGAAGAAAGTATCAAGGGAAAATTGGGAATTACATGGTACAATAATTGAGGAAAGAAATGGAACAGGTTTTGTAGGCATGTGATTATCATGTTTTAGTCCATACAAATATTTAGTGATGTTTTAGTTCCAAGAGAGTTACCAATTGATTTTCCAGGAAAAATCAACAAAACTAGAAATAAGAGATTTGAGTTCGAGATGAATTTCCTTACCTATTGAATGAAATATTCAAATACAAGTACATATAATTCGATTAATTGCATAAAAAGACAAACATGTTAAAGGTTTCGTTTTTTAACACACAAGATATAATTTAGCTGATCACCTAACTAAATCATAATAGGTACATAGATCGGTTGTCCTAATTATCTTATTAGGCGTGATTTAATTAATTTGCAAGTATAATTTAGCAAACAATATAATAAAGGTGATAAGGCAATTGCAATTAAAATGGCATAGTATTTATTCAAGGCATAATAGAACAATTATGAAAATGATTATGAGAAAAGAGATAAGAGAGAATGTACAACTATATTTACAAGATTGCATATTTGATGAATTTAATCCCTACATCATGAAAATTAAAATGTTAGTATAAAAGGAATAAAATGAAATTGACCATCATGATTTATACCTTTGTTGCATAGGTCTGACTGTACAAACGTTGAATGAATCAATCTTTAGCTTGAAGATTCAAAGAAAAGAGAAAAAGAAAATTCTTGAGGTTGAATGTGTTTCAATATGGTTTAAATGTTGATTGTACAAAGTTTATTTTGAAAATTCAATTAATTATCATGAATAATTAATTGGGGTTTGTAGACACAAAATCGTGTCCCCCATGTAGTACCCAATGATGAAACATACCGTCCTCCTAATTGGTCCGGTCCAAAGGAAAAGCAATTAAACGAGCTAAGCCCAAAAGCATTTCAAAAATATAAAGTCTATCCAAGCACAATTTTAAAGGCCCAATTAATTATTCCTGATAATTAATTGTATTTTTAATATTTTAATGTTAATTATTCCTGATAATTAAATTTCAAAGGATATTTTAAAAATCAGATTTTTATTCCTAAAGATAGTTGATTTCGAATTTTAAAGGATAAGATTTCATAAAATTACCAAATTAATTAAGTTAGTACACTAAATCCTTTCTGTAATAAATACCTTGACAAACTAACAATTTCAAGAGTTATACTTCTTATTCCATACCAGATAACTATTTCCTAAAACACGGTAAACCACTACTAACAACATATAACCCAATTTCAGGGATTCCAAGAAAAGAACCAATAGCTTGAATTAATTCCCACATCAGTCCCATTTGATACTTATGTCACCTTTATACATTAACCAAGGTCACTTAAACCATAAAACAACATATAAGTTCCAATCAATAATCAACGCTCCTCTAACACTAGTACAGAATTAACGATATTGCATCGGACATTGTTCCGACGGCACAGGTCTCGATGCAAATTAAGGAGATAGGATATGCATTGGATTAGGACACGACGCAGTTGATGAGCTATTTGCGTCGAACTGTGCGCAACGACACACATGACTCCTCCAGCCCAGCGCTGGCACATTCAAATGATTGTCATCTGCGTCGGACACATGTTAATGTGCGACACACATAACACTCATCTGCGTCGGACGTGTAACAATGTGCGACGCTAATAACATTGATGTGCGTCAGACACGTTGCAATATGCGACACACATGGTATTTGATCTTCACATGTGAGCTTTATAATAAATTAATAATTTGGGTGAAAATCTAAATTTCATTGTTTTGCAACATTTGTCATCCACTTTCTCTTTTCTTTCGTTGTTGCTGCTTCAGAGAAATGTTGATTTTCGTTTTTCACTCCCACTGATGAAGAGAATAGGAATTAATGAACTTAATTATTATAGAGTTTAAAACCATTCCATTCAGATCAACAAGCAACAAATCTAGTCATTGAAATGAATTGAAGTACAAACGAAATATAAAAATAGAACCCAAAAACAAAATCAGATCTAATACAAAAGAAGCCTAAAAATTTATGTGCCTGAAACAAAATTAAAAAATATAACCCAAAGAAACAAAATTAGATCTAATACAAAAAAGAAAAAACCCTAAAATCTAAAGCAATCAACAATACAATTTGGGTAAGATAGAATATGGAAATCTTAACCGTCAACTTAGTTTCGTTGAATTATGATGTCTTCTTCTATCTTCACCGTCATCTTCTGCTTTCTAGTCGCCCTTCGCCTTAGTTTCATTGACACCGGCGAGAGTGAGAGAGGGGATCGCGATCGTCGTTTGCAGTTCCGGTGAGATCTTCATTCAGCAGTTAATACGAGGAATGGTGCGGGAATGGCGTCGGAGATGCTTTGCGGATCGAAGATGAAGTAAGAGGGAGTGAGAGGGAGTGAGAGAGAGTGAGAGAGTGAGTGAGTGATAGAGAAAGAGAGAGAGAGAGAGAGAAATGCGCTAGAAATGTCGGATGAGCATTCATGTGCGACGCAAATCGCCTGATACAAGGATTTCCATCGCACCGTAGGCACGTTCGACGCAAATCCTCAGATCATTTGCATCGAACTTTGATAATAATGTGACGCAAATCGTTTGCTCCTGACCACTTGCGTCACTTCTTCATGCATGCGACGCAAATAGGTAGACACAAATCGTTGATTCCGTACTAGTGTAAGTTGAAAACTTAATTTAAAAGTTGGTTGAATCATCAAGAATCAAAAGAATATCAAAACAAGCAAAAAACCGGATTCTCAAAAACGCCAAACTAGTGCGCGAGACGCATGGGCCGTGCTCTAGGCGCATAGCCCTTGCGTGCCGCCCATGGTCCGTGGAGCGCCTGTTTTATAAAACCGCACGCTTTTTATTATCTCTTCATTCCTTTTTCGTATTTCTTTGCCTATAAATAGCTGACTTCTTCAAACGATTTTCCAAACGCCTTCATACCCTATTCACACGGTTTTACAACACTTTTTGCTACGACTTCTATGCATACTTTACTATACTTAAACATATTCAAACACTCATATTTCTACAAAGACATTCAAACTTCATTCATATTCATTTAAGCTTCAAGATTGCTTGTCCTGAATATCGTTGCATGCATAAGACCTGGGTGACATATGTATAATTCCTCAGGATCAATTCCAAATTAATTCCTTTTTTTTACTAACCATTTACTTGTCATAATGTAGATATTGAAGGAATTAATGCGTTCTTGTACATTCTTCCTTAAATCTATTCTTTTTATATTTATTCTATCTATTATTCATGATTATTCATATGCATGATGTATGATTTAATGCTTTCATCACCTCACATGCTTATTATTGCTAATCAAGACCTAAAGAATTGTTCTAACGCCTAATAAGCTAATTGGACAATTTGATTATTAGGTTCCCAGTAATTTGATTGCATAATAACATGTCACCCACATATTAGTCTTTTGTGTATTTAATGAACCAATGTAGACTAATTTTATAAATTGCATTAATTTATTGATTGGTTGTTTAATTGCATAAATCTTGATATGAATCGATAGAAAGTAGAGGCCATCAATAGGCAAATTTGATTCCTGATCTTATTTATACCCTCATCGCCAAATTCAAGTTATGGTTCATTGACCATTAATGGAGTCATGACCGAGAGATGTGCATTGGATAAGTCCTTAAGTTGTTCCTACTATATCCCAATATCTAATTAGGTTTACGAGTATTCCTTTAAAGACTTGTTGGCAACATCTCTCTATTTCAAAACATTTTCAATACAAAACATTTACAATGAGGTAGTAAAATACGCGCTCATCCCGTGTAGGCAATAAAAACACGCCTACAAGCTTGAAATTGAATTTTCCTTTAAATGGACTTTAAACATAGTTTAACTCAAAAGGGTTATGGACTTAGGCTTTTAATTGCTCCTAGTCACTCCGGATGAAGTAGGACGACCATATATTAGTTTCATCATTGGGTCTAATAGTGTTGAGGAGATGTATAGATGGAAGTCTTTGAATAGTAGGAATTATTTTCCTTGTAGGATTCCTAAAATAGCTTGTACTATATATTGTGATAACCTAATGAGAATACACAACTTTTGAGCCCTAATCTAATTTTACATGGTATCAGAGCAAAAAAGGCCGATTTATTTTCCTCTCTCTCACGTTTTTTCTCCTTTGCCGCCGATCTCCCTGACTGTCGGATTTTTCTTGCCACCACCTTCACCCTTTGCTGTCTTATGGCTGCCGTGTCTTTCTTCCTTGTGTCTCCTCTCACGGCCTACTGCTGTCTCGTGGTCGCTGTCTTTTTTTTCTCGCGCCCCCTCTCACGGCCTGTTGCAAAATCTGTCGTGACATCCCTTTATGGCTGGCGAGGAAACCCCATCCCCACGGCCCCCTCCTCCACCACAAAATACCTCGCCCCATGTTAATGTTAATTCTCCCTTTCACTTAGGTGTCGGTGATCGTCCCAGTGATTTCATCACCCCTACGCGCCTAAAGCTTGACAATTATGATGATTGGGCCGCTGATATTCAGATGCCACTAGAAGCTCGTCGCAAATTTGGTTTTGTTGATGGCACGATAACTGAGGCTATGCCTCCCTACACTAACGCAGATTGGGTCACCGTCAATGCGATGCTTATTTCGTGGATAACCAACACTATTGACATCGAGGTAAAATCTACCCTTTCAAAGTTTCGTGATGCTCATCGTCTTTGGGCTCATTTAAAAAATTTGTTTTGCGTTGGTGAATGGCCCTCGCATTCATCAGCTTAAATCTGCTGTAGCTAAATGTGAGCAACCTAAATCCATGTTTTGCACATATTATGGCAAACTTCATACTTTGTGGGAGGAATTATATAAACATGCACCTTTAATTTCATGTTCTTGTTGCTCTAGTTGTGATGCTGGTTCTCGTCATGAATCTCGTCGTGGTGGACAAAAAATACATGATTTTTTAATGGGTTTACATCTTGATTATGCTCCTATTCGCTCAAATACTTTATCTTCCGACCCTCTTCCATCTCTTGACCGCGCCTATCACTTGGTGGTTCAAGATGAAAGGATTCGGTCATCATCTCTTCCACTTGATAAGCCCGCGGACGTGTTGAGTTTTGTTGTTCAATCCAACATGGGTCGGGGTCGCAGTGAGTGTCCTACGTGTACCCATTGTCATAATGTGGGGCACAATGTGTCTAAGTGTTGGGGTGCTACATGAATGCTCTCAGAGCAAAAAGCATGGTCATGATGTGAGTACTTGTTATGAGGTTATTGGTTATCCGGATGGTTGGCGGGGGTAACAAAACCGAGTCTTGTGGCTCTCGTTCTTCTTCTACTCCTAGCCATGGTCATGGCTTGGCCAAGGCCAACGCCACGCCACCTCCCGCCTCCGCCGGCCGCTGCTGCCATTCTAAGCATTTCCTTGGCTTCTCTCTTTTCCGCCGACCAATGGAATGCTCTTCTTTGGGCTTATTGGTAATGCTAAGATCTTAGATGACCATTTGAGTAGTATGTTCTCTTCTTCCTCATGGATTATTGATACAGGTGATTCTCATCATATTACGGGGGAAAAGTCATGGTTGTTTGATTTAGTTGAGTTTTTTTATTGTCATGTTGGTCTTCCTAATTGATCCACCCTGGCGCCACTCACACTTGTCCCGAGTGCATTTGTCGGATTCCATTACTCTCACTGACGTTCTTTTTGTTCCTCAATTCAGTTGTAATTTACTTTCTGTTTCACAGTTATCTTATGCTTTGTCATGTGTTGTGTAATTTAACTCGTCTATGTGTGCTATACAGGACCACACGAAGGAGCTGATTGGAATGGGGCATAGGCGGGATGGACTTTACTACTTCTGCGGGGATGAGCAATCGGCTGCCAGTTTCTATCCACAATGTCACTTCGGAATTTGAGCTTTGGCATAGGCGTATGGGACATCCTTCGGAACGAGTGGTGAAGTTACTTCCTCCTCTTTGTGGTCATAAGGGTAGTTTGAATAAAGCATGTGAAATATGTTTTCGTGCTCAACATCCTAGAGACAAGTTTCCTTTAAGTGATAATAGAGCTAGTCGCATTTTTAAGTCATAAGGGTAGTTTGAATAAAGCATGTGAAATATGTTTTCGTGCTCAACATCCTAAAGACAAGTTTCCTTTAAGTGATAATAGAGCTAGTCGCATTTTTGAGAAAATCCATTGTGATCTATGGGGTGCTTATAGACATGTTTCCTCTTGTGGTGCCAAATATTTTCTTATTATCGTTGATGATTTTTCTCGTGCTGTTTGGATTTATTTATTGGAGGATAAAACTGAAGTATTTGAAATGTTTATGGCCTTTGTTGCTATGATCGATCATCAATTCTCTCAAACCATCAAAATTATTCAAAGTGATAATGACACGAAATTTAATTGTCTTTTTGATTATTTTCGCGCCACTGGCATTATTTTGCAAACTTCTTGCATTGCCGCCCCTCAACAAAATGGGAGGGTTGAGAGAAAACATAAACACATTCTCAATGTTGGGAGGGCCTTGCGTTTCCAAGCTCATTTGCCTATTTACTTTTTGGGGGAGAGTGTTCTTGTTGCTGCTCATCTTATCAATCGCACTCCTTCTGTTCTTCTTGATAACAAATCTCCTTTTGAAGTCCTTCATGGTCATTCTCTTGCTTATGAAGCTATTTGTACCTTTGGTTGTCTTTATTTTGCTCATAATCACAAAACTAAGGGTGATAGATTTGCTAGTCGGAGTAGAAAGTGTATCTTTGTGGGTTATCCTTTTGGGAAAAAGGAGTGGAAGTTGTTTGATTTGGATACTAAGGAATTTTTCGTTTCACGAGATGTGAAATTTTATGAAGAAGTGTTTCCATTTAAATCACCTAAAGATACCAACATCTCTCCTTCATCTCTCTTTCCCCTAGATCCAAACCCCATTCATCCCGATTTTGATGAATTTCAGCCTTCACCACATCCCCAAACTTCACAAAATATCCCCCTCACTCCTCCCAAATCGCCACAAACTAGCCCCATCCCCCCTAAATTTCCTACCAATAGCCCCAAACCAGTGCCCAAAACTCCTCTAGCTCCCCTTACTGGTCCACCCGCTGGTAATCCAACTCCTACTGGATCCAGCCCAGCTTATTTCTTTTCCCTGCTTCACCCGCTGATGGGCCAGTGCCCCATGATTCCCCCTCTCCCTTCGGATCTTTCTCTTCCTATCGCTGGTCAAGGCCCAGCACCCCACACCTCCTCTACCCATCTTTCCCTTCTTCCCCAGACGCGGTTTAGGCCCATGACCCTCTCTCGCGTCCTCCTCTTATCGGCTCGCTTCTAGCGCCCCTTTGGGCCCCTCTCCTCGCCTACTCTTATTGGTAATGATGCCAATGTAACTCCACATGATTCCACTGTTGATCTAGGCCGGGGAAAAAGGCCTAAAATTCCTTCAAGGATTTTGTTACTCATTCTGTGGTCGCTGAAAGTCCATCTCCCTCTTCTACTTCCACATCGACTTCTTCAGGTACTCCTCACCCTGTAGCTCATTATATTAATAACACAAATTTTTCTGTGAATTATCAGAAGTTTATTGCTGCTGTTATTTCTAACACTGAACCTAGATCTTTTAAAGAAGCTATGAGGGATGATGGCTGGAAAGCTTCTATGCAAGATGAGATTCGTGCCTTGGAGGATAATGGCACATGGACTATCGAGGAACTTCCTCATCGGAAGCGTGCCTTGGGCAGTCAATGGGTGTATCGTATCAAATATTTGTCTGATGGGTTTGTGGAGTGCTTAAAATCTCGTTTGGTTGTTTTGGGCAATCATCAGGAAGCTGGGGTTGATTATAATGAAACCTTTGCTCCCGTGGCAAAGATAACTATTGGTAGGGCTTTTCTTGCCATAGCTGCTTCCAAAAATTGGGAACTTCATCAAATGGATGTTCATAATGCATTTCTTCATTGTGATCTTGACGAAGAAGTTTATATGAAACTACCTCATGGTTTCGACTGTCCTAATCCTAAGAAGGTCTATCGTTTACGCAACTCTTTGTATGGTTTAAAGCAGGCTCTCCGTTGTTGGTTTGCCAAATTAGTCTATGCCTTGAAAGGTTATGGTTTCCTACAATCTAACTCTGATTATTCCTTGTTTACTTACACTCGTGGCTCAGTTCAACTCAATGTGTTGGTTTATGTTGATGATCTCATTAATTCTGGGAGTGGTTCCGCTACACTTACTGTATTTAAAGCTTATCTGAGTGATTGCTTCAAAATGAAGGACCTTGGTCCCTTGAAATATTTTCTTGGAATTGAAGTGGCTCGAAGTTCATCTGGTCTTTTCTGTGTCAACGTAAATATACGTTAGATATTATTTCCGAAGTTGGGTTGTTAGGTGCTAAGCCTTGTGACTATCCTATTGAACAAAATCATCGTCTTAGCTTGCTCACGCTGATGGTCCGGTTCTTGCCGATGCTGCATCCTATCGGCGTCTTGTTGGTCGTCTCATCTACTTGGCTGTCACTCGCCCGGATCTTGGTTATGTGGTCCACATTTTATGTCAGTTCATGCAGGAGCCCCGCCAGGCTCATTGGGACGCTGCCCTCCGTGTTGTTCGTTATCTAAAAGGCACTCTGGGACAAGGTATTCTATTACGTTCTAATAGTGATTTATCTCTTCAGGGTTGGTCTCACTCTGACTGGGCTGCCTGTCCTCTTACCTGGCGCTCATTATCTAGTTGGATTGTTTTCTTAGGTGGCTCTCCCATTTCTTGGAAGACTAAGAAACAACACACCGTTTCTCGCTCCTCTGCTGAAGTAGAATATCGTTCTATGGCCGCTATTACTTGTGAGCTCAAGTGGTTGAAGGGGCTATTGTTGAGTTTGGGCGTTCACCATCCCAAGGCTATTCCTTTGTTCTGTGATAGTCAGTCTGCTCTTCATCTGGCTAAAAATCCGGTTTTCATGAACGCACCAAACATATTGAGATTGACTGTCACTTTGTGCGAGATGTTATTCTCAACTGTCTAATTGAACCATCTTATGTGTCCACTTCAGCTCAGTTGGCCGATGTTTTTACTAAGGCTCTTGGGAAGTCTTAGTTCGAATTCTTGTTGTCCAAACCGCATGCTCCAACTTGAGGGAGGGTGTTGAGGAGATGTATAGCTAGAAGTCTTTGTATAGTAGGAATTCTTTTCCTGATTTTTAAAATAGCTTGTACTATATATTGTGATAACCTAATGAGAAAACACAACTTTTGTGCCCTAATCTGATTTTACAAATAGGGAGACAAATTTATATGTCCATAGATTTATTAAGGAAAAATGACAAATAAAATTAATACTAGAATTATTATTTTAACTTCTTAAGCGATTATGATTTTGAAAAACTAGAAGTTGGATTAACAATATAACCAAAAAGCTACCTTTCCAACAACTAATTTTTAGAACTTCAATCTAGAGATGGCCAACAGTGCGGGCCAATCCAGCCCAACCCACCTCATGGGTCGTGTGGGTCCAGCCCGCAAAAAGCCTAGTCCAGCCCACCTCGAACCGTGAAATTAGTGGGTGGATTGTGGGCCGGAATTTTTGAGCCCAACCCATGAAAGCCCACTACTAAAATCGCCCTGCCCGGTCCAACCCGGCCCATGAACCTGACCAGCCCAATCCAAGTAATTATTCAACCAAATTGTGTATATTTCAATCAAATTGTATATATTTTAATCAAATTACATATATTATAATTAAATCAAATTCAAAAATAATGAAATTATTCATTAATATTAATAATTATATATATTGTAATTAATGTTTAAGGTTTTATGTAACAATAATGAATAATTTCAATAATTATGAAAAAAAAAAATCTCAAGTCAGCCCGCCAGTCCGGTCCAGCCGCTAGGCCCACGAACCGCAAGAACCGCTTCCTGAACCGTGAAAACCGGTAACATACCGGCGTGGGTCAAGATTTTTCAGCCAGTGAATCAGCCCGTCCGAACCGTGAATTTCACGGTCTGGTCCTGGGCCGTAAAATCTCAGCCCGGCCCGATATGGCCCACGGACTGGCCCCCCCAGCTCGCATCAGTGGCCATCTCTATTTTAATCATATAAACGCTACATTAATCACGTAAATATACTTCTAAAAAAACCTTAAATACAACTTTATCAAACATCACTTCTCACTTCAATTTAACATAATTTTGATTGGGGAAAGCCTTTTCAACTACTTGAATTTTTTTTGCTGAACACACAAGCTACTCTCAAAACACAACATCTACCCAAAATTTGGTACAGTTTGACCTGGTCAAATTAAATTCTAAAAACTACTTTAAATGTTGTTACCGAATATGCTGATGCGTACATTATTATATACAATTGACTACGTTCATAACTTTAATTACAATAATACATAAATGATCTCAACAAGCAGTGCAACCGGAATTAAAAAATGATTTGTAGTATAGGTTGCAATAACACATCATGCGGTTGGGGTATTCCATATCCGAAATGTATTCATAACAACACTGAAAGATACTTAATTCCTTGATTCATCATATTAACCTTACTGTTATATACAAAGTCTAACATAATCTAAGGCTAATACTAAGGAAATGTTTATACACTTTCCAAATACAATAATACAAGAATATTATCTTAATTAATTTAGGATGAAGATTATATGTGCATATATTCTATCACACCCCGCAATTGAAGCGGGAGGTTCGCGGACGCTAAGACTGTCCCTGAAATCCTAAAATAGTATCAAAGGAAGACCCTTTGTAAAATTATCGGCAATCTGATATTGAGATGGGACATGTAGAACACGAACCTGCCCACGAGCTACTTTTTCCCGAACAAAATGGATATCCATCTCAATATGTTTTGTGCGTTGATGTTGAACTGGATTACCCGAAAGATATATGGCGCTGACATTATCACAATAAACTAGAGTAGCTTTCTGGATAGGGCAATGGAGCTCTAGAAGTAAGTTGCGTAGCCAACAAGATTCGGAAACAACATTAGCTACGCCGCGATATTCAGCCTCTGCATTAGAGCGGGATAAAGAAGCTTGACGTTTTACAGACCAAGATGCTAAATTATCTCCAAGAAAAAGACAATAACCGGAAGTGGATCATCTAGTTTCTGGACATCCTCCCCAATCAAGCATTGGTATAAGAAACTAGAGTGGTAATGGAGGAGGGGTAGAGATGCATACCATAATCAAGAGTAATACCTTGAATGTGCGTACAATGCGCTTGAGAGAAAACATGTGCTCTTCCCGCGGATCATGCATAAATAAGCGGACATGTTGGACAAAGATAAGATATATCTAGTCCGGCGAAAGTCGGGTATCACTAGGGGAAAAAAAGGAAGGGTCTGCGCAAGAAGGGTGCGGTTTCCAAGGAAAACGCAGCCCTTTTTGTGAAGGGTTGCGGTTAGACTTAAAACCGCAGCCCTTCATGCGATATGAAGGGCTGCGGTTAGACTTAAAACCGCAGCCCTTCATGCAAGATGAAGGGTCGGTTTAAGGCTAACCGCAGCCCTTTATGTGAAGGGTGCGGTTAGCCTAGAAACCGCAGCCCTTCATACACGAAGGGCTGCGTTTTCTAGGATAAGCGCATCCCTTCCTATCCCGCCCATTTCAACATGTGAGTTTTGCGCGCAACACACAGTAGCACTCACTCGCAAATTTCCCTCGCACACTCAGCTCACCCCTCTCCCTCACACTCACTCGCACACTCACTCCTCTCCCTCACACTAACTCGTGCGCCCTAACGGCCATCACCGGAGCACCGACACATCGCCGGAGCGCCGTCCCATCGCCCGGTGCACACTTCTTCTTCTCTTCTCTCGGCGTTGCCTCGAGCTCCTTCTTCTTCTCTTCTCTCGGCGCGCCTTGACGCCACCACCACCACCACCACCACTACTGCATTGTCGGTAATTCCCCTCTCACTCTCTCTCCTCTTTATTTTATTTAATTTCTCTTCTATTTTGTGTTATAAAATGTGATTTTAGGGGGGGGGGGAGGGCTTGTGGAGGGTGGGTAGGGGGGGTGGGGGGGTCTTTGGGCGAGGGATGGGGGATGGCTGGGAGGCTTGGGCATGGGGTGGGGGAGGGCAAGGTATCTTTGGAAAGGGGGTGGGGGAGGGCTGGGGAGGCCGAGCATGGGGTGGGGGAGGGCGGGGATCTTTGGAAAGGGGGGGGGGCCGGGAGGGCTGGGCATGGGGTGGGGAGGGGGGGGGATCTTTGGAAAGGGGTGGGGGGATGGGTGGGGAGGGTGGGCATGGGGTGGGGGAGGGCTGGGGAGGCTGGGCATGGGTGGGGGAGGGCGGGGGATGCTTGGAAAGGGGGTGGGGGAGGGCTGGGGAGGCCGGGCATGGGGTGGGGGAGGGCGGGGGATCTTTGGACGGGGGGTGGGGAGGGGCGGGGGAGGGTGGATAGGGGTGGGTGAGGCATTGTTGTAAGTTGTAACACATGTTTGGTATCACTACTATCTTTCATTTTCTTTTTTGTTTTATAATGTAACTATGTAGATTTTTAGGCTTCGGAAACGAAAATTAAAGGTCATTTTACGCCTACATGGCAATGAGGGAGTGCAGTGGGGGGCAGTAGTGGCGGTGGTGGTGGGGACCGTGTTACAAATGTGGAGAGTGAGGTCACATGGCAATGGAATGCTCTCCACATTTGTAACACTTCTCACTAGCTCCGCCGCTACCGGTGATGGGCATTCCATTGCCATGTGACTCGATTCTCGGGTCATTTTAGGCCTAATTTAGCCTTTTCGCTTCCGAATCGTACTTATCGAGTCATTTAACCCTAAATTCTTTGTGAACATGATTATATGAGGTATAATATAACTATTGTGTAGAGTTTTAGGCTTGCATTTGTTCTTGGTTGAATTTCGGAAACGAAAATTACAGGTCATTTTACGCCTACATGGCAATAAGGGATTGCAGTGGGGGGCAGTAGTGGCGGTGGTGGTGGGGCTGTTGTAAATGTGGAGAGTCAGGTCACATGGCAATCGAAAGCCCATCTGGTGCTCTCCACATTTATAACAGTTTCAACTCCGCCGCTACCAGCTGATGGGCATTCCATTGCTATGTGACCTGATTCAATTCTCAGGTCATTTTAGGCCTATTTTAGCCTTTTCGCTTCCAAATCGTACTTATCGAGTCATTTAACCCCAAATTATTTTTGAACATGATTATATGAGATATAATGTAACTATTGTGTAGATTTTTAGGCTTGCATTTGTTCTTGGTTGCATTTCGGGAACGAAAAGGTCATTTTAGGCCAAATTTTGCCTTTTCGGGTCCAATTCGTACTTATCGAGTCATTTAACCCCAAATTCTTTTTGAACATGATTATATGAGGTATAATGTAACTATTGTGTAGATTTTTAGGTTTGCAATTGTTGTAGGTTGAATTTTGGGAACAAAAAGGGCATTTTAGGCCTATTTTAGCCTTTTCGCTTCCGAATCGTACTTACCGAGTCATTTAACACCAAATTCTTTTGAACATGATTATATGAGGTATAATGTAACTATTGTGTAGATTTTTAGGTTTGCAATTGTTGTAGGATGAATTTTGGGAACGAAAAGGGCATTTTAGGCCTATTTTAACCTTTTCGCTTCCAAATCGTACTTGTCGAGTCATTTAACCCCAAATTCTTTTTGAACATGATTATATGAGATATAATGTAACTATTGTGTAGATTTTTAGGCTTGCATTTGTTCTTGGTTGCATTTCGGGACCGAAAAGGTCATTTTAGGCCAAATTTTGCCTTTTCGCGTCCAATTCGTACTTATCGAGTCATTTAACCCCAAATTCTTTTTGAACATGATTATATGAGGTATAATGTAACTATTGTGTAGATTTTTAGGTTTGCAATTGTTGTAGGTTAAATTTTGGGAACGAAAAGGGCATTTTAGGCCTATTTTAGCCTTTTCGCTTCCAAATCCTCCCTCCCCCCCCCTGCACACCCCCCTCCCCTCCCCCCCCGCACGCCCTCCCCTCCCCCCTGCTGCCCCTCCCCCCCCCACTGCCCAGCCCTCCCTCCCCCCACGCTGCCAGACCCCCTCCCTCCCCCCTGCCCCCCTCCCCCTGCACAGCCCTCCCCCCCTACCGCACGCCCTCCTCCCCCCCCTCCCCTCCCCCCCCCCCTCCCCTCCCCCCTCCCCTCCTCCACAACCCCTCCCCCCCCACCGCCCACCCCCCTCCCTCCCCTCCCTCCCCGCACACCCCCCCCCCCTGCCCTCCCCCCCCACCGCCCACAGCCCCTCCCTTCCCCCTGCTGCCCCTCCCCCCCTGCACACCCCCCCCCCTCTTGCCACAGCTCCTCCCCTCCCCTCCCCCCCCCGCACGCCCCCTCCCAACAGATAGCCAACGCCATTGTAAGTACAGATTATATGGTTATATAAGGTATATATAATATAACTTTTGCACTCACAAGCATTTCTCTCTTATACTTATGTAGATTGGCTTGAAGGAAAAAGAGGCAACTCGGTGAGTTCACTCCTAAAGGACATATTGATGCATTGCACGAAACTTTAGGACCGGACCACGGTGGACGCGTGAGGGCGTAGGAGGTGTCCGCCTCGGTTTGAGAAAGGTATATGGTGATCAATACACTACAGCGACAAAATCAAGTGTAAGTAGTGTGAATTCGGCAGCGTCGGTAGATGTGGAGGCTATGAAAGCCGCACGGTCGGGAGGAGCTAAGGGAGGAGATGACCCATAACTTCAACGCCATTTTGGAGCAAATGGGTTTACCGACTTTTGCTGCATTCAAGAAGGGTAGTGATACTACACCTAGCCAGCTGATCCACCTGTAGGACCCGAGTTGAAGGTAATCACTTAATCCCTTTGCTTTGTTAAACAACTATTGTTACGTTCTTAAATGCATGAAATTCTTACTATATATATGTTGTTTCATAGACTAACTATAAATAGAGGTTTTTTTACAGGAAGAGACACCATGTGAACTATTAGCTCGAGGAGATGGTTATGATAGTTTCATCCTCGTAGCTCATGGCCATGCACAACCCCCTAGTGACCGAGTACGATTGCATAACCAGGTTAGTGGATCATAATCACTATGTGGTCACCCTCAATGAAATTGTGTCGGGTTTCGAAGAATTACCTCTTCCTGCCGAAGCCGGAAGTTGGTCTACAGATACTAAATGATGCCCTTGGCGATTATGTTCTCGTGGCGGCGTGCATTGGTGCGGTTTTCGGATGAGGTACAATGATTAACATTCACATATATATATATATATGCGTGTTTTCTTTTATAGTTCCTATGATAGTCAGTAATATCTTTACTTTTAAATAAATACTAGGTTTGGGGGAAGGCCGACTCACATGCCAGGAAGGGGAAGAACGCATGTTCACCTTATAAGAAAGCAAGTTTACGTGATGAAGGTGAACGAAATGTGGTGACGGGAAATGTTTCTAAGACAAAAAATCCACTTATTATCGATCCAGAGGTGGTGCGGAGCCTTACTACGCCATGCTTTTGGTTCCATGAGTGCGCTAGCGATTTACCCGATGAAAGCGCAATTGAGGTTGCTTTGGGGGAGCAACAATTCCACTACCTTGAGGACTCATCGACATTCATTTCAAAGGTTGATATTAAAGAATTCTTATGTGGGGTAGAGTTGAATGTTTCCATGATACAAACATTCATGAGGTAATACATAAGTATATAAATTAAATATACATATACATATATATGCCTTAAGTAGTTTTCAAATCCATAATAAGTAATTGTTGGTTTACTTTTAATATAATCAGTATAATTTCTCAGGTTATTATACAATGAATTGCTTGCAACATCTAGTGCAATGTTTGGTTGGTTATGTCCAAACATAATACGAGATGACAATTGCTTACAAAACAAAGCCGAAGTGAAAGAGTATCTCGACATGAGTTTCAAAGCATCATCTCGTTTTGGATATCATCAGATCATTCTTGTTCCTTATATTGAAAAGTATGCTTGTTAAACTCGCTTTACTTTTATTATTCGATACTTAAATTGACCTATTAATTGTTCTACGATTAATAATAACTATATTTTCTTGTTGTAGGGCTCATTGGACACTGCTTGCGATATGTTTGTCACATAACGAAGTCTACCACTTTGATTCTTTGCGTCGACAACCACCACGGACCTTACTAATCAAATCATTGTTATATAGGTAGCCTAATCAAAACTCAATATATGCGCACTTATTAATATTACACATTATTCATCATCTTTAAATATATAAACAGTTAGTACATCTAATCTTATAATAATGTTGTTGATGTAGTGTGATGAAGCATATTAGTGCAACAGGACTTCGAGCACCAAAAGCTCCTGTTTGGATATCAGTCGAGGTAACATGACTAATTTATTTGTCCTTATATAGAAACACTTTTAGCCACATACTACACATCTAATTAACATGAATGTCATTGGATGCATCCTTTGGTGAACATTTAGTGTCCGCAACAAGAAAATGGACTTGCATGTGGCTATTACGTGCTGAGGTACATGTTCGATATCGTCAACCAGTGCACTAATGCCGATGATCTTCAAAAGGTATGTAACTTATTAGTATATGTTAGTTTAGATTAGATCGATTGGTAATAGGTATTAATTGGTTTAGAAACCAAACTAGCACATGCATATATTTGGGAACGAAAATGTCATTTCTAGGCCAATTTTTGCCTTTTACGCTTCCAAATCGTATTTATCGAGTCATTTAACCCCAAATTCATTTTTAACATGATAATATGAGGCATAATGTAACTATTGTGTAGATTTTTAGGTTTGCAATTGTTGTAGGTTGAATTTTGGGAACGAAAAGGGCATTTTAGGCCTATTTTTGCCTTTTCGCGTCTAATTCGTACTTATCGCTTCATTTAACTCCATTTTCTTTTTCAATATGATAATATAAGGTATAATATAACTAGTGTGTAGAGTTTTAGTCTTGCATTTGTTTTTGATTGAATTTCGGGAAGGTATATGTCATTTTTAGAACCACTAACTACGGTACGTAAATGATTGAATTCTTATATTATGTGTTTATTCCTTGGTTGTTTTGCAAGGTTTATATGAATAACACACCATGTTTGAGGGCCTTCACCACAGACGAATTACATGAAGTTCGGGATAAGTTGGCGTCCCACATTTGCGATGATTGCTTATGATACATCTACTAGTTTGTATTAATTCTATGTACATTTTTCACATTATTAAATATATACATATTTAAAGTTAATTATTATATTACGTTCAAAAACTTATCATATATTATTATTGCAATTTGATCGTTTTTTTTGTGTCGAAGGGAGGTTTTGGGTGGGGGGCTGCCATGGTGGGCTTCCTGGGCCGGGCTATGGGGGGGGTTGGGTCTTTGGGGTGGTGGCAGCAATGGGTGGAGGAGGTGGCGGAGGGTGGGGTGGGGTGGGGGTGCGGGGGAGTGAAGGGGGGGGGTGGGGTGGGGGGGCGGGCGGGGGAGTGCGGGGGTGGGCGGGTGTGGGGTCAGGGGTGGGGGGTGGGGGTGGGAGCGCGGGGGTGGGCGGGGGGTGGGGGTGAGTGGGGCGGGGGGGTGGGCAAGGGGTGGGGTGTGTTGGGGGGCGGGGGGTGGGCGGGGGTGGGGGTCTTTGGGGTGGGCGGGGGTGGGGTGTGCGGGGCGTGAGGGAGTGGGCATTGGGTGGGGGTCTTTGGGGTGGGCGGGGGGTGGGGGGGTGAGGGTGAGGGGCTGGCGGGGGTGGGCGGGGGTGGGGGCTTGGGGTGGGCGGGGGGTGGGGTGTCTTTGGCAGGGCGGGGGGGGTGGTCTTGGGGAGCGGGGGTGGGGTGTCTTTGGGGCGGGGGGTGGGCGGGGCGGGGAGTCTTTGGGGTGGGCGGGGGTAGGGTGTCTTGGGGCTGGGGGGGGTGGGTGGGCGGGGGTGGGGGTCTTGGGGTGGGCGGGGGTGGGGTGTCTTTGGGCGGCGGGGGTGGGCGAGGGTGGAGGGTGCAATTTTTTTTTTTTAAAAAAAATTTGAATGTGAAGGGTTCGGTTTTAAGCCTAAACCGCAACCCTTCACTTAAATAGGGTTGCGGTGTAGGCTTAAAACCGCAGCCCTTCACATAGAGAAGGGTTGCGGTTTAAGCGAAAACGCAGCCCTTTAAGCTTATAAGGGCTGCGTTTTTGGCCAAAACCGCAGCCCTTCGTTGTGAAGGGATGCGGCTAAAAACCGCACCTTCTTATCTATCAAGGGTCTGCTATGGAAAGGGTCGGCGGCAAAAACGCAGCCTTTAGGGCTGTTTTGACCGCAGCCCTTCCTTGTTTTTCCACTAGTGTATTGAAGAGCACCAGCAAGACGACGGTGATGTAAGGGATCTTCATAAGGTTGGCCGACCTGAGCACTAAGCTTGGGTTTAGTGTCAACTAGTGTAGGAGATGGTTTGCATGAGGACATACCAGCTCGGTCAATAATCTTCAAAGCATATTTTCTCTGAGATAGAAAGAGGCCACCTGCATGACGAGTGATAGCAATGCCCAAGAAATAACTCAAAGGGCCCAAGTCTTTGATTGTAAATTCAGAATTCATAAGAGAAATGATATGCTTGTGGAGAGTGTCAGATGACTTAGTCAAAATAATATTATCCACATACAATAAAAGATAAGCCATCTCATTACCATGATGGTAGATGAATAGAGAATGATCAAATTTGCTGTGAGTGAAGCCCATAGTGGGCACATAATCTGCAAATTCTTTGTACCATGCACGGGGGGCCTGTTTGAGTCCATACAAAGATTTTTTCAACAAGCATACATGATTAGGATAAGTAGGATCCCTGAAACCCAGATGCTGATGCATATAGACAATTTCTTTAAGGTCGTCGTGTAAGAACGCATTCTTCACATCCAGCTGATGGATAGACCATGCTTTGGATAAAGCTAAATTGAGCACCGTACGAATAGTTACCGGTTTTACAACCGAGGTAAATGTCTCACCACAGTCAACACGAACCTATTGAATTTTACCATCACCTGTAAGGGGGGCCTTATGCCGCTCAAAAGATCCGTCAGAACGTTCTTTATGAGCAAATATCCACATAAAACGAATAACATTAACATCAGGGGGACAGGGCACCAACTCCCACGTCTTTTTTTTAATAAGAGCATTATATTCATCATTCATAGCCATGTTCCAATTCGGGTCTTTAAGAGCGAGACACATGATTATGAGGAAGAGGAGAACAGTCTACAGGTGTATGAAGACTGTATTTTTTATTTGGTTTAAATATCCCGTGTTGACTTCTAGTGGTGACCCTAGGGGCTGGAGGAGGAGATGGCAGGGCAGGAGGAGATGAATTTTGAGGAGTGGAAGTTGAGCTGGGGACAAGAGACCCAAGAGAGATGTGAGGTGTGTGGTGAGAAAGAGTAGAAATTGGGGGTCGAAACTAGGCCGAGGTGAGGCCTACACGCCAAGGGAGTATGAGTGGGAGAAGTATGGGAAGTGGGAGATAGCGTTGGAGGCCCAAGATCCAAATGTGTGGGATCAGACGTAGAATTGGAAGATTGGGCAGGGGAGTGCGTTGAGTTTGGGAATTGGTAGGTGGGCCGTGGAGATAGAGGGGCCCAGTAGGAGTAGAATGTGTTTGTGGGCTAGGAGGAGTGGCGGGGCTATTTTGTGAGGTGGAGTGGTGGATTAAATATGTTGAGATATCATCAATGAGGAAATCATAGGAGGGAATGTGAGTATTTTGATAGGCAAAGGGGAAGTGTTGCTCATCAAATAAAACGTGACGGTTAATAATGATCTTTTTGGATGATAAGTCATAACACTTGTAGCCACGGTGATGGGAAGGATAGCCCAGAAAAACACATGGGGTGGATCGAGGTTGTAGTTTGTTTATAGTAGATGAGGGGAAAAGCGGGAAGCATAAGCAACCAAAAACCCGGAGATGAGAATAGGAAGGATCCCGTTGATAAAGAATTTTGAGAGGGGTTTGGTAGGCTAAAGTCTTGCTTGAAAGAATATTAAGGAGGTAAGTAGCCATTTGTAATGCATGATGCCAAAGATTGGGGGGTAAGGAAGCATGAGCCATGAGAGTGCGAACAATATTATTAATGGTTCAGATATTTTTTCGGCTTTGCCATTTTGAGATGAGGTATAAGGACAAGAGAGGCGAAGAGATAGCCCTTATTCTATCAAACACGCAATGGACACCTCAATATGTGTCAGACGTTGTGTGTCCTTCATATGTATTCTATGAACCCATAGGTATTGTGGAACATATTGCTCCTGTTTGGCAATTAGCGGATAACTGATAGCTGATAGCTGATTGTATAGTCTGATTAACTGATTTTATTCAGCTTGATTTATTCGCCAATTTCATTGAAGAATGCACTAATTTTCCCCCACTAGGCATTTGCTCTATGTGCATTGTCATTCACTTCATTTTTTGTAGTATTACTCCATGCAATATCAAGAAGTGTTTCATCTTCTATCGTCCAAGTTAGCCCTTTTTCTTTCTAGGTTGAATTACTTTGTGACGTGTTGTAGTACGAGTAGTTGTAGAAACATCAATCCTCCGCCTCTTCAATTCTCACATTATCTACAAATGGGTTGTCAAAATTGGATCCAATACTGATGAGGGTAATAGGAGGTTGGGTCCATATTATGACTAGTAGGAGTATATTGGTTATTTGTAGTTTGGAGAAATTGGGAAAAACTTTGCACTTGTGCATTTCCCGTACTATTTGGATTAAGGGAAGAAAATTTTGAAATTTGGAAATTTTGGTATTGGTTTTGTTGAGCTAAAAATGTCTGAAATTGGGCATTATTCTGAAATAAGATCATAAGGGAGTTCAAATCAAAATTTTGATTTGGATCCATTAAAAATATAATAGGTGGATAATTATTTTTGAAAGTAAAAATAGATTTGGAGAGAAAAAGGAAATTGATATGGGAGAATTTGGGAGAATATATGAAGAAAAATTGCGCACAAATGGTTACTTATACGCTTTTTACGATAATATAGCCATCGGTGAGCCTTTTTTAAGAGAAATTTCATTAATTGAAGACCAAACGACATCTATAGTAATTATTAAAGAAAAAAAGATACAATTAGACAAGATCAAATCAAATTTGTCTTCGAAGAAACTATAATAAACCAGATCAAGCAATACAACGCAACCCCCTTGTATTTGCTGACACAAGTAGCTATTGTTGGGGAGGTCTATATCATTCGGATATAGTTTGGGGAAAAACATTATTGATCTAACCATGTTGATCGTATGCGAGTTTCCAATAACTTTATGTTGATAATTTTAAACTTCAACCAACAAGAACAATTTCCCATACCATTTTTTAAACTTCCACGTGGGAAGAGAATAAACTCAAACTCCAAACTCTCATAAAAGGAGATAAAGAACCAAAAAATTGGGTAGAGGATTCTCAAAAGGAGAGAGAATGGGGGATTATAAATAACAAAAGCAATAAAAACTAGAAGAAAAAAGAAAATTTGGGGACTTACCACGTATCATCGAAAGATGATGGCAACCCCGATCTAGAAGAAAATTACAGGATTAGGTTTTTTAGGAGGAAGAGGAGAGAGGGGTAGAGGAGGACGAGGAGGCTAGGTTTCCAAGAGTTCCCAACCGTTGGGGAGCCTTGGAGCTGTTCTGATTCTTTTTTTATATAAAAGAAACAACATATTTTGATTTGGCATGACATAATTATAACCGTGGGTATTCTTATCTCACACAATTGCTTTTATTTGTGACTTGAAATATTGTGAAATTGGCATAAGACTAACTTTGAATGCACATATCTCTCAATATATAAATGGTTTTGATGTGATTCAAATTGGAGGTGAAAGCTTGTTCCAAGAGCTTTCCAACGACAGGTCATATGCCCAATTCCTCTGAGAAACAAGAAAGTTATGGCTGTTTTACGAAAAACTGTCGAACTGGAATTTCGTCTCGCCCGACCGGGCGGGTTTTGGCCTGACCGGGCGGCTGGAATTTTTGCGACGTGACGCATTTTCCGAATCTGATTCTTTTTAGGATTTTTGTACGGAGTCTTAGGGTTTTGTGCGGGGTTCCTTATGTTATAAAAGGCCCATTGGTGTTCATTATTTTGATACAACTTATGAATCACTTTTAGCCTCTAGAATTTAGGACTCCTTGTATTATTCTCTCTGTTTTTCTCCATCATAGTGAAGAATCTCGAGTCCCCCACCTGTGGACGTAGGTCAATTTTGACCAAACCACGTAAATCCTTGTATTATTTTGTTTATCTTCTTTATTGCTTTTCTCATCCTTATTATTTCATTGATTTTGTTCCGCACTAATCAAACTACAACACTCCGTTTCCTAACAAACTGGTATCAAGAGCTTGTTTGTTTCAGATCTTAGGTGTTTATAGAACGAGTTTGATTCAATTATGCCAACGAAATTCGACATTGAGAAATTCGATAGGCAAGTAAATTTTTGCCTATGGAAATTGAAGATGAAAGCCATCTTGGTTCAAAGTGGTTGTCACAAGGCTCTTGAAGGTTCATCCAAAAAGCCTTCGGGTATGACGGATGACAAGTGGGAGGAGATCGAATTAAAGGCACTCTCGGCGATTCATTTATGTCTATCTAATGAAGTTTTGAGAGAGGTTGCGCGCCAAGGAGACAATTGCTGCGGATTTGTGATTGAAGTTGGAGTCACTTTATATGACAAAGAGTGTGACCAACCGTTACTACTCAAATCTAGACCTCATGATCTCGCCTAGAAGAAGGTAAACCGCTTGAGTCTCATTTAGATGAATTCTTCTCTATTATTATGGATTTGCAAAACATCGATGATGAGGATATGGCTATTAGGTTGTTGTGTTCTTTACCGCCTTAGTATAAGCATTTTCGAGATACTTTGTTGTATGGTAGAGATGATTTGAGTTTGCAGGATGTTAAGGATGCCTTAACTCAGAGAGATTTAATTGACAATAAGTTGGTTAATATATCTAATAATTCTGCTCAAACTAATGCTTTGGTTGCTCATGGTGGAAATAATTCGGCAAGAATAAAATCCGTAACTATTGTCATGTGAAGGGTCATATCAAAGCCGAGTGTTGGAAATTAAAGAAGAAGAATGGGGAAAAGTCCAATAAGGACCAATCCGCAAATATTGCCAACGATGTCTTTGATGATGGTGTTGCACTTTAGGGTTACAGGATTTGGGGCTACCGTTTCTACGATCTCTTCATGTTTGGTGCCCTTTTGAGATCTCTTGGTGAAACGAGAAACCGTGTGGATTTTTGCTATGGAGTCTATTATAGATTGCTTTTGAGTTTGTAATAAAGTAGCAATCTTGGTTATGCATTAGATTTTGTTCTAGTTATGCTATTTCTTATCTCAAATTTGGTACTTTTGTGTTTTGATTAAGTACAATTGCAATTTTGAAATTATTGTTGTCATTTGATTTTCTAGAATTACTTGAGTTTGTTGTTGAGATGAAGAAGTGTTTGAAGAGAATTTCGTCAATTTGAATAAGCATGCTTGGCGTTTGTGACTTTATACTCTTAATCTAGGCCATGTGATGGTTTCGTATATGGAGTTTTGCGTTCGAAGACGCATCAGTACACAATTATAGAAGATGTCTGTTTTATGGATTGCCCAAAGTGAGTAGGCTTATGGATGTTTTTTTAAGGTGGAGGTTTTATGGTTTTTTGGGTGAGCATCACTTTTGGTTCAAGGTGGAGGTATCTTGATTGATTGGTTTCAAGTCAAGGTGGAGATTTGTTATTTGTGACTTGAAATCTTGTGAAATTGGCATAGGGCTAACTTTGAATGCACATATCTCTCAATCTATATATGTTTTTGATGTGATTCAAATTGGAGGTGAAATCTTGTTCAAGAGCTTTCCAACGACAGCTTATATGCCCAATTCCGATGAGAAACGAGAAGGTTATGGCTGTTTTACGAAGAACTGTCGAACTGGAATTCCATCTAGCTCGACCGGGCGGCTGGAATTTTTGCCATGTGACGCGTTTTCCGAATCTGATTCTTTTTAGGGTTTTTGTACGGAGTCTCTTTTAGGGTTTTGTGCGGGGTTCCTTATGTTATATAAGGCCCCTTGGTGTTCATCATTTTGATACAACTTATGAAACGCTTTTAGCCTCTATAATTTAGGACTCCTTGTATTATTCTCTCTGTTTCTCTTCATCATAATGAAGAAACTTGAAGCCCCTACATGTGGACGTAGGTCTATTTTGACCGAATCACGTAAATCCTTGTGTTCTTTTGTTTATCTTCTTTATTGCTTTTCTCATCCTTATTATTTCATGGATTTTGTTCCGCACTAATCAAACTACAACACTCCGTTTCCTAGCAATTGCTTTGTTGGTTTATTAAGAAAAGGGAAAGAAAACGATTTCTTAGCTTGCATGGGACCACAATAGGGGAGATCTGATAGTCGAGTTTTGGATTCCCAAACTCCACTTCAGACTCATGCGAGTCTTTGCCAACAATATCGCTGCTTTCCCTCAAGACTCACCAAAGTTACTCAGGGCTCCTGTTTTGGACTACCATGAATCATACCCTTAAATAACTGCTACAGTTTATTGCTATCACAATTGGTATTTTTGTCGAACCATCTCTTTGAAGTTTGAAGGTAGTTCATACTTTTACAAATCTAAATACGTAGTTTAGTAATATATTAAACGTACACTTATTCTTTTTGAAGCTATTTTCACAACCATAATTTCTTAACACCTCACAACTATTACGGCACGTAAAATTTGCCAAAAGAGAAAGATAAAAGACCTCGTATGAAACAAAGGAATATGATTGTTTGTCACTGGATTACTTGCAATATATGTAATTAATCAAGCTCATTCTTTAACTAGCCTTGATATACATCTGAATAAGAGCAACTAGTTTCTTATGGTCTGGGATGCTTTCCTGGACCACAGGCAGATTCAAGAGTGCAGTCACCCATGAAAATATTAGGGGATGTTTGTCTGGGTCCAAAATCTTTTTCCCAATAACTTCTTCTCGAGCTTTATAAGCTCCAAATAACGAGATCAATTGGATGTTAATGTTAGGAATAAAATAGAAATTAACAAGGGTCACAAGATAACAATCTTCTAGGCGTGGATCACTTTCCCAAAAGTAATATTCCGACCCTAATCGTAAAGCACGGGTTCACGGAATTCACCTTCGAGATACAAAGAAGAAACAATAGTGGTCACGCTTACTATGAACACTATTCAATGAAAAAGAGTTTGTGAGATTTTGTAGAGATGAAGAATTTCTGATTTTTGATCTTTAGAGTTTGTATGCAAAAGAGAGAAGTTATTTTCTCAACAACCTTCATCATATGAGAGACCTCATATATATAACAATGCTACAACGCTTCAGAAAATCCGAAACAATACAATGACAAACCGTCAAAACACGCGAATCAACACAAAGAGCAACAAAGTCAGAGACCCCGTCGCGAGTCGCGACGAGCATCGCGAGTCGCGACGAGCATCGCGAGTCGCGAGCTGGACGAACCCAGCAGGTCGCGAGGTGCGACACTGGTCGCGAGTCGCGACCAGTTCTCTGCCTTCCCACCAAACCAGTTTGCTGCTGGTTGGCTACCACATTCGCGAGGTGTGCAGCGAGATGTGCTGCGATGTGTGCGAGCTATTTCTTCGCATGATGAATCATAATACACGACTCACACATATAGCACATATAGCATGTTATTATATATGTTATTTAAGTTACGACACCATAACCAAGCAACTTAAACAACACATCATGAATTAAACTAACCTTATACTCTAAATCTCCAACAGTTAAGGAGTCCTAAACTCGCTTTCTCGATGCAAGAAACATCTTTTGGGATGAAATCGGTCATTTTATGCTCCATTAAAGTCATCTTCTCATGCAATTCATCAAGAGCCTTATCCTGTGCTTCTCCATTGCATTGGAGCAGCTTTAACAAACTTTGTGGCAGCTGCAAATTCGCGATTGTAATTATGTTAGCGAAGAACAAATTTTCATTATTTCTTTAAACTCCATTCAACATCTACCAAAATATGTAAACTTGCAATAACTCATCGTAAGACATTAATAGTTGTACTTATCAATTTTAAAGAGTCGCACACCGTACCCTTTAAAATGAAAAAGTTTACTTAGTCTTACCAATAAAGTATGGAAAGTCTGTATCATACGAGATTTTGCGTTTTTTGTTTCTCATTTTATTTATATAATTTCAATATCCCATCAATGATTATATAGTGATAATTTATTGCTTGAAGATGATTTTGCAGACATTTTCCTTCCGTTTCTGAAAAAAAAAAAAGGGTTTTTGGCCTGAAATTCATAAACTAGTTCCTATTATCAATAGAAACTTAGGAAGTATTTTAATAGGTCTTTTTAGACAAAAATTTTTTTATTAGGTCATTCCCTATAAAACTTGTATTTTATTAGGTACTTTCTGACAAAAAACCCTGGGTTTTTTTTATCAGAAAGTACCTAATAAAATACAAGTTTTGTAGGGAAGGACCTTATATAAAAAATTTTGTCTAAAAAGACCTATTAAAATACTTTAGATTGTTAATAGGAACCGATTTATGAATTTCACGCCAGAATTAAAACCCTCGACCACAAAGGATTCCAAAACTCAACTCCTTCATTAATAAATAGGCCAACCCCTAAGTACATTCTATTAAACTTGAGTTTCTTCTCTGGTTCCAGTAGGCACACTAATCCCAACAACAGTTCCTACAACTGTTGCTTCTCTCTTGACTTCATGACTCAAAATCCTCTCTCTTGCTTCACTCAAAGCTTACAGGATTTCTCTCTTGTTGTTCCCTTAAGCAATTACATAATATCGAATAAATAAACACTAAGGGAACAAACAAGCAACTTAGGAACAGTGGAGCTTGCATTATTAGGAACTGCTATGACACTGACAATATAGAATGCTTATAGCTCTTAAATTTGTCGGTCAGTGATGCATCTAAATGATGATCAAAATGGTCTAAATAACCAATCACTTTAATCATCAACTAGCTATTAGGAACGTTTACTAAATGATACTAAGTTTAGTAAACTAGAAGGTAACATCTAGAACAATCAGCTAACAATTTTCCAACAGATAAAATAAATAACTTAAGCGAACATATTGAAAAAGATAATGATAAGATTTGTTTTAATTTAATCAACAAAGATTAAATCTTTTCATACTAAAACCCCAACTACGCTCAATTGAGCAATTCTAGAAATCAGATTTTATTTCTGTTCCTTTAGCCTGACTTACCAAAGCTTAGGCTCTGTTATTAAACCATGGAATAACCACTAATTCCAGGTTATTGTGTGTTTCCTACAAAAGTTATTCCTAGGAGCATCCTAATGATCTTGAGAACTTCACTTCAACATCTATATCAAGTTTTTAAAAATCCAACTCATCTTGATTTCTTCAAAGCCCATGATCAACCTGTCTCACTACAACACTTGTAGAATATTAAATCATACTCCCTCCGTCCAAAAATATAGTTCCTATCTCCCTTTTTTCACGGTAATTTATGCAAGTAGAATCTAATAGGGATAGTAAAGATTTTTGTTTATTTAAATAAATGTTGTATGTGAAAAGATAATTTTAGGAGAGAGAATGGAGAATAATTGGTGAAAGAAGCATTAATTGTAACACTTGGGTTGAATAAACAAAGCATAAAAAAATTCAAGTAGCAAATAAATGATGGGATACGGTTTTTCTAGACAAATTACGGAAAAATGTGGAACTAATTATGAAAATGGGAATTATATTTTGGTACACCCAAAATGAAAATAGGAACTATATTTTAGAACGGATGGAGTATTAGTTTGTTTTTGTTGTATGTCATCTTCAAAACATATCATCAACAACTACAATGCTTGCTTACCCCGCACATGTTAATACTTACATAACACAAATGACTTAATTAATAGCTAATGCAATTAATATTCTTATAGGGCTATAGCCTATAGCAACATAGCCACCCTAGACCCGCTTGATCAACTAGAATAACTTGAAGAAACTAGAAAGTTTCTAGTAGAGATGGCCAACAGTGCGGGCCAATCCAGCCCATCCAGCCCAGCCCGCCTCTTGGGCCGTGTGGGCCGAGCCCGAAAAAGCCCGGCCCAGCTCAAACCGTGAAATTGGTGGGTGGGCCGTGGGCCAGATTTTTTGAGCCCAACCCACGAAAGCCCGTTACTAAATCCGCCCAGCCCGGTCCACGAAATCGGTCTAACCCGGCCCATGATCCGGACCAGCCCAGCCCAAGTAATTATTCAACCAAATTGTGTATATTTTAATCAAATTGTATATATTTTAATCAAATCTCATATATTATAATTCAATCAAATTCAAAAATAATGAAATTATTCATTAATATTAATAATTGAATATATTTTAATTAATTTTAAAGGTTTTATGTAACAATAATAAATGATTCTAATGATTAAATAATTCCGAAAAAAAAATTTCAATGCCGTGCCTTGGCGGGGCCCACAAACCGCCAAAACCGGTTGTTCGAACCGTGAAAATCGGTAATGCAGGCCGTGTGGCCAAGATTTTCAGCCTGGTGGACCCCCGCCCAAACCGTGAATTTCACGGTCTGGTCCTGGGCCGTAAAATCTCAGCCCGGCCCACTAGGGCCCGCGGACCAGCCCACCCAGCCCGCACCAGTGGCCATCTCTAGTTTCTAGTTGTACAATTTTAGCATTAGTCAATTGTACGCGCTTTTGCCCTTTAGCTAACCTTCCAAATATATTGTCATCCTCAAGAATCAAGATTCATAGTCTGTTTTGGTGTTCAAATATTCAACCACCGATATGCTATTGTATGTAATTTGGTCCATTTACGCAACTTTAATAATATATTTTTACTGGAGTCATGTTACCGCTCAGTTCTAAATTAGCTTACGTACTTGCTTGCCTGTCATTTGTTCTTTGGTCAATCCACAGTGGGGGTATATGTTTATATTCCTCTCATGAAAATGGTCTTGCTGATTAGACATTAATTAATATCATTATCTTCATAGTATAAGCAATGAAATTTGTTTTGAGCCTGATGACTTTAGTAAAGATCAAGCTCATGAGGTCATTAATTACATAAGGTTATGGGTTTTGGTACTCCTTATCCTTTTAGTTCTAAAAAGAAAAAAAAAAATAGTACTTCACACATTCCAATCCAATCACCCTACAACTCCGATCCCTTCACATGGCAAAAGCCCCTTGATTTATTATGCCTAGCTCCAAGACTGACATGTTGGTTTCTTCCTTTACAACCACATAGAAATATAGAATGCCCATGATGACTTACATTTAGGAATAGGTATTTTTACCATATGCAGCATTTTAAAATGGTCAATTTGTTAATTGCAACTCTTTTATTTCAATATATTCAGTTGCAACTTAAAAGTATTTGGTTTATTTAAGGCTGCAATTGAAGAAATTGAAAGTAAAAAACTGTAATTAATAAAGTGGTCACTTTTAAGAGTTGCATTTGGTAAAAATTCTTAGGAATAACCTAATAAATCCAATTTGAATATACATTGTTCCTATACTAACAATTCATGATCTTCGATGGAATATATACATGTTGAAATAAACCTCAGATCAACCTAATGCTACAATAACTAGAGAACTAGTGCTTTATCCTTCAAAAAAAGAAACTAGCACTTGATATAATTAGGGATGTCACACCAATCTTGTAATCATACTTTCCATGTTCCTTTATATTTTTTAACCATTCCTAATACACATCTTTAAGGAGGGATGAAAGTTATGGAATTAAAACCGAAATTCAATCCAATTCAAACCAAATTAGTAATTTGGATTGGACTCGAACTATGTTCGAGTTGGATTCGGATTGACTATTTTTTTAAATTTGGATTTTTGGATTGTGGACTTAGGGTGATTGGATCCAAAAATCCATAATAACCGAATAACAAATAAGCCCTGTATTGTATATTTGTATATATGGTATAGGACTTGAGTGTTTTCGATAAAACTTATGGGTTTGTACAAATTATTAGTTGTTATTGCCGAAGTTTTATGGGATTGTATGAATTACTTATCGAACACTTTATTTTGATGCTCGTTCTTAAATTATTTCATCAAAATAATAGAGCTTAAAATTTTGAATATTTCGGATTGGATCCAATCTAGTGTCTGAAAATTCGAATTGGATTAGTTTGGACTCAAACTCTAATTGATTTGGATTGGAAATTGAAATCCAAATTTTGTTCGGATTAGATTAGAGTAGGCCTAAATCCAAGTCGTACACCGAATTTTATTATCACCGCCACTATTTTTAAGTATCAAGATTCATTAGATATTTCCCATATACGAAAATCTCTCACCTGCTAGATAACATTTTACGAAATTCGTCCACTAGCATCGACAAACAACATCATTTCACATGCTTCCTCCATCATTTTTTTGTCACATTATTTAACTTTTACTCTAATAATGTATTATCTACGTACAATTGGATTTTTTACCCTAATATATAATAAATATTACTCCTAATAATCCATCTCAATATATGATTTCACAATATGAACTTTTTGTAAGTTTTTCTAATAGATAATAAAATATATTGACGGTCAAAGTTGTGAATTGATGAGAGTGAAATTCCATATGATATAATAGAAGAAAATGGAGGAAGTATATACCTAAGATGAAAACCAAAGAATCTCAATTTACTTAACTGTCCACTAGTAAATCAACAACTACCCAAAAAAGGGGAAAAAAACAAAGTCAAACTCAAATATAACATTAAAAAATTGACTTAAATATTGAAGGCAATCGAGTTATAATTGAGCCACCAAAACATAAAACATTGACTATGAATTTTGTACATTTATGCTCAAAAATGTAAAAAGGAATATTACATCAATCAAATATCTTATCAATCAATTCACAAACACAATCAAGTATTACATCAAAATGGAAAATTCATTCAATTAACAAAGTGAAATGATTTATTTAACATAAGAGACTATTACAATACGATATAAGAAATCCTAAATAAATTTACTTAACATTCCTTTATCGTTCATCAAGTTTAAATTTCAAAAACCTAAAATAAAGAATAAGTAAAAAATTTAATAAAAGGAGTGTAAAGTGATAGAGGCTTAACCTACAAAATTTAGCCAAAAAAATATCTAATTTTCAAATTTTGACCCTTGTTTATGCCCAAAAAGGCTAGAATTTTGTGTTTAAAAAAGTAATAAAATATCAGGCACACATCGCGTGCATAATTTGCTAGTATACTCTCAAGGTACTTCTTTCAAAAAATATTACACCACTAATTTATATTAGGATAGAATAACAACGGTGCATCGTGCTCGAGCTGTTGGGTATTGGGAATGGAGATGGTAATTGGAAGATGAAGAAGAAGGAATGAAGTGGCATGAGATTCATTGCGTAGATGGAGAAGGTGTGGTGTATGTTTGTGGCGAAACGAAGCATAGACGAAGGCTTTGTACTCACGAAGACCCCGCATGCTTTAAAACCCGCGCCCGCAGGTTTGGGGCGAGTTAAAGAGTGCAAAGAATCGCCACCTCGCGGGTTGT
Source organism: Beta lomatogona (assembly GCA_947646795.1). Taxonomy (NCBI): domain Eukaryota; kingdom Viridiplantae; phylum Streptophyta; class Magnoliopsida; order Caryophyllales; family Amaranthaceae; genus Beta; species Beta lomatogona. The sequence goes on along the minus strand of CANSNZ010000245.1, from coordinate 715,050 downwards.
GAACCTGCGCCACAAGTTTTGCCCCCTAGGGTGATTTTCCTCTTGTGCTCGGTTTTTCCTAGGTCCTCTAGGATTATGTTTGCTACCCTATTATAAATATGTTTGAGGCCGTTATTGTTTATGGGATGCCATATGTGAAGAGAGAGAATTAATCTTCAATCTAGAGAGACTAGAGAACCTAGAGAGAGGTTAGAGAGTCTAGAGAGATTAAAGATTTCTCCTTGTATCATCATCTCATATTAAAAGTCCTAGTGTAGTGTTCGTGGTTTTCGCCCTATTCAAGGGTTTCCACGTTAAATTTTCGTGTGTTCTTTATTTCTTTATTTCTTAATTCCTCCGTATATTATACTTTAATGTTCGATTTGTTAGCGCCTACGATACATATTCCTAATAAGTGAGATCAAGAGCCAGGTTGAATTGTTGTGCGGCTAGATCGTGTTAAATAGGTATAATGGATGACGGGAAGGTGAGGATCGATAAATTCGATGGTAAGGATTTCAGTTTCTGGAAGATACAGATTGAGGATTATATGTACCAGAAAAACCTATACCAACCTCTATCGGAAAAAGAAGCTTGGTGCAATGAAAGATGAAGATTGGGTAACGTTAGATCGAAAAGCACTAGGTGTGGTTCGATTGACATTGACAAAGAGTGCTGCTTTTAATGTCAAGGACGTAAAAACAACGGCGAGTTTGATCAAAACTCTTTCAGACATGTACGAGGAGACTTGAGATGATTAATGGTGAATCTACTGCTGAATTTATTAATGAATTGAATAAAATTATTAGTCAATTGGCCTCTGTGAAAATTACCTTTGAAGATGAGGTAAAAGCTTTGATTTTGTTGTCCTCTTTATAAAAGAGTGGGAGACTGTTGTTGCTGCTATTAGTAATTCCGCAGGGAAGGAAGCACTAAAGTTGGATGATGTTAGGGATTTGGTATTGAGTGAGAGTACTCGACCTAAGGATTCCGGGGAGTCATCCGGTGGAGCATACAACGCTGAGGGTAGAGGGAGGAGACAACATGGGAGATCTAAGCGGGGAAAGTCCAGGGGAAAGAGCAGTGGAAGAGTTGGTAAGGCAGAAGTGGAGTGTTGGGGATGTGGCGAGAAAGGTCACTATAGTATACAATGCCAGGATTCCAGAGACACTGATAAGGGGTAGATAAAGAAGAATGAAGATCAAGATAGCGATGAAGAGAATGATGCTCCGACGAACTCTGTAACGGAGTATGTTTCTAATGCTTTGGTGGTAAGCAATGCAGAGAGCTAAACTGGTTCATGGATCTTGTATTCGGGTTATTCGTTTCATTCTTCGCCCTGTAAGGAGTTGTTTCAAAATCTGAAATTTGAGAAACTCGAGAAAGTATACCTTGCAGATGATAGACCATAGAAGTACCAGCACTAAGGGAGATGTGAGCGTGAAGCATGCAAATGGGGACATGTTTGTGTTGAAGGATGTCAAGTCCATCCCTGATTTGAAGAAAACTTGATATCAATTAGTCAATTTGACAAGTCCAGCTACAAGGTAGTGTTCGAGGCTAGTTCCTGGAAAGTTGCGAAGGGTGTTATAGTAGTAGCTCGAGGTGTAAGAAGCGGAACGATGTACACCATGGGGAACACGGCAAAAGTAGTTAAGGAAGGGATTAAGAAAACTTCACGAAGAGTGTTGTTCGGTCAAAATTCTGTATACAGTAGGCCTGTGAAGAAGAACTGTTGTGGTAAAGTCGGTGTCTCTTCGGCTAAAGTGGATTGTGGAACGAACAAGACGAAGAAGTCACACATGAGTGTGGTGCGTGAGAAGTCGAGCCTTGAGAAGGATGTTTTGTTCGGGTGGGAGCATTGTCGGGATGCTCATAGAACTATGAAGAGTCCTTATGGTTCATGTTGTTATAAAGACTCGGGGTCGAGTGAGATCTCGGTGTTGCTTCCTCTGTGAGAAGGAAGTGGTTTTGCATTAGGTGATGTATGGAGAATGATGATGACAAGTTGAAATTGTGGCTATATGATGAGAGTGTCTTCACTTATACTGATCTCCAGGTGGGAGATTGTTGGGTATTGGGTGTGGAGATGGTAATTGGAAGATGAAGAAGAAGGAATGAAGTGGCGTGAGATTCATTGCGTAGATGGACAAGGTGTGGTGTATGTTTGTGGCGAAACGAAGCATGGACGAAGGCTTCGTACTCACAGCAGCCCGCAGGCTTTGGCCTCGTCAAAACCCGCGCCCACAGGTTTGGGCGAGTTAAAGAGTGCGAAGAATCTGCCAGCCCGCAGGTTGTGAACCTGCGCCCGCAGGTTTTGCCACCAAGGGTGATTTTCCTCTTGTGCTCGGTTTGTCCTAGGTCTTCTAGGATTATGTTTGCTACCCTATTATAAATATGTTTGAGGTCGTTATTGTTTATGGGATGCCATATGTGAAGAGAGATAATTATTCTTCAATCTAGAGAGACTAGAGAACCTAGAGAGAGGTTAGAGAGTCTAGAAAGATTAAACATTTCTCCTTGTATCATCATCTCATATTAAAAGTCCTAGTGCAGTGTTCGTGGTTTTCTCCCTATTCAAGGGTTTCCACGTTAAATCTTCGTGTGTTCTTTATTGCTTTATTTCTTATTTCCTCAGTATATTATACTATATTGTTCGATTTGTTAGCGCCTACGATACATATTCCTAACAAGAGCATCTCTTTTGTGGTTCTAGTGTGCTTGTACTAGATCACTCTAGGTTGTATTGTGCGTGGTGTGCCTGTTTAAGGCAAAAAAAAAAAAAAAAAACAAGAGCAACTTTTTTTTTTTTAAGCTTACCTTAAAAATAAACTTTCATGTCATGCAAGATTGAGGCTATAAAGAAACAAAGGCATGAAGTGCCATAAAAAAAAGGCATGAAGTGTCAAAAATACGTTTCACAAGTTTCCCGTAAGCTAGTGCCCATAAAATAATAAATAGGACATATATTCGTAGTCTCCGACACATTTTGAGGTGTCTGTGTCTCTAATGTTTGTCAAAATAAACACGTGACTCACATGAAGTGTCTGTGCAACCTATGCTACAAAGTAACTTTTTTCCCTAATTGCAATATATACTGAGATCATTTACTAATTAACATAGAGAGTGAGGGATAGCTCAATTGGTTAGAGCTTCCTCCCGGTTGCAAGTGATCCCGGGATTAATTCTCATCCTCGCACTTGTGGCTCATTCGCACCAAAAAAAAATTTACTAATTAACATAACCTAACAAGTAACAACTACACAATACCTCAACTACCACAGTAGTCATTATTGCATAAGAGACCTCGTATTGAACAAAGGAATATGATTCTTTACCACTGGATACATATTATATATCTTAAATCAAGCTGATTCACTAGCTAGCCTTAAAAAACATCTGAAGAAAGGCGACTAGTTCCTTATGGTCAGGGGTGTTTTCTTGGACAACAGGCAGGTTCATAAGTGCGGTCACCCATGAAAATATCAGAGGATGTTTTTCTAGGTCCATAATCTTCTTGCCAATAACTTCTTCTTGAGCTTTGTAAGCTCCAAATATTGAGATCAGTTGGATGTCAAGGAGTCCTAAACTCGTTTGCTCGATGCAAGAAACGTCTTTTAGGATAAAATCGTTCATTTCATGCTCCATCAAAGTCATCATCTCATGCAATTCATTGAGAGCCTTATCTTGTGCTTTCCCACTGCATTGGAACAGCTTTAACACTCTCTCCAACATCTGCAAATTCGCATATTGTAATCATGTTAGCTAGGAATATGAATTTTAATTCGTTTTGTTCTTTGTTCAACAATATTATGTGAAGCAACCCTACATATTAATTATTAACTTATCGTAATAGGTAAAACATAATAGCTAAGTTAGGCCTTTAAAACGTATTAAGGAGTTACAATTTTACAAACCCTTTAAAACGAAAATGTTACCTTGGTCTTACCAATAAAAGTCGTGAGTCTGATACAAGATTTTGCATTCTTTGTCTCTCACTTTCTTTATATAACCTCAACGACTAGGTACTAGTGATCTATGATTGTATGCACACATACCTGATTTTGAAGGAAATTGGCCCAAAACCTAACTATAGCTCGTTCATACGGTTCCTCGGGCAGGAGCCGTGGGACATGATTTGGCCAGGCTTCATCGATGTACTCAAGTATGACGAGAGATTCAGCAAGAGGCTTGCCATTATGAACCAAAACTGGCACCTTTTTGTGAACAGGGTTGTACTTCAATAGTGCTTCGCTTTTGTTTCCGAGATCTTCCTCTACATACTCATAAAGTATGCCTTTGAGCTTGAGAGCTAATTCTACTCTCTTTGAATATGTGCTTGCCCACATTCCATGTACTTTTACTTGGTTCTCACCCTCCATCTTTTTCCTTATCTATCTTTATTGATGTACTGTGTTTTGGTAAGCTGAACCATCGGAATTTATAGAGCTAGATGGTCAACGATCATTAACTCTCTTTGAGATAAAAACTAAGGAGAGGACCTACTTAGGCTATGTTCAGTTTACCTAATTTTTACTAATTTCAGATCAGATCAGATCATATCAGAAAAAATAAATTCAGATTAGAACAAATCGAGTGTATATATGTTTGATTGACATACAAAATATTTGGGCCATGATCCCATCACTCAAGAGTACCAAGTCAAGTTCAAGAGCCACACTTCATTGAGGAACTATCACACAAGAAAAAAATAATGAGACTGATGCAGATGAGTCGACTAATAAGCTCAGTAGCTCACAAGGTTTGGTCTATCTATCTAGCCAGTTTATTTAAAAGAAGCAAGATAGTTTCTTATTCAATTGTGTTATGAATCTCTCATGTTCGACTATTATATTCCAATTCTATAACATTCCCAAAATCTTTTATTTTGAAAGTTTTTGTTTTTTTTCAAAAACAAGTTAGATTAGAGTTTCTTATCAACTCACTAATCTTCATTCCTTAGGAAGTTAAGAGGTGGAAATCCTAAATTAAATGCAAATAAATTCCTAAAACTAATGTAAACAAAAGCACATAATTTTTTTTCATTTTTCATTTTTTTTGTTTTTATTGACTAAATAAAAGTGTAATAGGAAAACCGACAGCACTTTAGAATGTAGTTTAAATTTTTTTATTTTTTTTAATCACATCAAACAACAAAAGTATTAACTTTCCTCCCACACTTAAACCTTACATTGTCCTCAATGTAACATTTAGAATGTGGAAGATATTATGAAAATTCTCAACAACAATTCACAAACTAAAAACAAATTGAAAAACATACACTAAAGTAAAACAAACTAAACAAAAATTTTAATAAACTCCAGTCTTATTTTTCATCACGGGTCCACCATATATAATACGTAATAGTTTATTTTTAGGCAGGGCTGCCTCATACAATTTAGAGACATTGTTCCGAATTAAATTGTGAGGCCCCAAAGGGTAAAAAGGACGAAATCATAAAAATATGAAAAGTAAAATTTCATACAAATAATAGAAGTTGTTCTTTTTCCAAACAACATTCAATGTATAGTATATAAATTATACTTGAAAATTGCAACCCTTCCAGCATTCTTTGAAGAAAAATCATCAACCAACAATTTAAAATTACACATTAATCTAAGTAATAAATGCTTGATTCATTTTTTCTTTTCATTTTAGACACCTTATACATAGCCCTAAGGGCTATGAATATCATTTCCCTTTTTTTTTTTATCCTTCTCACTTTTCTATGTGTGTCTCCCAAAGCACATCGTTGAACTTAGATATCTTTCATTATATTTTAGTAAAAATTATAAGATTGAGTATTAAAAAATACTAATTGAGATGAATCAGACCAGACCCAACATGACTATATTTTTTCTTATAAATTGAAAAATATTGAAAAGATTCTCTCTATAAGTATGAATTGTGTCATAATTCCAAGTGAGAAAGATAAAAAAAACAGAGGGAGAGTATAAAATTAGCAACATATTGAACATAATATTACTGGTAATAGCTTTGATAACATATTCAAAGAAGAATATAATTTTACATGTCTATCAATAATCAAACATTTTAGAATTTCTTTTTCTTATAGTATAAAATAGCAAGTATCTCAAGAATATCCATCAAGAATTACCCACAAAAACAATATTTTTGTGCCTACCCATAAAGTTAAAGAAACTTAAAATACATTGAACTTTGGTCTATGGGTGTACATTAAGTAAGTAGTTGACATTTTGGGAAAGAGGGCAAAAAAAAATACCCAAAAGGGAGAAAACAAATACAGAGAAAATTTGAAGAAAAAAAACTTGGACTGATTAAAGTCAGAATTAATAGCGGAAACGACATCGTTTTTGATGTGGGAAGGAACTAGAAAATCAGGCGTTGACTGCCACTTTCTGGCGTTGACCCACATTTAGAATATCATTTAGCAATTTGAAGACTAGAAATAAATTATAATTTTTGGATCAGGGATCTTATGAACTTAGATTTTATTTTATATATAATTGAGGGATTTGTTGGATTAATGAGTCTAGAAGGAAATAAGAGTGGAGAAAAAGAGAAAAAAACGTGGGTCAATGCCGGAAAGTGACGGTCAACGCTGGAAAAGAAGCCCAAGCTTTCATTTGGCAAAAAAAAAAATGAAGTTAAAGGTGGTAATAAGTCACAAGAAAATTTTTATAAGTTTGTTTTTCGCAAAGAGGACATTTTATAAGGTCCTTCTGACAATTTTTCCTTAAATTTATTTGGTTTTAATGTTGGTTCTTCTAGGCTCAGATTTCCCAACTCAAACCTTATAGTAGTAAGTTATGGATGAATTAATTACCTCTTATTTATAATCTGAAAGTCAAAGACAACTAGAGAAGGAATATGAAAGTTCAATTAAACTCACAAACGACTCTTTTTTTTCTCTTTGAAAATTGGGATTAGAGCTCTAAATTGTAATGGAAATGGGGATGATTGAAATTTTATTAGAGGCTAAGAACGGGAAGAAGGAGGAGACGAGAAGTTGGGTTTTGGAAATTGGAAGAAATAGACAAGTAGTGGCCACGCGTGAAAGTATTAAAGTAACTTAGTATTTTTTTATTTTTTACTTTGAAACAACTTACAATTGGGCCCTTAAATTTGGGGGCCCTTTGCAGTTGCTAACCTTGCACAGGGCCTTAGCTGGACCTTTTTTTTTGGTAATATTGTAATATTAAAAATGTAGAATATTGAAGAACTAGTTGTTCATCAAATATTGGATGATCGATAGCGGCTAGTTGATCGGATATAATAAGCCTAGTTTGGTAAACAGAGATTTGGGGCAAAATTAGAGGTCTGAACTCATATTAAAGAATTGGACTAGTCAATCCACTGATTTGAGTGTTTGGTAAAGAGAGGTTTCAAATAGCTAATTGAATTGGACCTAAAATAGCTCTTTTTTGGAAAAGTTGGGTGCAGGAATTTTTTGACATTAGAGGTTTGGGATTGAGTGGGCCAAATTACATTTATGTCCTAAAGTTTTTTAAAATTACATTAATAAACAATAAAAAGTACAATAATGGATTATGCACATGCCTTTATTAGTCATTTTATACAATTATGTATCAATCAACTATCAGCTACTTACCAAACATATTTATACAAACAACTAATACAAACAACTAGTTAAATCAGCCAATACAATAAGCTATCCTTTCATTCATATTGTTCTTCCTACGTTGACTTTTGTTCTCTTTCAAAAAGATTCTAAATAGGAATAACAAATAGGAAAGGAGGGAGTACCAGCTAATACAATCAAAATCAACTAACAACTAACAACTATTGTCATTGCCAAACTGTTGAACCCTAGTTTTGATGATGACAAAGGCACAAAGATACAAACTAAGTATTGAACTCACAAGTTGTTAAGTGAATGGAAAGGAGCAAAGAGAATATTAAGTCAAAGAAAAAATCAAGTTTGGATTTTGAAGACTAAGTGAAGATACTCAAAGATTTGGTACTGGAGAAACGTTGGAGCAAGAAGAACAAAGCGTGGCTTTTTGTTTCTAGTTCCAATATAAAGGAACGAGTAAGATTGGTAATTTAAAATGACAACGAGTGTTTGTTCCTTTGTAAGGAACAGCCGAACTGACACTGTCATATTAAGATTAAGGAACTAATTATTAAGAGGAACTTATACATAGGATGAAGCAGTACAACGGTTAATAATGTCGCTTGAGTGATTTCTGCCTAGATTCTAGGAAATCGTTTTATTTAAGTAAAAATCTGATTTTAAGGAAATTCTTTTTAAGGAAAAGATTTTATTTTTATTAGATAATAAAAAACCTTTTTCGGTTTTATGGAAAATATTTTTAAAGATAATATTTTGATAAAAGGATTTATTTGGTTTTATTATTTGAAATACTTTTTAATTAAATCAGATTTTTGGTTTATTTCTTAAGTGGTTGCTAAATTTAAGGAAGCAGTAAAATCAGATTTGTGTCTAACCCACGTTTAACAGAGATCATGGAGATCATGGGTGTAAAACAAGGAACGTGTCCCTCTAATTGAGGAACATCATGGGAAAATGTTTTTACCACTAACTCATGTTTTGGTCCCACGTTCTAAGTAATCACTGGCTATAAATACTAATGTCTAATTAAGTTCAAATTTGTGTCTGACCAAGTGAATTAGTGAGTTTAACTAAGTAAAGTGTCAGTGCCTTCATTCTGATCTCATAAAAGTCATTTGTCGTTCTTTGCCTTCTTACTCTATTCCACTAAGCTATTATTGATCATTGTAATTTTGGTTTTGGGGTAAGGAGACTTTGAGTGAAATTATGTAAGATAGAAGCTTTGAGTGAAGTGAGTTAAAGTGAGAAAACTTCAAGTGAAGTTGAGAGGAACAACTGTTAAGGGAACAGTTGTTCAGTAACTTGAGTTTAGGAACTCAAGGTGTCGCCCGTGAGTATAATTAGGTTCTAACAAAGTTCTTTGGCCTAAGTAGTGAAAGTGTTGAGTTTAAAATCCCTATTGGTCGAGGTTGTTTCTTCTTGTTGGGCCCATGAAGTTTTTCCTCGTAAAAATCCCTTGTGTTTCTTTAGATTATTGCTTTGTTTAAGTTATACAATTCCGTAAAAGTTACGTTTATTTCTATAAATACAATTCACCCCCTCTTGTATTGTTCCTAGTGAAATAACAATTGGTTTCGAGTTAGAACTCACGAAAAATAGAAATCCTATTGAGAAAAAGATCCAAGGAACAATGAATACCACCGAGAAACTTGAGGAAGGTTCTTTGGAAGAATGGAAAATTCTATTCCTCTTTGGAAGAACATAATGGATATTTTCATCAAGGCCGAAAACTACCAGGTATAGAGAGTCATTGAAGTTGGTGATTTTGAGGTCACAACTACTAATGACAAGAATGAGGTAATTCCTAAACACTTCTTTGAATATGACAAAGTTGACTTTGAAAAAATGGAAGTGAATGCTATGGCTGTTAAACTTTTGCATTGTGGACTTGGACCCCATGAACACAATAGAATCATGTGATGCAAATCCGCAAAGCAAATATATGATTTACTTGAAGTAACCCATGAAGAAACTAATGAAGTCAAGAGATCTAAAATTGATTTACTAATGAATTAATTTTATGAATTGTTCTCCACTACTATAAATGTGGGCAAAGTAACCATTAATAAGAGACCACCTTAATTCAATATGTGGTTATTTACTACTTCCTCCGTTTCATAATACTCGCTACACTTTCCATTGTGGGAAGTTTCACATTACTTGCTACACTTCCTTTTTTGGCAATAAACTCTCTCTATCTCTCTCCTCTCACATGGGTCTCTTTTCTTTTTACTTTCTACCTCTCTCTTCTCCAAAAATTGCATAGGAGTCCGTGAATTGAGAAGTGTAGCAAGTAAAATGAAACGGAGGAAGTATAAGGAACCTTACTTTTTGTAAAAGAGGTCTTTTATAATAGGAGGAAATAGACCTCTTTCATATAAAGGTGGTCTCTTATTAGCTTCTTAATAAAAAAAATTCCATACGGACCCATATAACCAAAACAAGAAACCTCGCTCATTTACATAGAAATGGTTTCTTTCATACTCCTAATTCGAAATTGAATATTTATAAAACCCTATAGCCTAATAAACTCACTGGCGTTTCAATTTTTCTCTCTCACCCATTCTCCATTTTCCCTCTCCTCAGCTTCGCCCCTGTTGAAGTTGCAAAGTCATTGTTGATGGAGAAGATCTCCGACAAGATTGATGGACATGATTCATCCTCATCTTCCTCCGACGACCAACCCGACAATAAGAAGTCATCGCCGTATGTTCCCGCTGCCACTAATGTGCCGCCGTCGGATGTTGTTCCTTCGACTGCAAAGGCCGAGGCGCGTGCTTCTCCGTGTATATATCTCTTTCTCTCTCTTTTTTTTTTATATTAATTTCTAAAAGAATTTTTATATTAATTTCTTATAATCTATAGAAAAGACTGAGCAATTAGGTTGAATGAATAATTATAGATATGCTGAAATCCCCAATTCAGAAAACTAATTAAGGGAAGAGTGAAGTCTGGAATTGTAGGGGACTTGGAGATTCGATTTGAAAAATTGAGTTTGAAGACTTGAAGTCTGCAATTGGAATTTGGAACTCAGCAACTATAAATATGCTGAAAGCTCCAATTTGGAGAAATATAGACTACTCGAAATCCCAATTGTTATATACTACTATGATGTTATTTCTGCTTACATATGATATATGATTTTTTTTGGTATGGCAACCGTTGTTTTTGTATATATATATTAGACTAAAGCAGGTGTTGTGCTTATTGCTGTCAGTCCTTTCAAAAAAATTCAACTATATGGTAATGCATTATGAGAGTTTCACATTTCATAATGGAATGCATGGAGTAATCAAACTCGCCTTAGTTGCAGGGAATGAGGGAATAATAGAAGCTGCTATTTTACTTTGGTTCTATTATGATCCTAACATACTCTGTAGAAGCTGCATATTAATGCTTGGGTATGGATAGCTCTTGTACTCCTGCATCGGTATCTGATAATTGCATTTCCCTGTGGTTTCGTGAAGTACACCTAACATCATCTTGTTCTCGTGTTTGTCTATTTTCTCTCTTTTTTATTTGTTGTAAAAATGCCTGGTGCCATTATTTCTTTAATTTGTGACATATTTTAATCCAGGTTATTGTCTGTTATACTTATTAATCTGCTATTTAAGGCTTGTTTGTCACAGGTGGCTATTGTTAAAGCATATTAGCGTAAATTAATACAGAGTCTACAAATCGAACTGAGCAATTGCCAATTACATATACAAATTGTAAACACAAGCCTTCGAGAAATGAAACAAGGTGATGGTGCATTAAATCCATTATTATTTTGTAAGCATAATGCGTCAGTACTATCTAGTAATAGAACTCATGGAAGTTTCTACTACTTGCGTCTTAGAGGTTTGAGTTTATTTTGTTTTTCTTGTTTCTATGGATGTTGTTACTATTTAAGATAGGCTAATAATTTAATTGTGCAGGAGTGCAGGACAATGGATGCTTTTGTAGAATTGGAGTCGTATTTGTAGAATTGGAGTTATGAGATGATCATGTTTTTTGGTGTTTTTGGTGTGGAATGAACGGGTGCTACTAAGGAATTTGGAGATAGCATGAATTTTCACTAGGATGTGTTATTGATCTACATATTTTGGTTTTTAGAACTTTTGTGTATACAATTTAGATTCTTCATAGTTTACTCGTTACAAAACATATTGATTGAATTTTTTAGAGCTCTTGAAACAAGAATATTGTAATGTAATTGATCATTTTAAATGATTGAATATTTCATTCAATATGGTACTATTTGTACAATTGTACTAGTATAATATTTTCTTAGTAGTGCAATGTCCTACATACAAGTTTTATTTCTAATGAAAAAATAGAACATATTTATGTAAATTTTGAGAGAAAATTAAATTCTAAAACAAAGTATTTTTTAATTATGCAGAGCAAAGAGACCACCTAACAAAAATAAGTAGTTTTTTTGATGGAATTAAAGAGACCACTTTCTTGCTCAAGTGGTTTCTTTATAGACTCAAAGAGTCCACCTGATTCAAATAAGTGGTTTCTTTTCCTTCATTCCTATGTTGTCTAACCACCACCTAAGTGACCACTTATCTTAAATAGTTGGTCTCATTATTTTATCTAAAAGACCACCTTTAAAAAGTGGTATTTTTTACTAAAAGACCGCTGAGCTGGAGACCACCTCTTGGGGGTGGTTTCTAAGGGGGTTTTTAGGTGGTCTCTTTATACATTTCTAAGGAAAGCATACAAAAGATGTTTACTCGTTTTACCAACATTATTAATGATTTAGCTTCTCTTGGAAAGTTTATTTCATCAGAGGAACAGGTTCAAAAAGTTCTTAGGAGTCTTCCTATAAGGATAGATTGATGGCTAAGGTCACTGCTTTGCAAGAAACAAAAGACTTCACCAAGTTCAACTTGGAACAACTTGCTGGATCACTTATGACTCACGAGCTCCGCCTTGATACTGAGTATGGTGAAAGCCCTAAGTCAAAGTCCATTGCCCTAAAAGTAGATGATGAAAATGACTCTGACTCAGAAGAAGAAGAAGCAGCTCTCATGGTCCGAAAATTTTGAAAGATCTATAGGAACATGAAGAATGAGAACTTCAAAGGTAAAACTAAATTTTTTTTCTAACAAAGCTGCTTGTCATAAATGTGGTAGTAGAGATCACTTCATCAAGGAATGTCCACTTTGGGAAAATGACAAGACCAAAGAAAGGAACAAGGAACGTTTTGCTAAAAGGAACAAGGAAGCTAAAGCACCTTTCTCTAAAGTGAACGTTCGAAAAGCTATGATAGCAGCTTGGGAAATTCAGAGATTGAAGAGGAAGAGGAACAACAAACTGAAGAAACTGCAAATCTTTGCCTCATGGCAAACACTGACATAAAAGAAGATGAAGAAAATGTTGAGGTAAGCCAACATATACTTGAATTAGACTTAAATGAAAAAACTAGGAATGAAATTTATGATCTTCTTTATAATGCAATTCTTGAATGTAGAGATGAACGTGAAAAATGTGAACAAACTGAACAAACTGTTAAAGTTTGTAAAGAACATATAGAATTGATTAAAAAAATGAGAACAGATGTTGAGAGTAGGTTCTTTGATTTATTTGATAAGAACTTAAAAATCAAGGAACTTTATGAGAGTGTGAAAAATGAAAACTATCTAATCAATTTAAAAATTTCGCACCTAAAGAAATTTGTCCCTCTTCTAAGTTCCTTTGATATAAGATCAACTCCTTTGAAAGGTTACATATCTGAGATCGAAAATTGAGTAAAGAAAATATTGTCTTAAAGGAACATATCTGTAATCTTAAGAAGGAGCTTCTTGTTGCAAGGAACAGAGGCAAAGTGATGGATGTTCCTAAGTGGATTGTGACACTACTACATTTTGAAGCAATTGCAACGGTTTAATGCAACAGTTGACCATAAAGCAACGGTCTATGGCAACGACATGTGCTAATGCAACACCTTTTTGCAACGGACAGTGCTATTGCAAAGACTTATTGCAACGGTTAAAGTGAACCGTTGCATTAGAGGGTTAACTGCAACATCATTTTAATCTATTGCAACGGTCGATCCAATAGCTAAAGTCTAAAATTTTTAACCATACGGCCCATACCCACGCTGACTATTGATGTCCCTCCCTATCCCTAATACTTTTTTTTTTCTTCCCGTGCAGAGCCACACCACAACACATACAATCAAAGACTAAGGGCAATCCCTAATTCTGTCCTGAGCTCCTCGTACTCGTCGGCTTCTCTTATCCCTCGCCGGGATAACTGCGCCCGAAGAGGAATCTGGTGTACTTCTCGTCGGCTTCTCCTAACCGTCGCCGCAACAATTGCATAGAGGAAGGCTGTTTAATTGCTCGTCGGCTTCTCTTAAACCTCGCCGGAACAACTAAGAGAAGAGAGAAAGAGGTGGGGAAAAGAATCTGAGTTAGTTTCTTTTCCATATTAGATTCAATTTGTGTTGTTAATTAGGTTATCTAAACCAATTTTGAATTACAATAAATTAGCAATTTGTTTGATCATGTTCTCTATTTTAGTAGGAGTATTAGTTTGATTGTGAAGCCATTGAGATTTGTTTCATCAGCGGATACAAGTCATACAACAACCTCCATTACTAGACCCATAATCTGTTCTTCAATAATAGAAAACTCCAAGGCTCCAAATATGCAAACCATGCTGCCCAGAGGTCCTCAGGGTATCGAAGAACAAAATGATGTGAGTAATATCATGGTTAGCTATGTCAACTTTTATCGTTTATCTTTTATCATGTGGAATATCTCATGTAATACAACCTTTCTTAAAGATTAATTGTTTTTCGCCATTCATTTTCATTGATTGAAATTTCAGTACCGTATAACAAACGAGGAGCAAGTAAATGTCATTATCTATATAAATAGATGTATCTTGCCTGAAAATATGTATGGCGATGTTATTTTAGCCAAACTCAATTCTGATGTGAGTTTCTTGACTGGTTGACTATTTAGGAGGATTGTTGTCTAAAATCAATGTTATTCGTTTTATGTCAAGTACCTGTGTCGGATCCTCGGCACTCTATGTAAGCAACTTTGTTTATGCTGAACTGCCAAGTTGTGAAATTTGACTTTCTCATTATCTTTTTAATTGGCAAATAAGGCACAACAGACAATAACAATGAATTTTCTTTTATCCAGGTCCCCTTGATGTTTCAAAAATTAGTGATGGATGATGGTACTGTTGAAATAATCAATGGGTATTTAAGAAGCAGGAGCACAAGAGTCGGCCGGCAGGTTTGAACACATTCAATCTTCTTAAGGTTTCAAGTTGTCCTTGCATTTCAAGTAGAGAATTACATCATATTGCTCGTGTTTTTTTTAAATGTTGATTTCTTATGGAAGGGCTATAATGTTCTTTAGAGGCTCGTCCTTCTCTTGATGGTAAATTACGTAAGGAGGTATTTCTTGTTGACCTGACAACTGGGAAGGCCTATCAGTTTATGTATCTTTAGAGAATATTCTTTTTGCAGACAGAAATTACCATCTGAATGTATTGTCCTATATTTCTATAGTGAAATGGTGTACACTTTGGAGAGGTGGCCTCATCAACTACATCGTTTCCTTCTTATATGTATCTTGATACATGTGATTTCAACTACAATTTGACTTTTGTGATTTAATTTTGTTTTGGAATTGCAAGTTCTCTATCTCTGATGGAACTGAGATTAGTGGGATTAAGACTGAGGATGTTTAGCTAATATACTGTATGAAAGAGTTTTTTGGTCCTTCTAAGTGTGCTCCACCTTTCTCTACCTATTTCTAGAAAAGGGTTTCCATGATCTATTATCTTGAACCGGAATTCAAACTTAATTTGGAGGTCAAGTAGTTTTGGAAAAACGTTCTTGATGGAAGAAAAATGTAATGAAAGATCCCACTTGAAGTGAATTGGGTCCATGAACCCGAGAGATAGTGAGATTGTGAGAACCGTAGGTATCGTCTTTCCTGTATTTCAAATAAAGACTTAATAATACATTTTGTGGAGCATTATCTTAACACATTGTCATAACCTTTTCAGATTGCTTTAAGTGCATTGGGCTTTGGGCCACAAATGGCTATGCGAGATAGCGAAAGGTTGTATAATGTATACTCAAGGTTTCATCGGGTTATCAACTACCCTTTCCCCTGGCAAAGGTGTTTTTGTGGTTGTAAACTTTGATGATTGTTGTGGATTTACTAGCAAGACTGTGCTACATGCCTACATGCTCCTTATTCACCTTTTTTTTTTCCTATATAATTGTATATTATATGTAGTTTTCAATTCTAGATTAATACAAATTACGAAGCTCGGGGAATATGTGTATATTTTTGTCATTTTATTGACGCAGTGGCTATTATGGTTCCTTTCCTTAGAGATCGTTCATCTTTGATAAATAGTACATAATATCAGCTAGATTTCAATTCTCGGCTTTATACATAAAATGTTGTGTTGGCCTTGTTGAACACGTTGATACTTCATTTTGGGTTGAAATCACCGAGAACTTTTATAAAATAGCGAAGTTGGACACTTGGGCAAGACACAAATACCCAAGTCCAAGTAACATAATCTAAAACAACTCCCTATCTATTTCTCTTCAGTTACTGGACCATCCCATTGTCAGACTAAGAGAGAATTTAGAAAACAAATATAACAATGCAATAATGGTTTAGAGAGGCCACATTGTTGATGAAACGTAGTAAACTAAGGGTTTAAAAAGAAATTTGAACGAAGGAATGATTAAGTAGAAATGGGGAAAACGTAATTTATGATCACTTAATTCTCTAATGCATTTCTACAATATGCAGTATCCAAGTTATCTGTAATTCATATAATGACTTGCAATAATTGGTTCAAATTAGTAGGTCTAAATGTTTTGCAATCTAGCACCAATTGGCTTTACTCTTTCTTTAATAAAATATTCTTGAAAGGTGAGGGCAAAGAGAAATATCTATTAAAATTAGGTACAATTTCCATTTCACAAAGATTTTCAATTATTGTATATACACATAATTCTGGGGGATGCAGGGGTGGGGTGAGGGTGGGGGTTGTTGCTTTGAGGGAATGCAGCGGGGCG
Source organism: Beta lomatogona (assembly GCA_947646795.1). Lineage (NCBI taxonomy): Eukaryota > Viridiplantae > Streptophyta > Magnoliopsida > Caryophyllales > Amaranthaceae > Beta > Beta lomatogona. Next base: position 698,428 of record CANSNZ010000245.1, on the reverse strand, counting down.
GGGATGGGGGTGGGGGGGCGTTCTTTGGTGGGAACACATCGGTGGGGGTCTTCTTTGGTGGGAACACACCCAGTAGGGGGTGCTTCTTGATGGGAACACAGCAGGGGGCGGGGAGGGTGGAGTGGGGGGTGTGCTTGGTGGGAATGCAGCGAGGGCGGGAGTGGGGGTAGGGGGATGCTTGCTGGTGGGGATGCGGGGGCGGGGGTGGGGTGGGGGGTGGTTGGGAAGCAAGGGTGGAAAATGTTGAGAGAGGTATTGTGGCTCCCTCAACTCGCTTCTACGTAGAGAGGTGAGGCGATTAATTAACTCTGAATTTTGTTGACATGTTGCCAACTTGATATTTACAAACAAACAAGTTGATTCGTGTAGAGTAAGCATACAGTGCATGAAATCCAGGAAAGAACTTTGATATGTTCGTATGCTGTGAGATATGAGCTGCTGCATAAGTTGGTTCGTTTAGAGTAAGTGTATTCAACTAACTATAATAGTCATAAGGAAACTAAAATATGGAAGCTCAAACAATGCTTGAGAGCTTACTTCTCATTTTGGTTCTGTCATAATACACACATACACACACAAATAACTATCTTCCCTAACTACTTTAGTAAGTTTTTTTCTTATATTTGTTTGGATTACAAAAACTTCATATTTGTAGCTCCGAAAACCAAGAAGCATCGAGGACCAACAAAGTTGGTTAAGGTTCATGATCTTACAAAAAAAGAACGCCCTTTTCTTATCCTGAACTCTAATGGGCAGCCAATTGACCCACAAATGAGATCGTTCAAGAATTCACTCGCTTTTTGGGAACAGTGTCAAAAAATCCTTGAGCAAAATGGTGAACAAGAATTATCTTCCAGGACACACTTGTTAAATCAGGTAAGATTTATGCATTATATCTTTTCTGATCTTCAATATCCCTTGATGATGATTAGTCCCTTGTCTCTATATATATTATTAGAACCATATGTCGTACTTTATTAAACTTTTGTATAATTCTATAGGTACATCAAGGAGAGGAAAATGTATCACATGAAGAACAATTGCAGTCGCACGAATGACAATTTTTGGGCGTTGGATCTCGCTTAAAAGTGGAGCATGGTTTTGGAATTAATTAAGCAACTAGCTAGTAATCTTATTTAATGGAAATATATTTACGCTATAAGTAGATATTTTTTGGTGCATATATATTAGGTTGGAAGTAAATATACTAGGTGATGAAGCTTCTCTTGGGATTTGATATATATGCGATAGTACTATTTTAAGTACTTGGTGTTGGAAATTGTCGAACGATTGGATGACCTTGAATATATTTATGGGTCTTTTTGGAAATCTAAATTTTTATCATTATGTTTATTTTGATTTTTTTGAATTATTTCGGCTTTGCATCAACATCAAGTTAACAGGTTAAAGTATACATATTTGTAGATCCATCGTTGCAGTAGGCCAGTAGCCACAATATGGAAAAAATTGCAACGGTTCATGGGATACCATAGAGGCGTTGCTTTAGACTTTGAAATGTGTTGCATCATATCTAATGCAACGGTTCATGGGATACCATAGAGGTGTTGCATTTGACTATGAAACGTGTTGCATCATATCTAATGCAACGGTTCATGGGATACCATAGAGGTGTTGCATTTGACTATGAAACGTGTTGCATCATATGTAATGCAACGGTTCATGGGATACCATAGAGGCGTTGCATTAGACAATAAACATGAGTTGCATTAGAACTATTGCAACGGTTATTTGGTGTTGCAACTGGCCGTTGCATTAGGTGTCCAAGACCGTTGCATTAGAGCTAATGCAAGGGCAGCAACAAAGAACGGTTGTCCGACCGTTGCAATAGCTCTGTTGCAACGGTTTTCAAGTCTATTGCAACGGTTTTTAGGGGTTACAATAGCTCATTTATGTAGTAGTGAGAGACTACAAACTAAAAGAAAAGAAGGTCTTGGTTTCGAAAACCACAAGAAGAGGAACAAGCCTAAGAAGTATGTTGACTTACCTAGTGATGTATCATATTTGTATATAGGTTTTAGATGCATTTAGGTTTCATTTTAGGAGCATTTAGGTGCATTATAGTTCATAATTGCTTACTATTACTTAATTTGCGAAATATTACTCCTTTTGTGCGTTTTCGGTGTTCTTTGATGAATTTCAAGTATTGAGAACATAATTAGAGTATTGTTGGACAACCTTGAGTATTTAGGAGCAATTGGAAGCAAGCTACGTTGATAAGGATCGTTACATATATATTTGAGTGCAATTTGGAGCTAAATTGGAGTTGGAATTTAATGAAAGAATTATGAAAATGGAGTCATGTTCACTCTTTTATCTATCACTTTTGACTCGTCAGTGATAATTGGACAATTCCAGCGACATTGGAAAGTAGGCTTGAAGAGATTTCCAACGATATGTTGCACGGCCCAAGGCGATCTATATTCTAAGAGATATGCGCTTCGCAAGTTTGCCCAGTTTTGCTGAAGCTGCCTACGCGCGCGCAGATTGCTAAATTCCGCCTCTTTTAATGATTTAGTGGACCATCCTTATCTTGTAACTTAGAATTCTACTAGTATTAGGAGTTACAATGGGGTTTTAGTATTATTCATTACTCATTATTCAAGTAGGACTTCTATTATTTTCTCTCTAGCGACATAAACAAGGAAGCGTTGGTTTTGCTTTTAGCTTTTGGGAAATTATTCAAGACTTCATCTTTTCATCATCAATCAAGTATTCTCTTTTATTTTATAATCTTGATTATTAGTTATGTTTCTCCTTATATTTTATTTAGTTCATTTAATTAATATGTGTGAGTAGTTTTCCAATCTAGGGTTAAGTAAACCCTAGCCATGATTAATGTTTGATTTATTCCTTTAAATCCTCAATTTAGTTGATTAATTGTTATTGCTTAATTGATTGTGCAATTTCCAATACTAGATTAGGGATAATTAGTATTGCTATTATTCCCTTGTCTTGATCACAACGGGAGTTGGGTTTTGACGGATTTGAGTATGTTAATTAAGGGCATGAAATTCTCCACGGGAGTAGGTAGAATGGATTGTTAGGAAGTTAGAGTGTTGTGTTTAATGTCTTTAATTTACATGATTCCATGGGAGTAGGCTTGATTGCATATTAGGGAAGCCATAGATACTCGGGAAAGGTTTATGGTATTGTTTAGGGCGTACTTTTCTTTGTGAACATTTAATTGACTAATTTGGGGTATGAATTTATCTTTACGTTAACTATACTAGTGGTGATGCTTAATTCTAGGTGCTTTTAATCCTTGAATTTATTCTCATATTATTAATTAGTTGCTCTACATTCATAGTAGTTTAGTGATGTGATGATTTAATATAGTGTTTTTCCCCCTGTATTTGAGCTAAAATGTGTACCAATGGTGCTCTTAGGAGCCATTTTATGCTAACTCTCTCCATCTAGTTGTGGTTTTCTGTTCTGTGTCTGATTGCAGGTTTTAGGGAGTTATCTCTCTATTTTCTACCACTATCTGACCATTTCACTGGAGAGGTTCGAAAACATATTTGATGAGTTCCGAAGTCCCGAGCATGCTTTCCGAGGCCCTGGACAAAAGTAGAAGTGAAGCCTTGGCGTTTGAAGCCAAAGAATGAAGTATCGGACCTGAGCCCGATTGGATCGGGCACCACACGCCCGATCGGGCGCTCAACTCCATCAGTGGCCAAAGTTAGACTTGTTGCGGGCCCGATCGGGCGACGTTGCCCGGTCGCTGTATCGCTGTCCAGCCCGATCGGGCGAGTCAGCCCGACTCCATCGGGCGTTATCCCATGTTGCTGCTATGATCATGTTCGAAGCTGCGCGCTAACTCTTGGCGAAGTACGATCGCCCGACATAATCGGGCGAGGCAGCCCGACAGCATCGGGCGATAGGTGAGACCATACGTGCGGAGCTGTCTTGCGCGCTGAACATCGACGCCCGACATCATCGGGCGAGGCAGCCCGACTTCATCGGGCGTGGTCTGCTTTGAGCGCTGCTACTATTTTTGGTGCCCGACTTGATCGGGCTTAGTTGGCCCGATCGGGCTTCTCTCCGCGCGCGCTCATTTAATGATTTCGGGCCACTTAGTATAAATAGAAAAGTTAGAACATTTATTAAGGATCTTTTGTTTTATCTTTGTTTTAGCTCTTATTTCTCATAGTTTCTCTCAAGAACCCTAGCTTTTTACTACTCTTCATTGTGATTCAAGATTGAACCTTTGGATTATTCGCAAGTTTAATATAGTTCATTAATTTGGTAATCTTCTTCCTTGTTCTTTTCATTATTATTTGCTTCTCTATTATTGATTAGATTAGTTTCTTAGTTATTTGCAATAGTTCAAAGTATGGATTTTTATATGGAATTTGTTATTGTTTTCTCAAGTATGAGTGAGTAGTTTTATTTCTAGGATTGTGGGGATCTATGTATGCAATGAGGGATTGATAAATTAGTATAATTATCCTATATTTCAATTGTTTCCTGTGATTGAATCGTTCATGCTAGATTTATGAATTAGGCCTGATTTGTACTTCTATTATCGCAATATTGAATCTGCTTCGAGAGGAGAGATTTCGTATAGGCTTTCAATCATTAGGCATAGTGATCCTTGACCATGCGAGAGCGGCTAGGTGATCTTTGAGGGAGGTAATGTTCGAGAGAAATTACATGTGCCCTAGATAAATTGACTTATTGGGTAGTTATTATTCATCTCTGATTTCCTGAATTGTATGCATAGTGATCCATAGTCCTAGTTCTTTATTAATTGATTCATACCTTCATATTTAGTTCTATCATTTGCCTATTAGTTTAGTCACACACCCATTTTCAACTGATTTAGTTAGTATAATATTAGAATTCAGATACAATAGTATAACTTTCTCCCTGTGGATTCGATCCTGACTTCCCTGACTACTTGTTAGTGGACCTTAGGTTATTTTTGATAAGGTGATACGACTTTAGCCTGTCATTTAGTAGTTCATTGACCATAATCGTTTGTCACTTGTTAGTTGAATTGAGTCAAGGATAACTAGTGTTTGATACCGTTTGTCTCTGTGGGATCGACTCTGACTTACCCTACTACATAGTTAGGAGGTTAGTTAGGTTATTTTCTTTTGTTAGGTGCGCGACACGCCTATCACCTAGTGACAAAATTTGTATGTATTGTGGAGAGATAGGTCATTACATAACTCAATGTCAACTATGAACATGAATGATTGGCAAAAATGTGAAATTGAGCAACATGAAATAGGTTGCTAAAACCAATGCTAATCAAGAACAGGAACCCACGAAAGAAGGGGTTCCTACAACTAACAACTAGTTGATTTTTGCAGGTTGGAGTGAGGGGGAACAACACTTGGTATCTTGATAATGGATGTTCCAAGCACATGACTGGAGACAAATCTAAGTTTCTCTCACTCTCAACCTATGAAGGTGGAAGTGTGACTTTTGGTGACAATAAGAAAGGTAACATAGTTGCCATGGGTAAGGTTGGTAAGTCACCATCATATTCCATTGATAATGTATTTCTAGTTGAAGGTTTAAAGCATAATCTCATAAGTATTTCCCAATTCTGTGACAAAGGAAATGTTGTTAAATTTAATAGTGAAAAATGCTTAATCGTTAACATTAACTCTAAGAATGTCATCTTGGAAGGAACTAGGAAAGGGAACACATATATTGTGGATCTTGATCTTGTTCCTAAAAACAACTTGACATGCCTTAGTGTTATTGAAGATGATCCACTCTTATGGCATAAGCGTCTAGGACATGCTAGCTTTTCTTTACTTGACAAACTTCGATCAAAAGATCTTGTTTTGGGATTACCATCTATAAAATTTCATATCGATCAAGTTTGTGATGTATGTGCCAAAGGTAAGTATATTAGATCATCTTTCAAATCTAAAACTGTTGTGAGCACCACAAAGCCATTGGAATTAATTCACATGGATTTGTGTGGCCCCATGAGAATTCAAAGTAGAAGTGGTAAGAGGTATGTGCTAATTATTGTTGATGACTACCGAAGATACACTTGGGTTATTTTTCTCTCTAGCAAGGATGAGACTTATGATGAGTTCCTTGTCTTTGCAAAAAGAGTTCAAAATGTAAGTGGTCACAAATTGATGCATATTAGATAAGATCATGGTAAAGATTTTGAAAATTATAAATTTAATGACTTCAGTAGAGACCATGGCCTATATCATAATTTTTCTGCCCCTAGGACACCACAACAAAATGGTGTTGTAGAAAGAAAAAATCGGACTTTGGAGGAAATGGCTAGGACTATGCTAATTGCTAGTGAACTTCCAAGGAACTTTTGGAATGATGCTTTAATACTTGCTTGTCACATAATAAATCGTGCCATGATGAGACCTATCATTACCAAAACTCCTTATGAGCTTTATTTTGGTAGAAACCCAATATTACACATTTCAGAACATTTGGTTGTAAATGTTTTGTTCATAATAATGGGAAAGATAATCTTGGAAAATTTAATACAAGGAGTGATGAAGTAATATTGTGATGAAGAAAATGTTTTATTCATCACATAGTAAGGCTTATAGAGTTTATAATAAAGGAACTATGTGTGATGAAGAAAGTGTACATATAATCTTTGATGAATATGACAACTTTAATCCAAGCAAGCAGGTTGATGACTTTGAAATAGGCTTGGTTCGTTCAAATGAAAAAGATGCAGATTCAATTGAGGAAGAAGGAATAAAAGAGGAAAGGAACGAAGAAGATGAAAACTTTGATAACAATGTTGTTCCTGTTCCTCAAGATGATAGAGTTGTTCCTATTCCTACTAAGAACGAAAATGTTGAAGGAACTAATTCAACAATTGCTGAGAGAGAACAAATGAACAAGGCTCCTCATCCTTTCATGAAACTCAAGAGGAACAACCTGTTCCTATAAGGGAGTTTCAACCTAAACCTTGGAGATATCAAAAATCACATCCAGTGGAACTCATAATAAGTGATATATCCAAAGGTACGCAAACTAGATCTCATTTAAGGAATTTTTGTGCATTTTATGCGTTCCTATCAATGATGGAACCAAGAAATCATGGAGAAGCCCTAACTGATTTTGATTGGATCACTGCTATGCATGATGAGTTAAATGAGTTTGAAAGAAACAAGGTATGGCATTTAGCTCCCTCTTCTGAACAACAAAAAGTTATTGGCTTAAAATGGGTGTTTAGAAATAAACTAGATGAGTATGAAACAATTGTAAAGAACAAAGCTAGACTTGTAGTAAAAGGTTATAATCAACAAGAAGGAATTGACAATGAAGAAACCTTTGCTCCTGTTGCTAGACTTGAGGCCATTAGAATACTAAATCGCATTTGCTGCAAATATGAGATATAAACTGTATCAAATGGATCTCCAGTGTGCGTTTCTTAATGGCTATTTAAATGAAGATGCATGTGTATGTTGAACAACACCCTGGATTTGAAAGTAATGATTTCCCAAACCATGTCTACAAGCTTGACAAGGCTCTTTTTGGGTTAAAGCAAGCGCCTAGGTCATGGCATGAGAGATTATCTAAGTTCCTTTTAGAAAACAATTTTAAAAGAGGAAAAGTTGATAAAACTTTGTTTCTAAAATCGAAAGGAACTGATATACTTCTTGTTTAAATATATTTTGATGACATTATCTTTGGAGCAACTAATGAGTTATTATGCAAAGAATTCTCAAACCTTATGAGTAATGAATTTGATATGAGTATGATGGGTGAGTCAAATTTCTTTCTTGGGTTATTACAAATTAAGCAAACAGAAAAAGGAATAATCATTCACCACATAAAATACATAAAGGAACTGTTAAAGAAATATGGCCTCGAAAATTCAAAGATAAATCACACTCATATGGGAACTTCAACTAGATTAGATGAAGATTCCATAGGAACAAGTGTTGATCAAACAAAATATAGCGGCATGATTGGTTCTCTTTTGTATCTAATTGCTAGTAGTTCAGACATAGCTTTTAGTGTTGGTTTGTGTGCTAGATTTCAAGCAAATCCCAAGGAGTCTCATCTAACAGCAGTAAAGAGAATTCTTAGATATCTCAAAGGAACAGATGATCTTGGACTTTTCTATCCAAGAAGTGACACATTTGAATTAAGAGGATATGTTGATGCTGACTATGCTAGAGATCTTGTAAATAGAAAAAGCACGTCAGGTATGGTTCAATTTCTTAGTCATAGTTTAGTTTCTTGGAGCACTAAGAAACAAAACACATTTGCTTTATCCACTGCTGAAGCAGAATATGTAGTTGCTGCTGCATGTTGCTCCCAAATGCTTTGGATAAAACAACAACTTTGTGACTATGGAATAATCTTTAATTGTGTTCCTATTTATTGTTATAATACAAGTGCCATTAGTATTTCAAAAGATCCAGTGCATCACTAGTAGAATAATTGCTTATTGTTGCGGTGGTATTGCTGCGGTTTTACCCATACGAAGCAATATATCACGCAAAAAGAAAAGGTAAAATATAAAATAATCATATTGCTGCGGTTTCGGCCGAAAACCGCAGCAATATGGTTTCAACAGGAAATTTTTTTGTAAAAAGTTGACTATTTGACCAGACATATTGTTGCGGTTTCTGACAAAAACCGCAGCAATATATTAAAAAAAAAAATATTTAATCCTATTGCTGCGGTTCTTACCTAAAACCGCAGCATTTGACTTTTAAAATTGAAAATAAAAGGGGCCCAACTAGGTTTCCTTTTACTTCCCTAAAAAAAAAAACCTTAGGCGCCGACCTTACTCTCTCATTCTTCTCTCTCCTCACACTCGGTCTTCCTTACTCTCTCATTCTTCTCCCTCTCTTCCTTCTTCTCTCAGATCCATCCTTCAACCATCAACCTCAATCATCGTTCGTCTCCAGATCAGAGAGAAGCCCGTCGTCTCCAAGCCCATCGTTCGTCTCCTGACACTCGATTTTACCCATCGTTCGTCGGCCGTTCGGTTTTACACTCGCTTTTTCGGCACTCACCAGATCTGAAAACCGCATCGTCGGCGAAGCTTTCAATTTTCTCTCTCCTCTTCTTCGTCTTCTGGCGACTTCGCGGCGAGTTCGAAATGGCGTCGCACCATTTTCGGGAATCGTTGAACACCGGCCACTTCATCTCCTTCGTTCTTCGGCCGTTCGTCGGCCGTTCACCTGACGAAGACGGTTTGAATCCCGATGCTCAGACCAACGGTTCGAATCCCGTTCACTTCATCGGCCTTCATCTCCTTCGCCGGCCTTCATTTTTTTGTATTTTGTATTTTATACAATTTTTTTTATTTTCAATTTAGATCCGATGTTTAGGATTTCTATTTTTTTGTTTTTACTTTTTTTAAATGAATTATTTTAGAGTTTCTATTTTATTTTAATTTTCATTTTAATTTTGTAATGAATATGATATTTTAGTTTTTGGTATTGGTTACATTTTTCAGATTTGGTGTGTTTCATAGTTTCATTTCTTATAATATCAAATGTAAATGTTGTAGTTATGGGTTTTAGTAATTCATTTGTTGTTTGAATGAATTCCAAAAAATCTGGTTGTATAGTTTTCTTTGTGAAAATATTGCTTGGGTGAAAGACTGAAGTATATGACATTAGAAATGTATGATTTTTTTTTAAAAAAAAAAACCTATTGCTGCTGTTGTTTGGTAAAAACAGCAGCAATAGACTCACATATTGCTGCTGTTTTTACCAACAATAGCGGCAATATGTTGCTTTTAATTATTTTTTTTATTATTAACACTACATATTGCTGCGGTTTTGGGTTGGAACCGCAGCAATAGGTTGCCCTATTGCTGCGGTTAAAAACCGCAGCAATAGGTAATTACCGCCACAATTGCTGCGCCCTTTATTGATTCGAGGCGAAAACCGCCACAATAGGTGACCTAATGACTGCAGCAATAAACAATTATTCTACTAGTGCATCATTCAAGAGTTAAGTATATACATATCAGACATCACTTTCTAAAAGAAAATGTGGAAAAAGGTTTGATTAAACTTGAGTTTTGTCCAACTGAAAATCAGATTGCTGATATACTAACCAAGCCTCTACAAAGAGATAGATATGAAAAATTAAGGCTGGAGTTAGGTTTAATTAAACTTAAGTAATTGTTCCTATTCCAATCCCCCATGTCTGAATTGATTTGCCTTACTCTATGTGATATTAAGTGACTACGGTTAATTGCCTAAGACCATTGCAAATTAAGATGTTAAAAATATAAACATGGAATCAAAGGAATACAGGTACTCACAAATGTCACATAATACGTACTCCCCTTATTGTTCCTAAGTGATAGAAACATGCATGATTTGAATAATGATAAGTTGTTCCTATAGCACAAGTTCCTTATTTTTTCTTTTCTTTGAATAAATTAAAAAGTCCATAAAAATCAAAAATTCCGAATATCCCAAAAATATAGGAATCAGGTTTATCAAGTCTTGATTTACTTTTTATCTTTTCTTTTCTCTTATTTTATTTTTATCTTTTTAATTTTGCGCGTGTAACTCTTCGTTTACTATTACATGCATCTTCTTTCTTTTTCTTTCTTCCCTTTCAAAACCATGTTCCTTAAACGCTTCAACTTCACCATTGTTCATCTCATTCACACCTCTTCGCACCACATAAAACCTTAATTTCTCTTCACCAAATGGCAAAAACCTCTTTCAATTCACCTTTTCCAAAACCAAAAACTCCCACAAACTCACAAATGGAAAACTCCTATTCTCCATCCAAAACCCTAGAAATCGAAAATTCTCAAGAAACAAAAATGGCGGTAGAAGAGCAAAAATTGGAGTCACCAAGAAGAAGTGTGAGAAGACGGAAACTGATTGGGGAAGATGATGAAGAAGAAATCCCTGAATCAGTTGAGGGGGAAGAAGAAGCTACGTCTGTTCCTTCCAAAGGAATTGCTGCTTCATCCTCCAAGAAAAGAGTGGAATGAAGTGATTCGAGGTATGTATTAGGATATTGCGTCGATCTAGAATGGGCCAAGAAAGTTCAATTCAATGAACTACTTGAAATTCTAAAGGAACAAGGTATGGAATACTTGTTTGAAACCTTATATAACAATGCCTTTGTTCCTTTAGCTATGGACGAGTTTTGTGCAAACTTCATCGATACTGATGGAGTATGTACTACTGAAGTTAGGGGTAAGATAATCATATTGCCCATTGCTGGCCTCTACTAAATATCGATTCATTGCAGAATTTATGTCAAAGAATAATCAAATAATGTTTTATACACCCTAAAAATATTTAGTCTAAATTGGTTCAGGAAACACATAAAAAAACTAATTTTTAGTGAGAAGTTATTATGCAATCAATATTACTGGAAATCTAGCAAGTTGTCCAAATTAATCTGATTAATATTAGAACAGTTCTTTAGGTCTTTGATTAGCAAAAATATCATGTGGGTGATAAAAGCAATTATATAATGATCAGGAAGGCATATAATAATGTATGAAAAGAAATACAAATAAAGGAGGTTTATAATATGCAGTAGAGCGATTTTATATTAAAGATCTACATCAGGTAAGAAAACTGTTAGTAACTTCAATATAAAAACAATTTATTTAAGGACCCTTAGGATTATACCGTGGCTTGGGTTTGAGAGATTGACAACCTTCGGGACGAGCAATCGTGAAGCCTGAAAATATGAATGTATGTAGATTGAATGTATTTGTGTTTGAAAGGTATGAGTTTTGTAGGGAAGTTTTGTAGTTTGTAGAGAGATTCGTAAAGTATTCGTCGAGTGTTATGTGAAAAATATGTTCTTCAATCTGTACGGAAATCGGGCCTATTTATATGGAAACCGGCAATGTGTCTCACGCGCTGGTTGCGTCTGGCGCAGCTGACGTGGCAAGCGCATGACGCGGCATGACCAGTAAAAAGTGTACATGCACGTGGTACAAGCTTTTGAAAAAGATAAGAAAGAAAATCCGCGTCTCAAGCAGAGAACTGCGCTTGACGCAGGACTCTACATGAAACAGAAGTCTACGTGGCAGTTCTGGTTCGCTTAGCACAACCTGTGCGCTTAGCGCAGCCGACGTGGAAGTCCACGAGGCAGGACACGTGCGCTCAGCACAGTCAGCTGCACTCAGCACAGTCAACTGCGAGCGCACCACCTTGTTTTTGATAGTTTTTTTTATATAAACGTGTTTTAAAGATTCTCTTTTATCTTTTAACTACAAAAATCTGATTTTACGGGATAAAATCTAATTTTGACTTAAAAAATATATCTTTTGAAAATATTTATTTATTAAATTAAATCGATTAATTATCAATTAATTGGGCTTTTCAAATAATTGGGCTCAAATATATTTAATTATCATGAATAATTAATTGGGCTTTAAAATAGGACTTTAACACTTTTCGAAATGGTTTTGAATGGCTCTTCATACTACTTTGCCCTTGGATCAGACCAATTAAGACCACAGTATGTTTCATCATCGGATCCTTAAATGGGGAGACACGATTATGTGTCTACAGAAGCCCGCACTTTGATTGATGTTCAGGAAACCGAAAGTCAAAGTATACGGTGTCGGGACGGAGAACGATTCCAAACGCTCTGCAGTTTAGAACTGATCTATAACCGCCGGTCTCTGCAAACCAAAGTTAGTATGCAGGACAATGACTACAAGCAATCTGATTACCTGCAGGGGAAAGATGTTAGCAACTAGGTGCAAACAACTTACAAAAGCACATAGTGATGCAATAATGCAAACTTAGACTCTCTAAGGATGCATGAGATGCAATGCAAGGATTAAGATTATGCAAAGCTAAGGGATGACACGTCATGCAAGGTCAGGGTTATGCAAGAACAGAATGTATGAAATGCAATGCAAGGTCAGGGTTTTGCAAGGCTGCAATGCAAGGTCAGGATTTTGCAAGGCTAGAAGATGTATAGAATGATAGAATGATCAGAATGATTAGAAATAGATTGAATGATTTTCGAAAATCGTTTTTAGTAAATAATCGGGGTTCGTAAACGAGGTACGCAAATTACAACTTTTCGGGAGTTTGATTTGAATCGGAGGAACCACCACACATAGGAAGCCCCCACTTTGGGTGAGCTTGCCTTGAGTTAGGCATGAGCCTTAATCGAAATGTACTTGATTTGATATTGAAACATAGTTGCTATGTCTTGAACATTGAAAGTTTTCATTGGGATTGTAATGGGGATTCTTCTTTGGGAAGTTGATATAGGCAAAGTCAAATATCGCCAAAAACCATAGAATTGTCCGAGAGTCCTTCAGGGACAAGGAGAGCGTGGATTGGAAAAATAAAAAGGTTTTAATTTATGACTCATATAAATGTAGGTAGGAAAAGGTTTTGATGAGGCTAGGTGCAGACTCGAATCTATGTCGGGATCTAGAAAGAGTATGCTCCTAAATTATTGAAAGTCAAATCATTTGACCATGACTAAAAAATTTTCATTGAAGCCGTCGGATCTCGAGATGAGGATTCCTACGTATCCTTGCGGAATCAAACCATTCGTAGTTCTGGATCTGATTTCTTTTTTTATTATTTTTTTTGTTGTGCCCTAACTTTTTCCTAGGCCGCCCTTTCGGGTTTTCAACCTAGCGGGCTTGGACATACCTTGAAGAAGGAGTTAGGGTTGATGAAAGATTGAAAGGTTTAAGGCTTGAGGTTAAGATGAATGTTTAATTGATTGGAATAAGGTAAGGATCATGAATTTTGGTTATATGGGTTAAAGTTTGATGGGGTTGAAGGATTTGAATGAGGGGTAGAACTTGTGTGCAAGCCCCCCTAGCTTGACTTTTTATATTCTTTGCCTTTGGCTTTTTCTTTTTGTCTTGTGCGTTTCTTTTGCTTTTGCTTTTTTTTTTTCGCACTTTGAATTTCGTTTACTTTTTATTTGTGCCTGGCATTGATCTTTTTTATGTAGTAAGGCTTGCACACAAGTTATTGGTTTAGGGTATTGGAAGGTTTGAAGGTATATGTGGGGCTTTGAATTGAAAGCCATTTGGCTAATGAAGATGATGGCTTATGCAAGGTGATGGAGGAAGAGGGAATAACTCCTTATCCAAAGTATGTTCATCTCTTTTTTCATTTTTCTCTTTTTTTTTGTCATTTTTCTCTTTTTTTTTTTAAATATATTTTAGATCTCTTTTTGTTATTATTAGTCAAGTTCATTAGGTGATTTAAGTTTCATCATTGAATTAGAAGTATAAATGATGGTGAAAGACCAATGAAAATAAAAAGAAAAAATAAAATGAAATGAAAATATTAGAGTCTAGAGAGAGAGAATTTCCCGTTTCTCTCTAGTTTTTGTTATTTTGATTTCCATTTTCTCTAATCTTCATTTCTCGGTTTATCCGAAGCTTTGGCGAAAGGCGTGAAGAAGGGGAAGGGTGGTGCGAAGGTTAATCGAATCAACAGAAGAATGTTGCTCAACGAAGGGGAAGAATTCGAAACCTCAATCCGGTGATGCGAAGAAGATCAAGAATGTCAATGAGATGCAAGAGGTTCCGGCATTGAGTTGGACGACTAAAGAAGAAGAGGTTGAGGAATCTCATTCGGTGGAATCGATTGATCATACAATTTCGAATCAAGATCGTGAAGCTTTCTTGGCGTGAGGAGAAAACGGCGGGTTGGATTGCTTCAATTCGAACTCCGGCGAGGCATGTTCCCGTTAATCCATCTCCATATCCGATGCAACAATTGGCGAGTAACCCGGGTATGCCCGAATCTAGTCATCAAGCTAGTTGGAGGCATTCATTATTTCAGAATTTGAATGAAGAAGGATTGGATTTAACAAAATCTTTGCCTAATCAATCAAATGAACCTGCTAGAGAGACTGTAGTTTCTATTACAATGGAGGATGTTCAATCTGAAATTGAATATTAGGAATCTACTGTGGTATGTTACATCTTAGGTGTTAAACCTCCATTTCGTATGATTGATGGTTTCATTAGACGTGTTTGGAGGAAATTTGGAGTTCATAAGGTGGCACTGATGGAAAATGGTGTTTTCATGGTGAGATTTAGAAGTAAGGATGAGAAGGATAAAGCTCTGGCAGAGGGACCTATCCTGTATGACAGGAAACCTGTCATTGTGAAAAAAATGGCACCCCGATCCGGACTTGAATGCGAGGATATTAAGATTGTGCCAACTTGGGTGAAGCTACCCGGGTTACCTCCGAAATATTGGGGCCAAGGAACCCTTAACAAGCTAGTAGGATGTATTGGGAAACCTATTAGAACAGATAAAGCGACTGCACAGAAAGATATTCTGGCTTATGCTAGAATTATGGTGGAGGTGTCAATTGATCAAGACTTTCCATCTGAGATTGTTTTTGTGAATGAAAAAGGAGTGATGCAGAAGCAATTGGTTCAATACGAATGTAAACCAATTACTTGTGCAGATTGTAAGGGTATTGGACACACAAAGGAAGAATGTAGAGAGTAACGTTATGAGATTGCTCAAAGGAGAATTCAACCAAAGAAGAAATGGGTGGCTAAGGAGAATACTAAGGAGGGGCAACAATCAATTATCCAATCAGGTGGTGAGATGGTTGTGGAAGGTAATAATACATTAAAGGTGCTGGCAACAATTCCAGAACATACAGGTGAGGAGGATGATGTAGAGGTTCTGGGTGAAATTGCTAGGGCCCCATAGGTTTATAAATCTGTTGAGGTAACAGTTCTGGTCACAGGAGCTGAAGCTGCTTGAAATGAAGGGGAGCAGGCTGTTACTTTGGTAGGAGAACATCATAATGAAGTTCAGACTACACTTTGTAGTGTTGGGGGAGAGAGGGGTGTGGAGGTTGAAAAGGACCCTGATGGATAATATTGGGTTCTGGAATGGTTTAAATAGCTCTTATAAACATGGGGATGTTGGGTGGCTGTTGAACCAACATTCTCCGGGGTTAGTTGGATTGTTGGAGACTAGAGTTAAGGCTGGTAACTTCAATAAAGTGTTCCCAAGAGTGTGTGATAATTGGAGTGTCACAACTAATTACCATCTTCACAGGGGAGGTAGAATCTGGTTGGTGTGGCTTCCTTCAAAGTTTAATGTGAATGTAATTGAGGTAACAACTCAATTTATTCATGTTTTAGCTCATCATAGAGCTACTGATAAGAGGTTCTATGTTACTATGGTTTATGGTGCAAATGATGCTGATGAGAGGAGAGATTTGTGGAATTGATTGATATAATTAAAAAGTAGTTTTAATGGAGCTTGGTTGATTGGTGGTGATTTTAACAATGTCCTAAACTTGAATGAGAGGATTGGTTCTGCTATCTCTCTTGACGAAGTTTTTGAGTTTAGACAGTGTTTAAGAGATTGGTGTTTGCATGATGCTGTGATGACAGGGGCATTTTTTACATGGTCAAATAAACAGGAAGGAGTGGATAGATTGCTCTCTAAAATAGATAGAGTTTGTATGAATGATGAGTGGGAGGATATGTTTCCCGATTTGTTGCTGAATTTCTTCCCCGAAACAGTTTCGATCACAGATCCTTGTGTGATACAATTAGCTAGAAATGTTATTGATAAACCTAAACCTTTTAGGTTTGTCAATATGTGGGTGCAGCCGAGGAATTTTATGATATTGCTCAAGTTGGATGGCAGAAGAATGTTTATGGGGTTCCTATGTTCAGGGTTGTGAATAAATTGAAAGGGTTAAAAAGAGAGCTGAAAATGTTGAATAAGAAGAAATTATCTAATATTGAGCAGGCGGCTGATGAAGCGTTCGCTAAGTTGAAACTAATCCAGGGTCAGATTCAGATTGATCCAGGTAACAGAGATCTGCATAGTGAAAAGAAAGTTGTTAGAGAGGATTATGAAGTGAAGAACAAAGCCAGACTGAGTTTCTTAAAGCAGAAAGTTAAATAAAATTGGCTTAAAGGAGGTGATGCCAATACTAGCTACTTTCATGCTTGCTTAAAGCAAAGGAGGGCTTACAATCACATTCATAGATTGAAGAACATGGAGGGTGTATGGATGGAGAATCAGGATGATCTGGAGGCAGCTTTTCTTCAATTTTATCAGGGGCTTCTAGGTACTACTCAATCAGTTAGAAGGAAGGTGATTAGCACAATTCTTCAGGAGGGTGCTGTGTTAAATGAGGAGCAGAAACATATGCTATGTATGAATTTTAATGGGGATGATGTTAAATAGGCGATGCTTGACATTGATAATGAAAGTGATCCAGGTCCAGATGGTTTCACTAGCTATTTTTTCAAACAATCATGGCATTGTCTTGGTCAGGAGGTTGTAGAAGCTGTGTTAGATTTTTTTTCAGTCAGGAAGATTGTTGAAACAGGTGAATGCTACAACATTATGCTTAATTCCTAAGTGTGACCAACCAATGGATGTCACACAATTTCGTCCCATTGCTTGTTGCAATGTTTTATACAAAGTTATTTCTAAATTGCTTTGTACAAGGCTTAAGAGGGTGCTTCCTATTCCGGTGAATTCAAGACAAAGTGCATTTATTGAGGAGAGAGTTATTTTCCATAATATTTTCCTCTGTCATGATATTTTGAAGCACTATAGGAGGAAAAACCAGCCTGCAAGATGCACTGTTAAGGTGGACTTGAAGAAGGCTTATGACTCCCTTAATTGGGAGTTTATTAAAGAATTGTTTCTTGGTCTGAATTTCCCGATGCAGTTTGTCAATTGGATCATGGCTTGCATTACTACTCCCTTATTCTCTTTGAGTTTTAATGGTGTGTTAAGTGGTTTTTTCCAAGGCAAGAAAGGGTTGAGGCAAGGGGGATCCCATCTCCCCTCTTCTTTTTGTTCTTACCATGGAATATTTTACAAGACTGATGTAGAAAATGAGTAAAAGAAGTGAATTCAGGTTTCACTATAGATGTGCCCCTCTGAATCTTCATCACTTGATTTTTGCGGATGACTTGATGCTTTTCAGTAAAGGTGATGTGCATTCTGTTGTGCTTTTGAAGAGAACCTTAAAGGCTTTTGCTGATTCTTCAGGGCTGGAGGCTAGTAATGAAAAAACTGCCATATATTTTGGCAATGTCACAGAGAATATTCAACATAGCATATTGCAACTGACTAGTTTTAGGAAAGGTGAATTCCCTTTCAGGTACTTGGGGGTACCTATAACATCAAAAAGACTCACTAAAACTGATTGTGACTTGCTAGTTGATAAGATTTTGAAGAGAATTATGTCTTGATGTTCAAGACATCTATCATATGCTGCTAGAATAGTGCTGGAGAACTCTGTATTGATCAGTCTACATACATATTGGGCTCAGATTTTTCTTTTGCCTAAGAATGTGTTGAATAGAATAACACAAATTTGTAGATCTTTTCTTTGGGAGGGGAAAGTGTTTTTGAGTAAACCTCCTTTGGTTGCTTGGAGTTGGGTCTGTCTTCCAAAGAAGAATGGTGGTCTGGGTGTGCGTGATTGTATTGCCTGGAACATTGCAGCTGTAGGCAAATATGTTTGGCAGATTGCTAACAAAGAAGATCTACTCTGGATAAAATGGGTTCATCATGTACATATTAAAGAGTATAATTGGTGGGAGTATAAAGCTCCTACAAATGCAAGCTGGGTGTGGAAAGCAATTTGCAAAGCTAAGGATGTGTAAAAAGCTGGTTAAAATGACAGAAACCGATGGCTTAATGCTGGTCACAAATTCACAATCAGGGAAGGATATAAATGGATTAAAGGTCCATATGATAAAGTTGGATGGCATTACTGGGTCTGGAATGAAATGAATGTGCCTAAACATGCTTTTATTGCTTGGCTTGTTGCCCTTGGGAGAGTTAGAACAAGGGATAGATTACTTGCTGCTGGAGTATGTTCCACTAGTGACTGCTTGCTGTGTAATCAGGGACAAGAATCTTGTGTGCACTTATTTTTTCGTTGCCCTTTCAGCAAGATAGTTTGTGCTCAGGTGATGCAGTGGTTGAATATTAGAGAGTCTAGTGTGGAGTCTCTCTATACTGGTTGGAAGAGGTTGGGTAGAAGGTATAGTAGCAAGAAGAAGCAAAAAATATGCTACACTGCTTTGGCTGCTGTTGTGTACTATGTGTGGTGGGCGAGGAATTAATCGTTGTGGAATGCTGCTGTTCCTTGTCCTAGTCTGATTGTGAAGAAAATCAGATGTGATGTCTGTTGGCGTGCTAGATTCAGAATGTCTGTTACTTGGCCTGCTGAAGATAAGATTTGGCTGCAGTCCCTTGAAGATGTAATTAGCTAATTGTGGATTGTTGTTTTATTTTGATGTTTGTTTTTGGGCGTTCTGTTGTGTCTTCCCTCTAAGCTTTTGTTGTTTAGCTGGACTGTTTTCTAGGATGTATTTCGTTGGCTTTTCATGCTTGCTAATATATTTCTTACATTTTACAAAAAAAAAATGAAATGAAAATGGAAAGGCTATAATAGACGAAGTCCTATAGTGACATAAACTCGATGGGAAAGAACATAAATGGCTCAAGGTAAGGACTCTCTGACTCATCCTAGGAAACCAGAAATAAAAGATTGTTGATGCACTGCGCAGAAGGGTTTGTTGGTGACGCTGATTCTCGTTGGAGCAAGTATTAGTACTTTGTTGTCATCGACCTTGTTTCGCAGCGCAGTAATGATATTTGACACTAGATGTCAGATGTTTATTGCTTTGTTGGAATTCGCTGTAGAAGTTTAGGTTGCACCATTTGAATTATCTTTTAGATGCAGGGTTCAGAGTAGACCTTATGGAAGTGATCGCGCCTCTATTGTGAAGGCGGTCAAAAGTAATCTTTATGACTCTAAATGAAGTCGGGATGACTAGCTTAGCTAAGTCAAATGGGTGTCGTTATGGTCTTACAGGGATGACTCGCTTAGCTAAGTCAAAGGGGTGCCGTTATGGTTTTACAGGGATGACTAACTTCGCTAAGTCAAAGGGGTGCCATTATGGTCTTAGGGATGACTAGCTTGGCTAAGTCAAAGGGGTGCCGTTATGGTCTTACAGGGATGACTAGCTTAGCTAAGTCAAAGGGGTTTCGTTATGGTCTTACAGGGATGACTAGCTTAGCTAAGTTAAAGGGCTGCTGTTATAGTCTTACAAGGTTGACTAGCTTAGCTAAGTCTAATGGTTTGGACTTCGTCCTACATGGGTTTGGAATTGAACTTGATTGACTTTGGGAATGACCTAATTCTAGACTTAGTCCTATATCGGTTTGAAGTTAGACTTGAAAATGCACATGGGCTTGACATTGAATTGGAATAGAGCTGGATTAGACTTGGACCGGGATTGACATAGACTAGGGTTCACATAAAGATGCAAATGGGCCTATATTTTGACAAGAGCTAGACTTATATGGGCCCAAGATGGACTCTTAAGCTAGCGGGCCTAATATGAATGCATGGACTCGAATTAGATGGACCATATATGAATGCAAAATGGACTCTAATGGATATGGGCCTAGAATGAATGCAAGGGAATTGGGTCGATTGGATTGAATTGGAATGAAGGTGTTTGGAATGGACTTAGAATTTTATGAAATTCATATTTAAAAGGAACCCCTTATTTTTATCTTTTATTAGGAAAAGATGATGAATTAATTTTGAAAATATTTTTGTACATGTCGTGTATGACAATGATTAGTAAATACTTTCGAAAAAGGTAGAATAAAAGAAGGTGTAGGATTGATTTTCAAAAATGTAATTTTTGCAATTAATTGAATATGGTAAGGTAGGATTGACAGGGATGATTAGTTGAACAGCGGGGAGGAAATGGGAAGAGGTAGACATGCATGACAATTCTAACTCTACAGTGACCCTTTAGATGCATTTTTTTAGGATAGGTTCGACATTGCATAAAAGACTGATTTTTATATGTTTGATTAGGTGATAAGCCTAAATGACCAAATTACGCGAATGTAGACAGAAAACGCACATAGGACTGAACATAGGATCGACAATTACGATGGCTAAATTGGCAAAAAGCGTGCGATGAACAGACTGCGTGCCGCGCAGCATTGTTGCGTGCGGCTCACAGCCGTGCGTCTGGGGCTGTAGTAGTGCGCCAGGCGCAACTCAATGCGCTTGGCGCACTATTCCCAACACGTTTTTCGGGGATTTCGGCGACAAATTGGCCGATTGACGATTTTTTTCTTGTTTGTTAGACGCGATTTTAGGAATGAAGCATAATAACGACAATTTGACAAGATAATAACAGGCAAAAATTGCAATCACAGGCAAATGTCATATAACATGGATGCAAAAGTTCCCACCTAAAGTCCAGTTCGATGTTTGAAACTATAGGTCAGGTGTAGGTTCAGTCTGAAAGGGTCCATGACTAAGAGATTGATCCCACGCTTCATACCCCTGCTAAAGAGGTGGCCACGTGTAAGACGCACGTACTCCAGTCTCAAGTCAGGAAAAAGAAAACAATGCCATGGTTGGGTAGGTTTGCTTATAACTAAGATCCAACACTATCGCTCAGGAAGCTTTTTGGAAGGACAAAGCGCAAACCCCCCGGGGGTGACCTCACACATAGAACATGTGCTAGTGAGGCAAGGTAGATTGTCCTTATGGTGGCTGAACAATAGCCATGCATATGCAAAACTGTATATTATTCAAAGGCATAAAATAAGAATGAATCGTATTTTTCAAGTTTCACCCACTCATTTAAAAAAAATTAATTTTTTTTAAAAAATCCTCCCCAGTGGAGTCGCCAAAGTAGTAGGCGTGTTTTTATTTCGCCTACGCGGTGTGAGCGCGTATTAGATTTGACTACCCCAATGTAAAGGTTTTATTGAAAATTGTTTTGAAAAAAAGTCGCCAACAATTCTTTTTAGGAAGAATCATAAACCTAATTGGATATAGGAAAATCATCCGGACAAATTATCCAATGTAGATTTCCCCGTCATGACTCCATATATGGTCAAAATGAACCAAAGATTGAGTTCGGGGGTGAGGGTACATATATGGTCAGGAACCATATTGTCCATTGCTGGCCTCTACTAAATATCGATTCATTGCAGAATTTATGCCAAAGAATAATCAAATAATGTTTTATACACCCTATAAATATTTAGTCTAAATTGGTTCAGGAAACACATAAAAAGACTAATTTTTAGTGACAAGTTATTATGCAATCAATATTACAGGGAACCTAGCAAGTTGTCCAAATTAATCTGATTAATATTAGAACAGTTCTTTAGGTCTTTGATTAGCAAAAATAACATGTGGGTGATAAAAGCAATTAAAACAGGACAATCATATAATATGCATATAATGATCAGGCAGGCATATAATAATGTATGAAAAGAAAATAAAAAGAAAGAAGGAGGTTTAGAATATACAGTAGAGTGATTTTATATTAAAGATCTAAATTAAGAAAGAAAACTGTTAGTAACTTAAATATATAAATAATTTATTTAAGGACCTGATGTTATGGTTTTAAATAGAGTTTTTCCCCTTATATTTGAGCTAAAATGTGTATCAATGGTGCTCTTAGGAGCCATTTCACGCTAACTTTCTCCATCTAGTTGTGGTTTTCTGTTCTGTGTCAGATTGCAGGTTTTAGGGAGTTATCTCCCTATTTTCTACTATTATTTGACCATTATACTGGACTGGAGAGGTTTCATGCGGAGTTTCAAAGTCCCGAGGACACTTTCCGGGACCCTTGAGCAAAGAAGAATTGATGTCTTGGCGTTTAGAGCCAAGAAGGAAGATATGCACCACAGCCCGATTCCATTGGGCTCCACTCGCCCGATCGGGCGATCATAAGGAGTTAAGTTGTGTCGTTGCGGGCCCGATAGGGCGACGTTGCCCGTTCGTTAGTTCGTTGTTAAGCCCGATCGGGCGGCTGGGCCCGATTTCATCGGGCGGTTTTTGGCGATGGTTTGGGCGCATGCTGCTATCTTGCGTGTCGGCCCGATCTCATCGGGCGTGTCGGCCCGATTGAATCGGGCTGGGTCCAGTTTTGAAGCCCAGCTGCTGCTTTGTGCCTGATCTGATCGGGCTGACTTGGCCCGATCGGGAGTTTCGCTCCGCGCGTTCATTTAATGAGTTTCGGGCTATTTAGTATAAATAGGAAATTCATAACTTTTAGAAGGGATCTTTGATTCATCTTGGTTTTTAGTCCTCATTCTCTCAAGAACCCTAGTTTTTATTACTTTTCATTGTGATTGAAGATCAAACCTTTGGATTATTCGCAAGTTCAATATAGTTCTTTAATTTGGTAATCTTCTTCCTTGTTTTCTCCATTATTGTTCGCTTCCTCTATTATTGATTAGAGTAATTTCTTAGTTATTTGCAATAGTTCAAAGTATGGATTTTTATATGAAATTTGTTATTGGATTCTCAAACATGAGTGAGTAGTTTTATTTCTAGGATTGTGGGGATCTATGTATGCAATGAGGGATTAATAGATTAATATAATTACCCTTTATTTCAATTGTTTCCTGTGATTGAATCGTTCATGCTAGATTTGTGAATTAGGCCTGATTTGTATTTCTATTATCGCAATATTGAATCTACTTCGAGAGGAGAGATTTCGTATAGGCTTTCAATCATTAGGTATAGTGATCCTTGACCATGCGAGAGCGGCTAGGTCATCTTTGAGGGAGGTAATGTTCGAGAGAAATTACATGTGCCCTAGATAAATTGACTTATTGGGTAGTTATTATTCGTCTCTGATTTCCCGAATTGTATGCATAGTGATCCATAGTCCTAGTTCTTTATTAATTGATTCTTACCTTCATATTTAGTTCTATCATTTGCCCATTAGTTTAGTCACACACCCATTTCCAACTGATTTAGTTAGTATAATATTAGAATTCAGATACAATAATATAACTTTCTCCCTGTGGATTCGATCCTGACTTCCCTGACTACTTGTTAGTAGACCTTAGGTTATTTTTGATAAGGTGATACGACTTTAGCCTGTCAAATTTTGGCGCCGTTGCCAGGGAGACGGTTTAATTTTATATTGTCTGAATTATAGTATTACACTAACCTCTACTCCGAAGAACAGCTGTTCTTTGGAGCATCTCACGTTTGTTTTAGTGTTTTAGTGTTTTTATGTATGAGTAGGAAATTGAAATCCCCAGATCTCATTCCATTTGACCCGGAGATTGAAAAGATTGCTCGTAGACTCAAAAAGACAACTAAGCAAACTAAGTTGTCTGCAGGGACACCTTCCCAAAAGACACCTTCTCCACCATCTTCACCACAACAAGAAATTTTTGCCTCACCTATTACTGCTAGAATGGGTGGCGAAGCTAAACCGACCTTCAGAGACTATGCACAACCATCTCCTGATAATGTGCCCACTGGGGTACGGTTGCCTACTATTGCTGCTGCAAACTTTGAAATCAAGTCTCATGTTCTGAATATGGTTCAGAATAATCAGTTTTGGAGTTACCATCCGAAGACCCCAATCAAGCACCTGCAGCCGGTTTTTACAATGTTGTGCTACTCGAAGCAAGTCGGTGTTACCACCGATGAGATGAAACTCATCTTATTTGGTTTTTTCTCTACGCGACAAAGCTCTATTTTGGTATAATAAGCCGCCTTCCACCATCACCACCCCGGCGAGCTCTCAAAGATTTTTCTCATCAAGTGGTACCCTTACCAAAAGACTGCAGATATGCGTCATGCCATAGTAACTTTCACCCAAGATCCTGGAGAGTCATTATATGAAGCTTGGGAAAGATTCAAAGATTTGCAGCGTCTTTGTCCCCATCATGGTTTTGACAAGTGGTATCTGTGCCACATTTTCTACACTAGAGTTGATGCAGATACGAGACGGGTAATTGATGGAGCTGCTGGTGGGTTCTTCATGGATAAAGCCGTAGACGAAGGGTATGAAATTCTGGAGAAACTCGCTTCTAACCAAGCGTCTACTATTCGTTCTTCTATGACAAAGGGAGGCAAACATGATGTTGAAGCCATTTCTTTACTGACCGGACAACTAGCTGCTCTTCACCAGAAGATTGATTCTTTGAAGCTAGGTAACAATTCCTCCCCTCACATGAGTGTCAATGCTATGGCTAGTGTTTCTGGTCACAATGCTTTCAACTGTGACGCTTGTGGGATAACTGGACATAACTCTCAAGAGTGCCCCGCTCTTTCACATTCTAGTGAGCCGCTGCACGCATTACGCTCACCACACAAGCCTCGGTTCGATCCCTACTCCAATACCTATAATCCCGGGATGAGAGATCATCCAAATCTCTCGTATAGGAGTAATAATGTGATGAATCCGCAACAACAACATTATCCACATCATCATCAACAACAACAATATCAGCCACAAGCTCCTCCCCGGATATCGAGAACTCGGTTTCAACAAAGATCATTCTACACCTCCTTCGCACCCAACTATTGCTGAACTCAAAAGTCTAATGTTAGCAGATGCGAAAGGTATTATTTCCTTTCAAGCGTATACCGTGGTCTCAATTTGAGAGCCTCGCATGCTCGAATAAGCCGCAAGGGACACATAATAAGATGTTGGAGTCACAAATAGCTCACCGGCTAGTTCCTCTCGCTAATAGGCCATCTCGGGTCTTTGCCTTCGCAACCAATGCAACCAAGGGACACCGCCAATGCTATCACCCTTCGCAAGGGAGTGCAAGACGATGCTCCGGCAATGCTAGAGGTGGAATCATCAATTGCAAAGAAACCACAAGAAGTGCCAGAGGATGCTGAACCTCAGGCAGAGCAAGGAGCTGCAGATAAGATTATGGAGGTGACTAAGGAGAAAACTGTGCCTCCGGTGATCAAGCTACCATTCCCCGAGCAGATGCTCAAGAAGAAGCTCGACCACCAGTATGGTAAGTTTTTAGAGGTGGTAAAAAATCTGCAGGTAACAGTTCCTTTTACTGAATTATTAAATCAAGTGCCTGCTTATTCTAAACTTTTGAAAGAACTGTTGATGAGGAAGCGGACTCTCAATGAGGTGGAGACTGTGGCTTTTACTGCTGAATGCAGCGCTCTTTTACAAAACCAGTCTCCAACTAAATTGAAAGATCCATGGAGTTTTTCCATCTCCTGTCACATTGGCACCATATTTATCGACAAAGCTTTATGTGATTTGGGTGCCAGTGTAAGTGTCATGCCTCTTTCTATCTGTAAGCAACTGAACATGGGTGAATTAAAATGTACTACCATTACTCTGCAAATGGCTGACCGTTCTGTGAAATACCCCATAGGTATATTAGAGGACGTTCCTGTTAGAGTAGGTAAATTCTTTATACCTGTGGACTTTGTTATATCAGACATGGCCGAAGACACTCAAACACCCATTATCCTTGGGAGACCTTTCCTCCATACTGCTGGGGCTGTTATAGATGTTAAAAATGGGAAACTAACACTAACTGTGGGGGATGATAAGATTATGTTTAGCCTAAACAATGCCCCTAAAAGCCCAATGCTAGAGGAATCATGTTATAATGTTGATGTTATAGATGAACCGATCCATGACTGCATGCCTCATTCCCCCTCCCATGCTACTTCAAATGGTGTGCTTCTCTTAGAGCCTATTGCAGGTGATGAACATTTTCTAACGGTCTTACAGACTCACAAAAAGACCATTGGCTATAGCACTGATGATTTGACAGGAATAAGCCCTGACCATAATGTGCACCGCATTCTTCTACATGAGGGCCACCACACCAGCATTACAGTCCGACGCGGGTTGCAAGAGGTGGTACAACATGTGGCTACTAAACTGCTCGATCCAGGCTGATGGGCGGCTGATGTCCATGTCCCTTTCCTTTCCCTTGTTGCAATGAGGCCATTGCCAAGTTTAGCTTGGGGGAGGACTTTTGTAAGTATTAGTATTATTTTTCTTTTTGTTTTTACTGCTTTTTAGGATAGTTAAGGTAGGTTAATTGCTTTGAAAAAATGAAAAATCACAAAAAAATGAAATATTGCTGAAAAAACATACGAGTTGAATACAAATAGATTGATTGCTTCCCTGTGCCCCGAACTTTGTTTTGAAAAACGATTTTTACTCATTATACTGGATAGTTGGGAATTTGTGATTGGGACGTTGTGATGTGATCTCTGACTGCCTTGATCTTGAATGAATTTTGATGATAAAGTGCCTATTTTAACTGCATGCTTGAATTGGTTAGATTGTGAGGATTGATTCTAGCCATCGGATTTATCTCTATATCCGATCTATTTCTGTGTGTTAGTTCCTCGTAGCATTCTTATCTTGGTTTTGGCATTGTACTCGTTGAGTTCTGGTGACTTTAGGCATGTGCTGTGATAGAGGCGTTCATTTGTTTAATCTTTAAGCCTCAGAGTTGTTTAATGAATCAATTTTCCCCCTAGCCCCGCTGAGCCTAATGACTTCTTTTTGGATCTATATTAAGCCACATTACACACCTTGAGCCTTTACATTGACTATTACCCAAGCCTAGCTTGGGAGAGCATTTGTTAAGTTAATATCATATTGTGTGGTTGATTCCGTAGGCGGTTGGAAAATAATGATATTTTGGTACAAAGAAAAGAAAGAAAAGCGAAAAAAATAAAGTGAAAAATGATAGTGAAAAATTTGAAAAATTTCTATGATCTTCACTTATTAACTTTCAAAAGTATTGGAAATTATGTTGAAAAGAGGCAATTTGGTTGGTTCGTGAAATTTCAAGAGTTGGTTATTATCTTGGTTATGTTGTTGATGCCACGGGAGTTGTTTCGACCACACCTAGTCCTACTAGTGTTTTTTGCTCCCCTTTCTTGGCTTTTCCACCACATTCCTTAAATAATTTCCGTACCTTTACCCGAGCCCCATTACAACCCTAAGAAAGACCTTTTGAGCACATGTTTGATTGTTTGTTGGAATAATACTGAGTCAATATGCCAAAGTTGAAGATTAAGTTTGTTATTTGAGTCGACCTGATTAGGATGAGCGATATTATACCTTTCTAAACACATGAGAGTGTGAGTGGGAAGGGCTATTATGGTTGGGTTGGTGAGCGATCGGGCACATATTTTGCCTGCCACAAAATTGAGAGGAGTGATACCTTGGTGAGCATCTTTTCAAGATTCACATGATATGTAGGGCAGCTGCATTTGATAGTATACTTAAGTGATTGGTAGTCAGGTGATCTGAGCATCTGAACTTGAATTTTGCTTGCTTGAACGATTTTGAGTTGGAAATATTTGAGTTTAAAATTTCCTATCTAAGGGGTGAAGCAATCCTATTCTTATTCATGTTGTGCTTTGCTTGGGGACAAGCAAAGGTTTAGCTTGGGGGAGTTTTTTTTTTTTTTTTGATGGGGAAATTAGCTCAAATAAATTACGTCAAATCCAGTTCCGCCAAAATGATAATACTTTGGGGAAACGAGTCCAAATACACATGCTCAAAAGCACCAACATTCCATCTAGCTACCATGTGAGCTAAAGTATTCCCCCCTCTTTTAATATGACAACATTGAAAGGAAGTAAAAGAACGAAGTTTTCTACCAATTTCTTCATAGAATAAGAATACAGGAGAGTAACCTTGTGTGTTGTTGGAGATGTTACGCACCACTTTCATCGCATCGCATTCCAAGACAACCTTCGTCCACCCCAGCCGAGACACCAGATCCAAGCCAAAACATGCTGCGGCAGCCTCAGTCATCTCCACGCTTAACCCCCTCTACCCTCTTCTTGTTCCAGCAGCTAACAATACTCCATCAGCACTCCTCACCACAGCACCTAATCTCACACCCCCTCCCACTTCTAGATGTGCATCAGTGTTAACTTTCACAAACCCAAATGGTGGGGTCTTCCAAGAAGACGTAGGAGAATTCACAGCAAAGACTAGTAGCACCATACACCATACCGCGCATCGTACCCAGTCCATTGTCATCTTCGAAAAGCCAGCAGCCACTCTGACTGCATCAGGAGATTCGTTCGTGAAAAGCTTTTCATTACGACAGTACCAAGCCGCCCATAAGAGAGATACAAAGCAACCCATTTCATGCTTATCAAGATGGCCCGCTATCCATTCTATCCGTTCACCAAACTGAGAGGAAGGAGCACTATGAATCAGAGGCATAAATTGGCTCCCAACCCATATACTCCTTGCAGCATTACACTCGAAAAGAGAGTGTATTATGGTTTCATTCTCCTCACCGCACACTTGACACACACAATCGGTGCAATATGACGACGGTGCAAAGACAGCCCGCATGCAAGGCTCCCTCTACATGCCCTCCACAAGAAATGACGTAGTTTTGGAGGACCTTGGGTTGACCACACTAACTTCCAAAGGTTCTGCTCTCTAGCACCGTACAAAAGCTCCCAAGCTTGGCGTTTTCCAAGCTTTCCCATCCAATAACCCGACTTTACTGTGTATTCCCCATCATGGGATGGCCACCAAAATCTGCTATCACGAGGGAAACTAGGAAACAACGGAATATTAAGAATGAGCTCACTGTCATCAGCTGTAAATACCTCACGCACCTTCTCTTCTTTCCACTTTGACTGATCGAAATCAATAAAATCTGTCACATACAAATTTGGGTCGCAATTAATGTTCGGAGTTGGAACATTTGAAGTAATATTCCCTGGTAACCAAGCTTCATCCCAAACCCAAATATCATACCCATTTCCTACCCTCCACTTAAGACCTTCCAGCAACAGAGACTTCGCCCCCCATATGCTCTTCCATGTATAGCTAGGATCGTAACCCAACCGAGCATCCAAGAACTCACCATTCTTAAAATAACGAGCTTTCAATACATCATATAACAGGGAGCTCGTATCATTATGCAGCCTCCAAGCTTGTTTCGCGAGAAGAGCCTGATTAAAGACTTTAAGATCACGAAAACCCATCCCACCCATGCTTTTGGGGAGGCAAAGAGATTCCCACTTATGCCAATGCATCTTTCTTTCCGACCCAAAAGAGAGCCCCACCAAAAGCGTGCAAGAATAGCCTGGAACTCATCAATTAAGCCCTCTGGGATTCGAAATACACTCATCATATAAGTCGGGATAGCTTGTGCAACAGCTTTAATGAGAATTTCTTTTCCTGCTTGCGACATTAATTTCTCCTTCCATCCATTGAGCTTTTTCCACATTTTTTCCTTCAGACAAGCAAACACTGCTTTCTTAGACCTTCCAATTATTGTCGGCAAACCCAAGTACTTTTCATGTTTTTCAACTTCCCGAACTCCCAACTTATCAATAATCTCCTTTCGTCTGTTAACATCGACACATTTGCTAAAGGCAACCTCCGTCTTGCTAAGATTAACTATTTGACCGGATGCTCTCTCATAAATACTGATAATATCAGCAATCTTAGAACATTCTCGTAAATTTGCTCTAGCAAATAGTATACTGTCATCAGCGAAAAAAAGATGAGAAATTCGTGGGGCTCCCCTACATACTCTTGCTCCATGAACATGTTTCTCCCTTGCAGCTTTAGAAAGCAAACTAGAAAAAGCATCAGCACAGAGAAGAAATAAATAAGGAGAAATCGGGTCACCTTGACGCAAGCCTCGAGAAGGGTGGACACAACCTGATATTTCACCATTAATCTTGAAAGCAAAAGAAACACTGGATAAACATCTCATAATTCTTCTAATCCAGTCAATGCTAAACCCCATTTTATGCATAACTCGCTCCACAAAAGTCCACTCTACACGATCATACGCTTTACTCATATCGAGCTTTAGCGCAACGGTACCATTTTTACCTTCTCCTCTCCTCTTCATAGCGTGGAAAACCTCGAAAGCCACCAGTGCATTATCAGTTATCAGACGCTTTGGAACAAAAGCACTTTGTTGCACTGAAATAATGGAATTGAGGAAAAGTTTCATTTTATTTGCCAACATCTTAGACACAATCTTGTATAGCACATTACAGAGACTAATGGGTCGAAATTCACTCATCATCTTAGGATCATTACATTTCGGGATCAGAACAATACATGTGTGATTAATCATCTCTAAATCAGACTCACCCCGCCACCACCCCTTAACAAAGGATATCACATCGCCTCCTACTATATGCCAGAATTTTTGAAAAGATAAGGCATGTAATCAATCGGGCCGGGGCTTTATTAGGATGCATTTGAAAAAGTGCTATTCTAATCTCCTCACCTGTTGGCTCCATATCCAACGCAATATTCATGTCTGCAGTTACAACACTTTCGAGGCCAACCAAGGCATCCTCAAAGCCACTGGGATTTTCAGTGGCAAAAAGGTGCTCAAAATACTTAGCCACAATAGCCTCGACATCTTTTCTCTCTGATTTCCACGTACCATCACCATCAACAAGCCCATGGATATGATTTCTTCTCTTCCTTTGGTTTGCTTTATTGTGAAAATAGCTCGTATTTTTGTCTCCGTCTCGCAATTCGTTCACTCTCGCACGAGCATACCAGTAGGATTCTTCCATTCTGTGCAACTCATCCAACTCCATGCTAATTTCGTGACATTTTTCTAGCATATTCGAATCAGGTGAGAGCTCTTGTAAGAGCTTCAATTTCTTCTCTGCATTTTTTATCTTTTTCTTCACATCTCCAAATGAATGAGCAGCCCACTCAGATAAAGAATTTGTAACATGGCTTAGCTTCATTGTGACCGACTCTCTAGCATTGCCCTTCCAGGAGTTGCTTAATTACAACCTCAACACAATCTTCCTTAGACAGCCATAAAGATTCGAACTTGAACATACGGCTTTTTTGAGTGCTAAGCAAAGATTTTCGCTTTTAGGAGGAGTGGAGCATGGTCGAACAAAATGGGAAGGTGTAAAACAGCAAAGATTAGGGAAGAAATTACACCAACCTTCGTTAGCTAGGAAACGATCTAGCCTCTCTCGAACAAAAGTTGCAGGAGTGTTCCCTCGTTGCCATGTAAAAATGTTCCCACGAAAACCCATATCTCGTAGAACCAAGAATCAATCGCCTCACGAAAAGCATCCATTTGACGTTCACCTCGCACTACCCCACATTTTTTCTCCGATGGACCCGTGATCTCATTGAAGTCACCACAAAGCACAAGAGGGGTACTTGCACCCCCCCCATAATCTCTTCATGAGCTCCCAAGTTAGGTGTTTGTTTGTAGCTTCCGGCCACCCATAAACACCCCCAAATTTCCACACCGTGACATTAATTTGATCCCGGACCTCCGCATCTATATGGTGGGAAGAAAACGAGCTCACAAACACATTTATATCTCTCCACCACAACGCCATACCTCCGGAATTTCCAACACTACTAAGACAAATACCCGCAACAAATCCACATTTATTCCGAATTTTTTCTACTCTACTTGCATCAATTTTTGTTTCCATCAAGAAAACGACATCCGGCCTATCCCTCCAACACCATTGGCGGAGGGTGTTGACTGTCCTAGGGTTGCCAAGCCCCAGACAGTTCCAGCTTAGGATTTTCATGGTTGTTCGAGGGGTGGTTCAACAACCACCTCCGCTACTGAAAAGTTTACTTCACCCGCATTGCCATCATTTCCCATTTTGATCCTGTTCCCTCCATCATCAACATCGTTTGTGGGACTCTGCTTCGAACGCTTCATAGCGCCCACATACTCCTCAACCTCCATATCAGAAACTTCAAATGAACGTTTATTAATCACACTAACAGGATCCATGTCCATGAGATGAGCCTCATTTGTATCACAGCTGCCTTCACGAGCAAAACGTTTCCAAGTCCTATTCTTTGCACTTTGAGCTGTTATAGAGCTCGAAAAAATAAAAGGTTCAGGTTGATTTGGGTTTGGCGTGGGGGGGTCTGGGATTGTGTTTATGGTAGTTTTGTTTGGTGTGTCTTTTGTTAGTCGTAAGGTGTTGGGGGTGGTTGTGTTTGAAAGGAGAGCGGAGGGTGCATGGGAAGGTTGGCTCTTTAAAGGTTGTGATTGGTTTTCATTTATAGTGAGAGAGGGGGGACCAGTAGAAGCATGGGGATTTTGGTTATTTAAAAATTGTGGGTGTTGATTAGATAAAGAGGGTGAGTGGGGGGCAGTGGGCTCATGTGGGGGGTTATTTGTAGTTTGTGAGATGTTGGTTTTTGTTTTGGGTGACAAAGAGACAACAAGGGTGTTAAAGTGGGGAGTTTCATGCTGGGAAACAACACTATTTCCTTTAGAAAAAGGACATATTTGATCACTATCTAACAAAGCTAGCATATCTTTTGTTTTAGCTCCATCATTCACAACACCAGTGCTCATAACAGCAGCTTTCCTTGTATTATTATCTACTTCAAACAGGATTTTTTTGCAGGCCATGTACTTCTTTTCATCCTCAATCTCTTTTGTTCTACCCTTCCTAGGAGTTGCTTTAAGACTCAGATTCCACCCCATACTCTCCTGCTTTTCTTCCTCCGGCACTACATGACAGTCCTTCTCCGAATGCCCCATTACACCACACGCAAAGCAGAAAAAAGGGAGGCGTTCATAGGCAAAATCAACTTGTAATTCCCTCCCTCTTTTGTCTTTAATCTTCCTGTATCTTCTTAAGGGTTTCGAAACATCCAACATTACTTTCACACATCTATACCTTCCAATCCCTAAATAATCTTCCTCAATTTCAATAATTTCGCCCATGTTACCAACTAAAGATTTAACAATTTCATCGGAACGGTAATTAAATGGTAGATTTTTAATTCGCACCCAGAAAGGAGACTGATGTAAAATTACCTGATCAGGTTGTTCTTCCCCATCTGCTTCTTTTAGGAGGATTAAAATGTTATCAAAACACCAGGGTCTCCCCTCCAAAACATTCATCATATCCCTCCAATGGAAGAATTGAAGAGCATATAAATTTGGGCTTAAGGTTTTGATAACCAAGCCATGAGTTGGCGCCCAAACATTTGTTATGGTCCGCTTAAAAGCATCCACATTATACGATCGGTCAGTAAGAAGTCGACCCAACAGCAGGAGAGAAGGTTTGATTTCTTCCATATTCGGGTGGGTCGCTTCAAGATCGAGAACAACTTCCTCTTCGTCATCAATGGTGAGTTTAGAGCAGATTTCGGCAATTTCCTCGGCCATGGCGATGAGAATTTGGCCGCCGCAGCGGAGGACGCACCAGAAGAAAGGTGGGGCTGCTCTATCGGGGGGTAGAGAGAAACCCTGTTTTTCAAGGGAGCCTTTTTCACAGTAGCGAGTCTAGCTTGGGAGAGTTTGATGTTATGGTTTTATATAGAGTTTTTCCCCTTATATTTGAGCTAAAATGTGTATCAATGGTGCTCTTAGGAGCCATTTCACGCTAACTTTCTCCATCTAGTTGTGGTTTTCTGTTATGTGTCAGATTGCAGGTTTTAGGGAGTTATCTCCCTATTTTCTACTATTATTTGACCATTATACTAGACTGGAGAGGTTTCATGCGGAGTTTCAAAGTCCCGAGGACACTTTCCGGGACCCTTGAGCAAAGAAGAATTGATGTCTTGGCGTTTAGAGCCAAGAAGGAAGATATGCACCACGGCCCGATTCCACGGCTTCCGATCGGGCGATCATAAGGAGTTAAGCCGTGTCGTTACGGCCCGACGGGGCGACGTTGCCCGTTCCTTAGTTCGTTGTCAAGCCCGATCGGGCGGCTGGGCCCGATTTCATCGGGCGGTTTTTGGCGATGGTTTGGGCGCATGCTGCTATCTTGCGTGTCGGACCGAGCTCATCGGGCGTGTCGGCCCGATTGAATCGGGCGGGGTCCAGTTTTGAAGCCCAATGCGCTTTTTTTATGCCCGATCTGATCGGGCTGACTTGGTTCGATCGGGCGTTTCGCTCCGCGCGCTCATTTAATGAGTTTCGGGCTATTTAGTATAAATAGGAATTTCTTAGTTATTTGCAATAGTTCAAAGTATGGATTTTTATATGAAATTTGTTATTGGATTCTCAAACATGAGTGAGTAGTTTTATTTCTAGGATTGTGGGGATCTATGTATGCAATGAGGGATTAATAGATTAATATAATTACCCTTTATTTCAATTGTTTCCTGTGATTGAATTGTTCATGCTAGATTTGTGAATTAGGCCTGATTTGTATTTCTATTATCGCAATATTGAATCTACTTCGAGAGGAGAGATTTCGTATAGGCTTTCAATCATTAGGCATAGTGATCCTTGACCATGCAAGAGCGGCTAGGTGATCTTTGAGGGAGGTAATGTTCGAGAGAAATTACATGTGCCCTAGATAAATTGACTTATTGGGTAGTTATTATTCGTCTCTGGTTTCCCGAATTGTATGCATAGTGATCAATAGTCCTAGTTCTTTATTAATTGATTCTTACCTTCATATTTAGTTCTATCATTTGCCTATTAGTTTAGTCACACACCCATTTCCAACTGATTTAGTTAGTATAATATTAGAATTCAGATACAATAATATAACTTTCTCCCTGTGGATTCGATCCTGACTTCCCTGACTACTTGTTAGTGGACCTTAGGTTATTTTTGATAAGGTGATACGACTTTAGCCTGTCAGGACCCTCAGGATTATACCATGGCTTGGGTTTAAGAGATTGACAACCTTCGGGACGAGCAATCGTGAAGCCTGAAAATCTGAATGTATGTAGATTGAATGTATTTGTGTTTGAAAGGTATGAGTTTTGTAGGGAAGTTTTGTAGTTTGTAGAGAGATTCGTAAAGTATTCGTCGAGTGTTATGTGAAAGATCTGTTCTTCAATTTGTACAGAAATCAGGCCTATTTATAGGGAAAACGGCATTGCGCCTCACGCGCTGGCTGCGTCTGGCACAACTGATGTGGCATGCGTATGACGCGGCATGACCAGTAAAAAGTGTACACGTGGTACGCGCTTTGGAAAAAGATAAGAAAGAAAATCCGCATCTCAAGCAGAGAGTCGCGCTTGACGCAAGACTCTACATGAAAAAGAAGTCTACGTAGCAGTTCTAGTGCGCTTAACACAGCTTGTGCGCTTGGCACAACCTACGTCGAAGTCCACGTGGCAGGACACGTGCGCTCAGCACAGTCACCTGCGCTCAGCGCACCACCTTGTATTTGATAGTTTTTTTTATATAAACGCGTTTTAAAGATTCTCTTTTATCTTTTAACTCCGTAAATCTTATTTTACGGGATAAAATCTGATTTTAACTTTTAAAATATATCTTTTGAAAATATTTATTGATTAAAATAAATTAATTAATTGTCAATTAATTGGGCTTTTCAAAGAATTAGGCTCAAATACAATTAATTATCATGAATAATTAATTGGGCTTTAAAATAGGACTTTAACACTTTTCGAAATAGTTTTGAATGGCTCTTCATACTGCTCTGCCCTTGGATCGGACCAATTAAGACGACGATATGTTTCATCATCGGATCCTCAAATGGGGAGACATGATTATGTGTCTACAGGCTTGGACTTCTCTGTCCAAGATGTGGTTTTGACTCAAGGGAGGAATGCTTCTAGCTCCTCACACAAGAGAAAACCGCCTAAGGCAATAGTGGAGGAACCAAAGGGAAGTGATTATAGAGGAACAAGTTCCTACACCCACTGAACCAAAGGAACAACCACCTAAGAGACGAAAAACAGTTGCTAAAAAGCCTACCCCTCCAGTTCCTAAACGTGTTAGACAAAGCTCTAGGTTGAGAATTGCTAAAACTACACCTGTTCTTTCAAATGAGGACTCTCCTTTAGTCCTATCTGATGAAGAGGAACTTTCTAAAACTCACCTAAGGAATCTACTCCTCCATCTTCACCAAAAATATCAATTACCCTAACCACAATTCCTTCCATCTCTCCCTCCTCCTTCTATGTTCCTTCCAGTTATGAACAGATGAAGGTTGCAATGAATGAACCAAATCATTTATCCTCTACATCCACTGACCTTCCACCACAACCTCCATTTCTTCCTTCCCCTTACACCACCACTTCACCTTCTATTCCTCTCACAGGAATAGCAGGACCATCCCAAGAAAACACCCCAGTTCATCCACCTAAACCACCCACTGACTTTGGTTCAAAGGGAAAGGAACAAGTTCCTTCGGATGATTTTGGTTAGGTAAATGAGGTGTGTCTCCCTGCTCAACATATGATCAAGTTCTATAATCACCTACACTGGATTTTGGATGATAAAACTGATAAGATGATGGGTCTAATGAAAGTCCTTAGTGATATGGTGATAGAACAACCAAAAAATATGGAGATGATTGACCCAAGCAATCAACACTTTGAAGAAGCAACTTGATGGGCATCATGAGGAGGTTATGAAGAAGTTCTTACTTGGAATGGCTAGTATTATGTGATTGATGTTTGAGCAAGTCTACCCTTTGTACTTTCTAACTTAACCATTTTTGTTGGTGCTTCTTAATGGTCTAAAGGTCTTGTAAATATTAGTGTTCCCAAAATCACCACGAGTTTGATCTTTTTAACGATGATAAAGGGGGAAAAGATACTAGGAACAAACTAAGTTGAAAATTTGGAAAATAAAAAAAATGAAAATTTTAAATCCTTAATTAGTCTGCCTTAATAAAATTATATAAATTAAAATCTTTTTCATTCTCTTATGTTATTTGTTGTTTTCCTTAGTTTGTAACTTTGTTGTCATCAACAAAAGGAGGAAAATTGTTGAACCTTAGTTATGATAATGAAAAAGGCACAAAGATACAAAGTAAGTATTGAACTCATAAGTTGCTAAGTTTATGGAAAGGAGCAAAGAGAATACTAAGTTAAAGAAGAAATCAAGTTTGGATTTTGAAGAATAAGTGAAGATGCTCAAAGATTTGGTACTGGAGAAACGTTGGAGCAAGAAGAACAAAGCGAGGCTTTTTGTTTCTAGTTCCAATGTAAAGGAACGAGTAAGAATGGTAAGGAACTGTGGCAATTTAAAATGAGAATGAGTGTTTGTTCCTTTTTAAGGAATAGACGAACTGGCACTGTTATATATTAA
Source organism: Beta lomatogona (assembly GCA_947646795.1). Taxonomy (NCBI): domain Eukaryota; kingdom Viridiplantae; phylum Streptophyta; class Magnoliopsida; order Caryophyllales; family Amaranthaceae; genus Beta; species Beta lomatogona. The sequence goes on along the minus strand of CANSNZ010000245.1, from coordinate 660,623 downwards.
GATTAAGGAACTAATTATTAAGAGGAACTTATACATAGGATGAAACAGTACAATGGTTAATAATGTCGCTTGAGTGATTTATGCCTATATTCTAGGAAACCGTTTTATTTAAGTAAAAATCTGATTTTAAGGAGAACCTTTTTAAGGAAAAGTTTTTTTTTGTTAGATAATAAAAATCCGTTTTCGGTTTTATGGAAAATATTTTTAAAGATAATATTTTGATAAAAGGATTTAATTTTTGGTTTTATTAAATAAAATACTTTTTAATTAAATCAGATTTTTGGTTTACTGCCTAAGTGGTAGCTTAATTTAAGGAAGCAGTAAAGTTTCAATAATCCACGTTTAACAGAGATCATGGAGATCATGGGTGTAAAAAAGGAACGTGTTCCTCTAGTTGAGGAACATCATGGGAAAATGTTTTTACCACTAACTCATGTTTTGATCCCACGTTCTAAGTAATCACTGGTTATAAATACTAATGTCTAATTAAGTTCAAATTTGTGTCTGACCAAGTGAATTAGTGAGTTTAACTAAGTAAAGTGTCATTGCCTTCATTCTGATCTCATAAAAGCCATTTGTTCTTTGCCTTATTACTCTATTCCACTAAGCTATTATTGATCATTGTAATTTTGGTTTTGGGCTAAGGGTCTTTGAGTGAAATTCTGTAAGAGAGAAGCTTTAAGTGAAGCAAGTTAAAGTGAGAAAAATTCAAGTGAAGTTGAAAGGAACAACTTAAGGAACAGGTTTTCAGGAACTTGAATTTAGGAACTCAAGGCATGGCCCTTGAGTAGAATTAGGTTGTAACAAAGTTGTTTGGTCTAAGTATGAAAGTGTTGAGTTTAAAATCCCTAGTGGTTGAGGTTGTTTCTTCTTGTTGGGCCCAAGAAGTTTTTACTCGCAAAAATCTATTGTATTCCTTTAGCTTGTTTCTTTGTTTAAGTTTTACAATTTCGCAAAAAGTTACGTTTATTTCTACAAATACAATTCACCACCTTTTGTATTGTACCTAGTGAAATAACACAAACAAGGCCTTATCTAGAGGGCGTGACAATAATCTGAGAAAGACAGGAGAATTGGTCTAAGTATATGCCGAACTAATTCTCAAGGTGCACCACACCAATTCCCCATTATGCTCGAAGACGTTACGCAAAAGTTGCCAAGCCACCATATCCGTAGCCTTTTCATCAACACAAATTGATAAGTGCATATTTTAATATAATTTAGTTCCATATTAGGGTGCATTTTCATGTAGTATTAGAGCATTTACGTTGTATTTATGCATATTTAGGTCCCTTTTTATAAGCTACGATGCTTTTTCGGGTTGTTTGGTCTTTTGATGTAATCTCAGCTACTTTAGACTCCTTTTTAAGGACATGATGATTAAGGCACTTGGATTACCTTCAAAACGATATATCATGTGCCCAAAATGGATTGGAATTCAAGAAGATACAAAGGACTTTGTGTACTTGTGCAAAATATGACACCTCTGCACTATTTTACTCATAACTTTTGACACAAAATTGATAATTAGGTTATTCCAACTGGGTTGGAAACTATACTTGAAGATCTTTCCAACGATATATTTCATGCACCAAACAAAGCTCTGGATCAAAAGTTATAGCTGTTCGAAGTTGAGCTGAAGAATCTGACGATTACAGGACAACACGTCCGTGTCACTTTTGATACGTCCGAGTCACTTTTGACACGCCCGTGTCACTCTGATTTCTTCGAGGCAGCAGCTTTTCTGTCGTAGCATATTGTTCTTCAAGATTCTACCTTTCTTCCATCAATTCAAGTATTTATTTTCTCCTTTTTTTCCTTTGTTTATTATTATGAATTTTAATTATTCTTCTCTAGCTTCTTTTGTTATTTCAATTATGCTTGAGTAGTTCTTTTATCTATGGTTAAGTTGAAGCCTAGTATGAATTAATTCATGATTATTTCTTCAAATTCCCAAATTAATTGTTGAATTGTTCTTGCTTAATTGATTGTGCATATTTCAATACTAGATTAGGGATAACTAGTATTGTTATGATTCCATTGTCTTGATCACAACGGGAGTTGGGTTTTGACGGATTTGGGTATTTCAATTAAGGACATGAAGTTCTCCACGAGAGTAGGTAGAATGGATTGTTAGGAAGTTAGAGTGTCGCGTTTAATGTCTTTAATTTGCATGGTTACACGGGAGTAGGCTTGAGTGCATATTAGAGAAGCCATAGATACTCGGGAGAGGTTTATGGTATTTTAATGGGTGTACTTTTCCTTGTGAGCATTTAATTGACTAGTTTGGGGTAGGAATTATTATTGTATTAATTCATGCTAGTGGGGATACTTAACTATAGAGTCTTTTATTTATAGATTGAATAGTATAGTTGATTCGACGACCATTATTCTTGATATTAATTTCCTTTAGTCTTACCATTATTTAAGGGCTAATCATAGAAGAACTTTCTCTCTGTGGGATCGACTCTGACTTACCCTACTACATAGTTAGGAGGTTAGTTAGGTTATTTATTCTTGTTAGGTGCGCGACATGCCTATCAAATTTTGGCGCCGTTGCCGGGGAGATAGTTTGTTTTATTTAGGTTTTATTGTTGGTGAGACTATAGTGTATATAATTTTTTTTTTCCTTTCTTTTGTGAATTTTTCTTTTCTTTTTCGTATCATGGAGTCATATTATTATTGTGATGGGGATAATTCTTTTGATATAGGCACCATAGTCATAATTCTTGTGGTTCTCATGTTTATAGTTTTGATGCATCATATCAAAATTCTCCCAATTTTTGCATGAGTTCTCATGAATTACCATACTTGTTCCATGAACCCAATATTTTTGCTAGTAATTCTAGAGCAATTTTTTCTTTTCCTCAATATGAGAATGAATTGTTTTGGAAATACTATTATAGACTTGGCGATTTTATTGGTCCTAACCATGGAATTGAAATTTGGGATATGTGCCTAGTGATTTATGAGGGTTTAAATGAAGAAACTAGGGAGGTGTTGGCGTGTATATCTAATGGACAATTTCTATATCAATCACCTGATTATTGTTGGGATCTAATTGAGTGGTTGGCTCAGAATTATTATGAGTGGGATATGTCTTTATCTTCTCAACCATCCTTTTCATCCGAGATGCATATTACAACACCTTCTTATTCTTCGAACTGTCACTCTACTTCTCTTACTATTTCTATGTGTGATGTGACACCCCTACATGGTTTCAACCCCTCTCCCCAATATATTTGTGATAATTCTGCTCAAAATTTTCATCCCGAACCATATATTTATGATGATGATGATGCAGGAGGGATAATAAATGTGAACTATTGGGATGATGATGAGATTAAGAAAAGGATCAATGTGATGGATATTTTGAAGGAGGGAGAACCCTTGGTTGAAAAGCCTTCATTGGAGAAGTTTCTAGATGAGAGTGATGTGATTCATGAGTCTTTGTTGGTTCCACTTACTGTTTTTAAGTCTCATGTTCCTTTCTCTCAAAGACTTGACCTCATTCCTTCTTCCCCTATATTATATCCTCCATCATTCCTTATTTCTCCCTCTTTGTATGACTCCTATGATAATGAAATTAATGTACATTCGGTTTCTTCCCAACATTGGTCATGTAAAAATACTAATAATTTTTCTTTTTCCTTCTCTTGTGGATATGACTTTTTCTTTGATTTTCTTTTTTGCAGGTATTGTAGAGAATTAGAACTAATTTATTTTATATTTTCTTTTGTATATTATTTGCTTTTTTGTGAGATGCATGCAGATGCATTTGACAAACTACTAAGGGCTTTGATGAGCTATTCCTGGGAGGCAACCCAAGTTTTCTAACCTTCTTTTTTTTTTTTTTTAATTATTCTAAGTTTTTATTTGAAAACTAACTTATAAAATTTGTGCAAATTGTGATACAGGGGTTGAGTTCCTATAATTCGTTGAGGTTAATTTCGAGGTACTTGATCTTATTCTCTGTTAGGAGGTTCAATTAAGGGTTTTCACCCACGACACTTTTGGTATACTCTTTCTTTTCCCTCTCTTCAAGTTTTTAAGAGTCATATCTCTTTTTGCCATTTATTTTGGTTTAACTTGATTGTGTGATTGAGGAACTTGATCTTGTTATGTGGTTGTGGATGTTTCATTTCCCTTCTCCTCCCTATATTTATTTGTCACATTGAAGACAATGTGTTATTTAGCTTGGGAGATGATTTACTTTTTGGGTCATAACTTTGCACATATTATCGCTTAGGTTCTTTATTTTTATTTTTTTCTTCTTCTGCATTTTCGCATGTTTAATTTGGCTTTGTGGGTATGCCTTCTGAAAACCTTCACGAGACCTTACTCGTCCACTAGGGAAGCTTAGGGGTTTAAAGGGCTTGTTGCACATGCTAAGTGCAATCGTGATTTCTACGAAAGTGAGTTAGGATTTATTGTTTTCTTAGTATTAGGAGCATATCAGTTTAGTTTTGCACTTTTGTTGCATTCGTACAGGAAATATATGTTTTAATTTATGAGATTGATAATTTATGAGATTTGGGCATATTTTGGATACTGTAGTTAAATTTTACAAGATTGAGTTAGACTTCATTGACCGCTTCATGGTACGATTGTTTTGCAACTTGAATGGTTTGTGGTAAAGTTGGTTGGCATTCCCCCAAGAAAGACTGGATTTTACTCGGTAAGCATAAGCCTAGTGAGGATTTTTCAAGCCTTATAGACTGACACATCTACATCAGTCTTCTATGTTTTGTTGTGTGATAGTTCCTCATGAAGTGTGATTCTTGAACTTGACTTGGCACTCTTTGAGACTTATGTGGCATATACATGTGTTGATATGATTGAGGCGTTCTTTTCATTGTTTTGAGCCTTCAGACATTTTTCTTTTCATATATAATATTCCCTTTAATTAACCCATGTTGAGCTTTTGATATCCCATTCTCTTGATCAACCTACATTACAAGCCTCTAGCCTTTTATGGTTTCTCTACCAAAGCTTTGCTAAGTGGAGTAGCATTAGAGTTCATGTTTTGAGCTTGTGTTTGTGGTTTTTCGGTAATTATTGGAAGAAAATATGTCGAAAGGAAAAATGCTTAAAATTATAGTGTGAAAGTGCAAAAATGAAAAGAATGATGAAGACGTTGTGAAGAATGATCTAAAAAAATTGAAAAAAAAAAGAAGTGGAAAAAAGATCGAATAAAAGGTGAAATAATGTTGTTGGAGTTGATAAGGTTGGGTATTATCTTGATTTATTGGTAATGAGTTGTTGAACTTCTAGTAGAAGTTTTTATAGCGTTTGCATCTAATGGCCATAGATGTTAAAGTGTTATTTTCTCCACTAGTTGGCTTTTAGCACCACATTTCCAAATATTTTCCTACCCTTACCTTAGCCACACTACAACCCTTTGTAAGTCCTCATGATCTATATGCATGTTTTCGCCAGTTTTAAGTGGACAATGAGACAATAGTCAAGTTTAAAGAAAAATAATTCATTCGAGTCGACTTGGTATATATTTGAGTGAAAAAATCATTACCCATAAACACATGAGAGAATGTGTGCTCGACCAAAGTGAGGTTTATCGAGTTTAATTGAGTCTAGCTTGGGGAAAGGTTTGTGGTTTGCCATAGTGAGTCAAGTTGCGATTACATGAATTTATATGAGGTGTGATTTGTGGTCTATCTTAGTCTAATCTTATAATTATAATATCTTTCATATGCCCGAATTTCATGTCTTGGACATTGAATGGTTGAACATATAAATCCTGTACAAAAGTTCATCTTACTCTTCCCTTGTGAATTAGTTTGGTTTGCTTGAGGACAAGCAAATGTTTAGTTTGGGGGAGTTTGATAAGTGCATATTTTAACATAATTTAGTTGCATATTAGGGTGCATTTTCATGTAGTATTAGAGCATTTACATTGCTTTTATGCATATTTAGGTCACTTTTTATAAGCTACGATGCTTTCACGGGTTGTTTCGTCTTTTGATGTAATCTCAGCTACTTTAGAGTCCTTAATGATGATTAAGGCACTTTGATTACCTTCAAAACGATATATCAAGTGCCCAAAATGGATTGGAATTCAAGAAGATACAAATGACTTTGTGTACTTGTGCAAAATATGACACCTCTGCACCATTTTACTCATAACTTTTGACACAAAATTGATAATGAGGTGATTCCAACTGGGTTGGAAACTATACTTGAAGATCTTTCCAACGATATATTACATGCACCAAACAAAGCTCTGGATCAAAAGTTATAGCTGTTCGAAGTTGAGCTGAAGAATCTGACGATTACAGGACAACACGTCCGTGTCACTTTTGACATGCCGTGTCACTCTGATTTCTTCGAGTCAGTAGCTTTTCTGTCGTAGCATATTTATGTAGTAGCAGGTCAACACATCCGTGTCAATATTGACACGCCCGTGTTGGTCTGCTCCGTAGCGCGTCCTATTTTGTCGGTTTTGTTATTTTAGGAAGTTATAAATACCTTTTATTCGTTTAATGACGAGGAGAGATAGTTGATTATAGACACTTTTTAGGGTTTCTAGAGAGAAGTTAGAGAGAGAAACTTGTAGATCTTTATTGTTCTTCAAGACTCTACCTTTCTTCCATCAATTCAAGTATTTATTTTCTCCTTCTTTTCCTTTGTTTATTATTATGAATTTTAATTATTCTTCTCTAGTTTCTTTATTTATTTCAATTATGCTTGAGTTGTTCTTTTATCTATGGTTAAGTTGAAGCCTAGTATCAACTAATTCATGATTATTTCTTCAAATTCCCAAATTAATTGTTGAATTGTTCTTGCTTAATTGATTGTGCATATTTCAATACTATATTAGGGATAACTAGTATTGTTATGATTCCATTGTCTTGATCACAACGGGAGTTGGATTTTGACGGATTTGGGTATTTCAATTAAGGACATGAAGTTCTCCACGGGAGTAGGTAGAATAGATTGTTAGGAAGTTAGAGTGCCGCGTTTAATGTCTTTAATTTGCATGATTATACAGGAGTAGGCTTGAGTGCATATTACAGAAGCCATAGATACTCGGGAGAGGTTTATGGTATTTTATAGGGTGTACTTTTCCTTGTGAGCATTTAATTGACTAGTTTGGGGGTATGAATTATTATTGTATTAATTCATGCTAGTGGGGATACTTAACTATAGAGTCTTATATTTATAGATTGAATAGTATAGTTGATTCGACGACCATTATTCTTGATATTAATTTCCTTTAGTCTTACCATTATTTAAGGGCTAATCATAGAACAACTTTCTCTCTCGTGGGATCGACTCGACTTACCCTACTACATAGTTAGGAGGTTAGTTAGGTTATTTATTTTTGTTAGGTGCGCGACACGCCTATCACAAATTCTTATATGCGGTCGGTCCACTTCTATAGCTTCCTGTGTGGCCGACCCATATATAAGCCAACTCAGAGAAACATAACCCTTGTACGCGCGTTTCACTGTTATGCGTTCCTCTTTTCCTCCTCTCTCTTCTCCAATCTCCTCCTTTCCTCTCTCCTCTACTTCACTTGTTCCAGCCTCACCAAATCATCAAGCTCAAAAACTGGAGTAATTTCGCAAATGAAATCGCAAGTTGGAAGACATTAGAACAAAAGAAAAGCAGAATAGAGGAGAAATATTACCAGATTGAGAGGAAATTAAGTTCAACATTTCTGCAACTTAAGGGATGATGTTGTCTTCTATGCAAATCAAAATGTCTCTCCCTTTCTTTACACATAAGATGTTTAATGGGAGATGTAGTATGGTGACATACAGAGGAAGTTTTCCGATGGAGGAATCCACAAAGTTTCGGAACTTATGGTTTGATTTGGAATCGGAAGGGCTTTTGAAGAATTTGCTAACCTTTGTTCTACTTCTCGTTCATATGTGTAACCTTATTTGTTCATATCAGTAACCTTATTCATTCATACCATGTCATATCAATAACCTCATTTGTTTGTATGAGTAACCTTATTTATTCCTATCAGTAACCTTAAAATATTATATGAGTAACACCACTTATTAATACTAGTAACCTCATTTAGTTATACGAGTAACCTCATTTTAATCATACGAGTAAGTAGTAACCCCAATAGTTCAGAAAAGTAACCGCGTTTATTCAAATGAGTAACTATACCCCACTCATTCGTAATAGTAATTGATTAATTTCTCATTTAGTCATACAAGTAATGTCATTTAATCTACGAGTAACCTCATTTAATCTTATGAATAATCCAATTAATTCATACTAGTAACCTCATTTATTTATACAAGTAACTTCAATTTATTATACGAGTAACCTCATTTAATCATACGAGTAACCCCAAAGGTTCACAAAAGTAACCTCATTTATTCAAACGAGTAATCTCATTCATTCATAAGAGTAAACTGATTAGTAACCTCATTTATTCAAATGAGTAACCCCATTCATTCATAAGAGTAACCCCGTTTATTGATACGAGTAACCTTATTCGTTCATAAGAGTAACCTCATTTAATAATACGACGATGGTATTTGATCGTACGAGTAAACCCCATTTATTCATACGAGTAACCCCGTTATTTCATACGAGTAACCTCATTCGTTCATAAAAGCAACATCACTTAATTATTTAATCATACAAGTAACCCCAATTGTTCACTAAACGAACCCCATTTTTTCATATAAGTAACCTCACTTAATTAGAAGACGACCCTATTTAATCATACTAGTAACCTCAATTGTTCACAAAAGTAACCTTATTTTTTCATACGAGTAACCTCATTAGTTCGCAATAGTAACCTTATTTAATCATACGATGACCCCATTTGATCAATGACAGGCTAAAGTCGTATCATCTTATCAAAAATAACCTAAGGTCCACTAACAAGTAGTTAGGGAAGTCAGGATCGAATCCACAGGGAGAAAGTTATATTATTGTATCCGAATTCTAATATTATACTAACTAAATCAGTTGAAAATGGGTGTGTGACTAAACTAATAGACAAATGATATAACTAAATATGAAGGTAAGAATCAATTAATAAAGAACTAGGACTATGGATCACTATGCATACAATTCGGGAAATCAGAGACGAATAATAACTACCCAATAAGTCAATTTATCTAGGGCACATGTAATTTCTCTCGAACATTACCTCCCTCAAAGATCACCTAGCCGCTCTCGCATGGTCAAGGATCACTATGCCTAATGATTGAAAGCCTATACGAAATCTCTCCTCTCGAAGTAGATTCAATATTGCGATAATAGAAATACAAATCAGGCCTAATTCATAAATCTAGCATGAACGATTCAATCACAGGAAACAATTGAAATAAAGGGTAATTATATTAATCTATTAATCCCTCATTGCATACATAGATCCCCACAATTCTAGAAATAAAACTACTCACTCATGTTTGAGAATCCAATAACAAATTCCATATAAAAATTCATACTTTGAACTATTGCAAATAACTAAGAAATTACTCTAATCAATAATAGAGGAAGCAAACAATAATTGAGAAAACAAGGAAAAAGATTACCAAATTAAAGAACTATATTGAACTTGCGAATAATCCAAAGGTTTGATCTTGAATCACAATGAAAAGTAATAAAAACTAGGGTTCTTGAGAGAATCTATGAGAAAATAAGAGCTAAAACAAAGATGAATCAAAGATCCCTTCTAAAAGTTATGAATTTCCTATTTATACTAAATAGCCCAAAACTCATTAAATGAGCGCGCGGAGCGAAACGCCCGATCGGGCCAAGTCAGCCCGATTAGATCGGGCACAAAGAAGCAGTTGGGCTTCAAAACTGGACCCCGCCCGATTCAATCGGGCCGACACGCCCGATGAGATCGGGCCGACACGCAAGATAGCAGCATGCGCCCAAACCATCGCCAAAAACCGCCCGATGAAATCGGCCCCAGCCGCCCGATCGGGCTTGACAACGAACGAACGGGCAACGTTGCCCGATCGGGCCCGCAACGACACAACTTAACTCCTTATGATCGCCCGATCGGACGAGTGGAGCCCGATGGAATCGGGCTGTGGTGCATATCTTCCTTCTTGGCTCTAAACGCCAAGACATCAATTCTTCTTTGCTCAAGGGACCCGGAAAGTGTCCTCGGGACTTCGAAACTCCGCATGAAACCTTTCCAGTCCAGTATAATGGTCAAATAATAGTAGAAAATAGAGAGATAACTCCCTAAAACCTGCAATCAGACACAGAACAGAAAACCACAACTAGATGGAGAAAGTTAGCATAAAATGGCTCCTAAGAGCACCATTGATACACATTTTAGCTCAAATATAGGGGGAAAAAACACTATATAAAACCATAACATCAAACTCCCCCAAGCTAAACCTTTGCTTGTCCTCATGCAGAGCACAACATGAATAAGAATAGGATTGCTTCACCCCTCAGATAGGAAAGTTTGAACTCAATTGTTTCCAACTCAAAATCGTTCAAGCAAGCAAAATTCAAGTTCAGTTGCTCAGATCACCTGACTACCAATCACTTAAGTAAACCATCAAACGCAGCTGCCGTACATATCATGCAAATCTTGAAAAGGTGCTCACCGAGGTGTCACTCCTCTCAATTTTGTGGCAGGCAAAATATGTGCCCAATCGCTCACCAACCCAACCATAATAGCCCTTCCCACTCAAACTCTCACGTGTTTAGAAAGGCACAATATCGCTCATCCTAATCAGGTCGACTCAAATAACAAACTTAATCTTCAACTTTGGCATATTGACTCAGTATTATTCCAATAAACAATCAAACATGTGCTCAAAAGGTCTTTCTCAGGGTTGTAATGGGGCTCGGGTAAAGGTACGGAGATTATTTAGGGAATGTGGTGGAAAAGCCAAGAAAGGGGAGCAAAAAAAACACTAGTAGGACTAGGTGTGGTCGAAACAACTCCCATGGCATCAACAACATAACCAAGATAATAACCAACTCTTGAAATTTCACGAACCAACCAATAATTGCCTCTTTTCAACATAATTTCCAATGCTTTTGAAAGTTAATAAGTGAAGATCATAGAAATTTTTCAAATATTTTTTTTTTTTTTTACCATCATTTTTTTTTCACTTTATTTTTCTTTTTCTTTCTTTTCTTTGTACAAACATATCATTATTTTCCAACCACCCTACGGAATCAACCACACAATATGCTATTAACTCAACAAATGCTATGTGGCTTGGGACAATAGTCAATGTAAAGGCTCAAGGTATGCAATGTGGCTTAATATAGATCCAAAAAGAAGTCATTAGGCTCAGCGGGGCTAGGGGGGAAAATTGATTCATTAAACAACTCTGAGGCTTAAAATTAAACAAATGAACGCCTCTATCACAGCACATGTCTAAAGTTACCAGAACTCAACGAGTACAATGCCAAAACCAAGATAAGAATGCTACGAGGAACTAACACACAAGAATAGATCGGATATAGAGATAAATTCGAGAGCTAGAATGAATCATCACAATCTAACCAATTCAAGCATGCAGTTAAAATAGGCGCTTTATCAACAAAATCTACTCAAGATCAAGGCAATCATAGATCACGTCACAACATCCCAATCACAAATGCCCAACTATCCAGTATAATGAGTTAAATCGTTTTTCAGAACAAAGTTCGGGGCACAGGGAAGCAATCAAGTTATTCATATTCAACTCGTATTTTTGTGTTTTTTCAGCAATATTTCATTTTTTTGTGAATTTTTTTTTTCAAAGCAATTAAACTAACTTAACTAACCTAAAAAGCAGTAAAAACAAAAAGAAAACAATACTAATACTTACAGAAATCCTCCCCCAAGCTGAACTTGGCAATGGCCTCATTGCAACAAGGGAAAGGAAAGGGACATGGACATCAGCCGCCCATCAGCCTAGATCGAGCAGTTTAGTAGCCACATGTTGTACCACCTCTTGCAACCCGCGTTGGACTGTAATGCTAGTGTGGTGGCCTCCATGTAGATGAATGCGATGCTCATTAAAGTTGGGGCTTATTCCTGTGAAATCATAAGTGCTATAGCCAATGGTCTTTTTGTGAGTCTGTAAGACCGTTAGAAAATGTTCATCACTTGCAATAGGCTCTAAGACAAGCACATCATTTGAAGTAGCATGGGAGGGGGAATGAGGCATGCAGTCATGGATCGGTTCATCTATAACATCAACACTATAACATGATTCCTCTAGCATTGGGCTTTTAGGGGCATTGTTTAGGCTAAACATAACCTTATCATCCCCCACAGTCAGTGTTAGTTTCCCACTTTTAACATCTATAACTGCCCCAGCAGTATGGAGGAAAGGTCTCCCAAGGATAGTGGGTGTTTGAGTGTCTTCGACCATGTCTAATATAACAAAGTCCACAGGTATAAAGAATTTACCTACTCTAACAGGAACGTCCTCTAATATACCTAGGGGGTATTTCACAGAACGGTCAGCCATTTGCAGAGTAATGGTAGTACATTTTATTTCATCCATGTTCAGTTGCTTACAGATAGAAAGAGGCATGACACTTACACTGGCACCCAAATCACATAAAGCTTTGTCGATAAATATGGTGCCAATGTGACAGGGGATGGAAAAACTCCCTGGATCTTTCAATTTAGGTGGAGACTGGTTTTGTAAAAGAGCGCTGCATTCGGCAGTAAAAGCCACAGTCTCCACCTCATTGAGAGTCCGCTTCCTCATCAACAGTTCTTTCAAAAGTTTAGAATAAGCAGGCACTTGATTAATAATTCAGTAAAAGGAACTGTTACCTGCAGATTCTTTACCACCTCTGAAAACTTACCATATTGGTGGTCGAGCTTCTTCTTGAGCATCCGCTCGGGGAATGGTAGCTTGATCACCGGAGGCACAGTTTTCTCCTTAGTCACCTCCATAGTCTTATCTGCAGCTCCTTGCTCTGCCTGGGGCTCAGCATCCTCAGGCACTTCTTGTGGTTTTTTTGCAATTGATGATTCTACTTCTAGCATTGCCGGAGCATCGTATTGCACTCCACTGCGAAGGGTGATAGCATTGGCGGTGTCCCTTGGTTGCATTGGTTGCGAAGGCAATGACCCAGATGGCCTACTAGCAGAAGAACTGGCCAGCTGAGCTATTTGTGACTCCAACATTTTATTATGTGTCCCTTGCAGCTTATTCTGAGCATGCAGGCTCTCAAATTGAGACCTGGTATCTACTTGAAAGGAAATAATACCTTTCTGCATCTACAACATTAGACTTTTGAGTTCAGCAATAGCTGGGTCTGAAGGAGGTGTAGAACGATGCTGTTGAAACTGAGTTCTCTGATATCCAGGAGGAGCTTGTGGTTGATATTGTTGTTGTTGATGATGCTGTGGATAATGTTGTTGTTGCGGATTCATCACATTATTACTCCTCTACGAGAGATTTGGATGATCTCTCATCCCGGGATTATAGGTATTGGAGTAGGGATCGAACTGAGGCTTGTGTGGTGACTGTAATGCGTGCACTGGCTCACTAGAAAGTGAGAGAGCGGGGCACTCTTGAGAGTTATGTCCAGCTATCCCACAAGCGTCACAGATGAAAGCATTGTGATCAGAAACACTAGCCATAGCATTGACACTCATGTGAGGGGAGGAATTGTTACCTAGCTTCAAAGAATCGATCTTCTGGTGAAGAGCAGCTAGTTGTCCGGTCAGTAAAGAAATAGCTTCAACATCATGTTTGCCTCCCTTTGTCATAGAAGAACGAATAGTAGACGCTTGGTTAGAAGCGAGTTTCTCCAGAAGTTCATACCCTTCGTCTACAGCTTTATCCATGAAGAACCCACCCGCAGCTCCATCAATTACCCGTCTCGTATCTGCATCAACTCTAGTGTAGAAAATGTGGCACAGATACCACTTGTCAAAACCATGATGGGGACAAAGACGCTGCAAATCTTTGAATCTTTCCCAAGCTTCATATAGTGACTCTCCAGGATCTTGGGTGAAAGTTACTATGACATGACGCATATCTGCAGTCTTTTGGTAAGGGTACCACTTGATGAGAAAAATCTTTGAGAGCTCTGCCGAGGTGGTGATGGTGGAAGGCAGCTTATTATACCAAAATAGAGCTTTGTCGCGCAGAGAAAAACCAAATAAGATGAGTTTCATCTCATCAGCAGTAACACCAGCTTGCTTCTGAGTAGCACAACATTGTAAAAACCGCTGCAGGTGCTGATTTGGGTCTTCAGATGGTAACCCAGCAAATTGATTATTCTGAACCATATTCAAAACATGAGACTTGATTTCAAAGTTTGCAGCAGCAATGGTAGGCAACCGTACCCTAGTGGGCACATTATCAGGAAATGGTTGTGCATAGTCTCTGAAGGTCGGTTTAGTTTGTCACCCATTCTAGCAGTAATAGGTGAGGCAGGGAATTCTTATTATGGTGAAGATGGTGGAGAAGGTGTCTTTTGGGAAGGTGTCCTGCAGACAACTTGGTTTGCTTAGTTGTCTTTTTGAGTCTACGAGCAGTATTTTCGATCTCCGAGTCAAATGGAATGAGATTTGGGGATTTCAATTTCCTACTCATACATCAAAAACACTAAAACAAACGTGAGATGCTCTAAAGAACAGGAGTTCTTCAGAGTAGAGGTTAGTGTAATACTATAATTCAGACAAAATAAAAACAAACCGTCTCCCCGGCAACGGCGCCAAAATTTGACAGGCTAAAGTCGTATCACCTTATCAAAAATAACCTAAGGTCCACTAACAAGTAGTCAGGGAAGTCAGGATCGAATCCACAGGGAGAAAGTTATATTATTGTATCCGAATTCTAATATTATACTAACTAAATCAGTTGAAAATGGGTGTGTGACTAAACTAATAGACAAATGATAGAACTAAATATGAAGGTAAGAATCAATTAATAAAGAACTAGGACTATGGATCACTATGCATACAATTCGGGAAATCAGAGACGAATAATAACTACCCAATAAGTCAATTTATCTAGGGCACATGTAATTTCTCTCGAACATTACCTCCCTCAAAGATCACCTAGCCGCTCTCGCATGGTCAAGGATCACTATGCCTAATGATTGAAAGCCTATACGAAATCTCTCCTCTTGAAGTAGATTCAATATTGCGATAATAAAAATACAAATCAGGCCTAATTCATAAATCTAGCATGAACGATTAAATCACAGGAAACAATTGAAATAAAGGGTAATTATATTAATCTATTAATCCCTCATTGCATACATAGATCCCCACAATTCTAGAAATAAAACTACTCACTCATATTTGAGAATCCAATAACAAATTCCATATAAAAATCCATACTTTGAACTATTGCAAATAACTAAGAAATTACTCTAATCAATAATAGAGGAAGCAAACAATAATGGAGAAAACAAGGAAGAAGATTACCAAATTAAAGAACTATATTGAACTTGCGAATAATCCAAAGGTTTGATCTTGAATCACAATGAAAAGTAATAAAAACTAGGGTTCTTGAGAGAATCTATGAGAAAATAAGAGCTAAAACAAAGATGAATCAAAGATCCCTTCTAAAAGTTATGAATTTCCTATTTATACTAAATAGCCCGAAACTCATTAAATGAGCATGCGGAGCGAAACGCCCGATCGGGCCAAGTCAGCCCGATCATATCGGGCACAAAGAAGCAGCGGGGCTTCAAAACTGGACCCCGCCCGATGAGATCGGGCCAACACGCAAGATAACAACATGATCCCAAACCATCGCCAAAAACCGCCCGATGAAATCGGGCCCAGCCGCCCGACCGGGCTTGACAACAAACTAACGAACGGGCAACGTCGCCCGATCGGGCCCGCAACGACACAGCTTAACTCCTTATGATCGCCCGATCGGGCGAGTGGAGCCCGATGGAATCGGGTTGTGGTGCATATCTTCCTTCTTGGCTCTAAACGTCAAGACATCAATTCTTCTTGGCTCAAAGGGTCCCGGAAAGTGTCCTCGGGACTTCGAAACTCCGCATGAAATCTTTCCAGTCCAGTATAATGGTCAAATAATAGTAGAAAATAGAGAGATAACTCCCTAAAACCTGCAATCAGACACAGAACAGAAAACCACAACTAGATGGAGAAAGTTAGCATAAAATGGCTCCTAAGAGCACCATTGATACACATTTTAGCTCAAATATAGGGGGAAAAACACTATAAAACCATAACATCAATCAAGTAACCCAAATTATTCACAAAAGTAACTCATCTTCTTCATACGAGTAACCTCATTCGTTCATAAAAGTAAACTGATTAGTATTCCCTTTTGTAATAAAAGTAACCACATTTGTTTATAAGAGTAACACCCTTTTATTGCTAAGAGTAACCATATATTTATACAAGTAACTTCATTTGTTCATAAGAGTAACTCCATTTGTTCAAAAGAGTAACTTTATTTGTTCATAAGGATTTGTGCACAAATGGTTAACTTCAAAAGGTCATATCTCACAGCACACTTAATATTTTGGGAATATTCAAGTTGGAGATGAAAATTTGGCTCGATAGCTTTCCAACGCCTGGTCAAAAAACTCGATTCCGATGAGAAATGAGTGAGATATGACCATTTGAAAATAAGCTGACGGGCTAACATGGTGTCGCGCGCGCGGCCACACCTTTAATTTCGTATGTGGCCGGTTGTATGCAAGATGCGCTGTTTCATCAAGGATTGTGTATAGGAGATTGGTATTAATTATTGTACCATAAAGCCATTTGAGAACAACGAAATCAAGGCGTTCCCAAATTCATCGTCAGCATCCTTATGTTTCGTGACTTTGGAGATATATGATCCAATACATTGTAGATCTGAGGGGTGTTCATTTTTTATTATCCGATCTGAGCTTTCGGCTATCCAAAAAATTTCGGATCGGAGAAAGTGTGATCCGAATCCAATCCAAAAATTCAGATCAGATATCCGAAAACTAGAATGTTTGAATTTTTCTATGAAAAGCTCGAAAAAAATGCTTCAGATCGGATCGGATCATTGGATGTTTCATATATCCATTTATGAAATAGGAAATTTTTTGGATATTTCAGATCGGATATCCGAAATATCCAAAACTATCCACATGTTCCGGATATCTTCAGATCTCCAAAAATGAAAATTTCCGATCCGAAATATCCGAACACCAAAGAAGCAGATTAGATATCCGTTTTACCGGATCGGATATTTATGAACACCCTAGACCATAGCGGTGTTGCGGAAAAACTTTACACATGGATTATACTGAACTTTCTTTACGACAAGAATAAGAGGAACCAATTTTGCTGCGGAAAAATTAGAGGTTTCAACTTATATTAAAGGATTTGACTAGTCAATCCTCGAATTTGAGTGTTGGATAAAGAAAGGTTTGAAACAGCTGATTGGGCACATAAAACTCTTTTGGAAAAAGTTGGGGAAGGAGCTTTTTGACATTAGAGGTTTGGGAATGAGTGAGATGATATACATTTATGTCCTACGTGGAAATTTATTGTTGGAAAAATGTTTACTATGTACCAAATTTGACATTTAACTTGTTCGTAGTGTTCCAAAGTAAAAAAGGAAAAACAAACTTGCATTATATTGTCACTCTACTAATAAGCTTTGCGTGTTCAGTGGAAAGAATTGTATCACACAACATTAAGGTTATAGGATCCAATTCCACTAAATATACTTTTGGAGTACGGATTTTTCTTACCCTTCTAAAGTTCTAACCACCTATTACCTCGAGGTCTTGCTTGCTATGTTGAGTACTTTTCCCTAACCAAATAAAATTATCAATATGTACGTGTAAGACATTTCATAAATTAATAGAATATGCGGTCTAAATTTAATATAAAATTAGATAAATTCAAGACTACATTCTCTTATGAAGTCCATTATATTTCACTCTAGCCCAATACTATCCCTGACATCTTGCACCGACTTAGTCATCCCTTCTCTTTTCCTTCCTTTATGTCCTTTTGAATCTCGAACTACATACAATTTTAGAAATTAACCCGACAGCCTTACCGAATGGATTAAGCTAGTCACTAAATCGATTAAACTAGTCACTAAATGAATTAAAAATATGCGAGAGCTCAATGGATTAAATCAATCACTCAATAAATTAAATTGGTCAATAAATAGATTAAATTAGTTACTATATTAAAAAGATGGTATGTTATCTTCTTAAGATTTGGCTTGGATCGTTGCCTAATTTTAAATTGAAAGTAGGTAGTCTCTTACAAGACCAACTGAAGACATTTTACTTATGGCATTACAGGCTTGGGTATCAATTTAACACACACTCCCTCCGTTCTTTGTCTCTTTTTTTTTTTTTACCTATACAAAATTTGTATTAATTAAAATCTGAATTACAAACTATGAAAAGAACACACAAATGAAAAACAAAAAATAACGAAGACTAAACTGAGAAAAGTATGTGACAGTTGGCAAGGATTCCATAAGTCTAACTTTTTATAATTTTACTTATAAACACATTTTAAGATATTAATGGTTAAATAAGCGTGTTGGATGACATTAAAAAAAAAAAAAAATTTTGCATCTAAATAACTACTGCAATATTTGACTATTTTAATCTGTTCACCAAAAAGGTAAATAAAAATATAGATACACATATTTATATACATCCTCCGTTTAGAAAAAAATTGCACCATCTGCATCATGTAAACTATTCACATCTTACACTTTAGGGTCCGTTCGTTATCGTTTTTTGTTTTCAGTTTTCAGTTTTTTTGAAAAGTAATAACCAAAAACAGGAAACCAGAAAAAGTAGTTTTCACTTTTTAGTTGTCAGTTTTCAAAATTATCATGTTCCCAATAAATTTGACTAATTTTTTATACATTATAGGACATATATCATATGATTTTGAAAATCAAAAAACCAAAAAACAGAAAACCACAGTAATACCGAACGGACCCTTAATTATTTTGTTGATTTATATTTCGTGAAAAACATAGTTATATGTGATTTTGTTAGATTGGTACAATGTATATTTTTTTAGTATAAAGTTTTTTAAGAAGTGATAATTAAAGATATTAATGTTTGAACCATACATCGGCAATCGTGAAAACATAAGATAGTGCAACTATTTTTATAAGGATATAAGGATGAAGTATTTTTTGGATTAGAGTTTGAGACATGTCAACCTCTTTCTCTCTACTGCTGCTTCCTAAACCACATTGGCAACCACGCACAACGGGCAACAGCAGCAGTAGAGTGTAAATAACCAGAGAGATAAAATGATAAGTTTGTTTTTGACACTGCTGCAAGGTAAGATAACCGGCAGCTATCTTTGAAACATTAAAGATATTAATTCATCAATTTTAGTCAATGTAACCATATAAAATTACAATTTTAGTCAATGTATATAAACCTTATTCTGTCTACTACTATGTGCTTAAAATCCCTCTTGCAGCAACCCTCTGTCATAAAAACCTGTTTTTTTCTGATGAAACTGTGATGAGGATAATCAGTACTCCTAATCATTTGAATATACCTCAATGGCAAAAGGACATGATCAATGCTGAATTCAAAACCAGTCAAGGAAAATACAAAGCAAGTGATTGCCCCTTCTTTTGTGTGCAGTGTGCGGGGCAAACCTTGAGCCCGTCGAAGGCGGAAATTTGCAGAGAAGCTGGCCACTATGTGTTACAAACAATCAAATGCTCTGGAGTATATGGAATCCCACAGAAGGAAATTCGTAGGATCAAAGATTTGATCAATGTTGAGGGTGTTTCTTCATTTAGAATTAATGGCGGTTATATTTCCTATTTGAAGAGTAGAAAAGAGGTCGAGAATCATGAGACTACAAAAGCAGTGTTGTTTCACTTGTGGGTTTGTATTGCAGAATGAAGATGTAAATATGTTCTGCTCTATCCTCTGTAAATTCGCTAGTAACGAGCCTGATGTTATGGGGTGTGAGTGAGAAAAAGAGACGGAGGAGTTAGGAAAGGAGGCGGCGAACGCTGGTCATAAGAAGAACAAATTGGATACTATGATTTCAGCAGCACTTGACAGTGAGAAGTGTTGAATTTAAAGGTTTTCAAGGATAGAATGAAGAACAAGATATGAACAAGAAATTTGAACTTGTTGTGCCGTGGACCGTGGTAAACAAACCACTGCCTTGAAAACGAGATTCGGTGCAACCGGGGTGCACAATTGTACTCACCGATTCGTTCCCTAAGGTTTATACAACTCTCATCACTCAATGGCACTCCTGGGTGTGAGATGGAGTTACTAGAACTTATGCCCAAAAATGATGAAGAAAGGAAGAAGAGGAAAGATAAGAAAGAGATGTCACTAAAAATCAGAAAATGAAATATATATTTAAAGGAGTGAAGAAGAAGAAGTAACCTCCAAAGGAAATCAAAGGACCCCAAGGAATCCAACGATCATAATCAATCCAAATAAACACAAGATAATGGAGAATAAAAACTCCCATCATCAATAGGAATTATGGGGAAGAATAATCCACCATAAAAGGATGATCAACAACTTTAAACCACATAATTAAGAGGAGGTTACAAAAGGGATCCAAGGAAATAAAGGAAAAAACCGAAAAACGGCAAAAAGGGCCTTCCCACTAAAGATGAGAAAAAGATACCAAACGAAAGAAAGGAAATTCCGGGCATAAGAGGAGATCAATACATAACATCCGGTGTTACATTTAAGTAAATTGAAACCAAATGTTTAGTGAAGTGGTACAATGACTTAACCCTCAAACTTTTGATCAAAGAGTGGACTAACCTTGAAACTCTAAGATTTAAGTCACGCCCCCCACAACACATACATCACTCCAAAAAATCTAGTTAATTCCGCAAAGTGAACGCGTTTTAAGCCATGCGTTTACCTTAGTTTTCATGGAAGCTCTAGGAAACAAACTCAAGTTTCCATTGAAGATGGCGAGTCTTCACAACCATATAGGTGAATCCCTTGTGCTTCTCAATAGCACAAAATATCTCTTAGGATTCATTAAGAGTTTAAACAAACTCAACCTCCACAAAAATTACAACGGTGGATTTCTCAAATGCTTAGCTAGAGCACCTACCACGTAAGTATAAATCCATTAAGAATTCTCAATGAAGTCATCCTACTACAAGCATTACAACACAAAACGCTATAGGGATGAACTATTAGTAATGCTAATTAGATACTCTTCATGGGATTAAGCCCCATCCCCCTCGACGAATCAAGAACTTGGTTCCTTGCCAACCCCTAAGTCAAAGGATCCGCCAAATTTCTTTCGGACCTCACATAATTCAAAGCAATGACTCCATTCTTGAATAGTTGCCTCACCGAACTATGTCTAAGGCGTATGTGCCTCTTCTTACCATTATAATTGCTATTGTTAGCTACACCTATTGCAGCTTGAGAATCACAATGCAAGGATACCGGGGAAGATCTCTCCCCCCACAATGGATATCGGCAAGGAGACTCCTTAGCCAATCCGCTTCTTGACCTGCCAACTCAAGAGCAATGAATTCAGATTCCATAGTGGAGCGTGCTAAACATGGTTGTTTTGAGGACTTCCATGATATAGCACCTCCACTCAACATAAAAAAAAACCACTAGTAGATACTACTTCATCATTATCGGATACCCAATTAGCATCACAAAAACCTTCCAAGACATTAGGAAATCGATTAAAATGCAAACCATTTCCATGGTGCCCTTAAGATACTTTAATAACCGATAAAGTGCATTCCAATGTTCACTACTAGGATTATGAGTATAACGACTTAATCTACTTACCGCATAAGCAATGTCGGAACGTGTGCAATTCATCAAAAACATTACACTCCCTATTACCTTAGCATATTGCTCTTGAGACACACTAGGACCCTTGTTCTTCATGAGCCTTACACTTGTATCATAAGGAGTTTTACAAGGCTCCACATCATAGCAATTGAGCTTCTTCAAAATCTTCTCCACATAGTGAGATTGATTCATTGAGAAACCATCCTTGAACTTGGTCAACCGGATACCAAAGATCACATCGGCTTCACCTAAATCCTTCATTTCAAATTTAGTAGAGAGAAATTCCTTAGTGTAATTTACAACCTCAAGGTTAGTACCAATAATAAGCATGTCATCAACATAAAGACAAATAATAACACAAGAGGAATCCAAAACTTTAGAAAATACACAAGAGTCCGAAGAATTATTCACAAAGCCATAACTTCTAAGAGTACTATCAAACTTTTCATACCATTGTTTAGGAGCTTGTTTCAAACCATACAAAGACTTCCTAAGTCTACACACCTTGTGTTCTTGACCTTTAACCACAAAACCTTCCGGTTGAGTCATATAAATCTCTTCATCAAGATCACCATTAAGAAAAGTCGTTTTAACATCCATTTGATGAACCACTAAGTCATGAATCGCCACTAAAGCAACCAAAGTCCTAATTGTGGCAATCTTAGTCACGGGTGAGTAGGTATCAAAGAAGTCTATACCCTCTTTTTGAGTGAAACCTCTAATGACAAGTCTAGCCTTAAACTTATCAATAGAGCCATCGGGTTTCTTCTTCTTAGTAAAGATCCATTTACAGCTTATGGGTTTAGACCCTTTAGGTAAATCACATAAGTCCCAAGTATGATTAGACATGATTGAATCTAATTCACTTTTAATGGCCTCTTTCCAAAAACTAACATCTATGGATTTCATAGCTTCACTATAAGCCTTTGGGTCTCCTTCTAAGAGAAATAAAAAAACAACATTTTCACTTAAACAATTCACATCAAAGTTCTCAACAAGAAAAGTGGTCAAGAAATCTGGTCCAATGGTAGTCTCTACTCTAACCCTCTTACTCTTCCTAGGTTGTACTCCTTCTACTACCAAAGGAGGAGAAGGAAGATTACTAAAACTAGGCATATAATCATCTAAGGACACATCAATACTTGACCCATTCTTATGTATAGAAGATGATGATGATGATGATGATTTCAAAGGGAAAGTATGCTCAAAGAAAACTGCATCTCTAGATTCACAAATAGAATAATCACTCAAAAGCATGAACCTATATGCGGCACTATTATGAGCATAACCAATAAACATACAATCAAAAGTTTTAGACCCAATAGTGGTTTTCTTAAAATCTGAAAAAGCAACTTTAGCTAAGCACCCCACACTTTCAAAATACTCATGTTCTATAACCTTTCCAAAGTTCATAAGGTGTTTTATCCAATTTCTTATGGGGCACTCTATTGAGTACATAACAAGCGGATAGAACCGCCTCTCCCCACATGTTGTCAGATAATCCGGAACTTAAAAGCATTGCATTCATATGTTCTTTTAAAGATCTATTTTTTCTTTCGGCAATACCATTTTGTTGTGGATTGTAAGGGGAGCTTAGCTCATGGATAATACCATTGGTTTCACAAAATTCTTTTAAAGTCCATTTTTCATATTCACCACCTCTATCGGTCCTAACCCTTTTAATTTTAAGATCAAGTCGATTTTCAACCTCGGCTTTATACTTTAAAAATGCACTTTCGGCCTCATCCTTTCAAAAGATAAACTTTAGTGAACCTTGAAAAATCATCAACAAAATTTATGTAAGAATTTTTCCCTCCTTTACTAGTAGTGCAATTTTTAAAGTCCGCTAAATCCGAGTGAATCAACTCTAGCAATTTAATACTTCTTGATACAACTTGCTTGAAAGGTTTCTTAGTATGTTTGGCCTCAACACAAATAGGACATTTAGAGGCTTTGTCAATTTGATTAAAAGAAATTAAGTCCATGTCCTTTAGTTTTTTCATGTAAGAAACATTTAAATGTCCTAAACGATTGTGCCAAACATCAATAGACTCAACAATATAAGCAAAAGAAGTACTTCCATTATTATTCAAAACATTCATCACAAACAATCCTCCACTAAGGTAACCTTTCCCAACAAAGTCTCCATTCTTAGTGATAACAATCTTGTCCGCCTCAAAGACAAGCTTTAAACCGGCTTTGTTGAGAAGGGCACCCGAAACAAGATTCCTCCTAAGGGAGGGAACATACAAGACATTATTCAAAAACAAAGTTTTTCCGGAAGTGAGTTTAAGGTGGACCTTCCCTTTGCCAATAACTCCCGCGGTACTACTATTTCCCATGTAAACATGGTCTCCATCGGTAGCATCTTCAAAGTCCGTCATGAGAGCCTTGTTAGCACAAATATGCCTTGATGCTCCCGTGTCCAAGATCCACTCTACCTTGTTCTCCACCAAGTTGGCTTCAACCACCGCGGCTATCACATCATCCTTTTCAACAAGATTGGCTTGGGAGGCACCATTGGAGTTGTTCTTGCGGTGGACACATTGATAAGCCTTGTGTCCTATCTTTCCACACACATAGCATGCTCCTTTGGTCTTTTGAATCTTGTTGTTAAAAGTGAAATTCCCTTTGTTCCCATTATTCTTCTTCTTACCTTTGAACTTGTTTCTAGCCATAAGATCATTAGATTCAACCAAGTTAGCTTTAGAAAAATTCAAAAAGAGAGAATCAAACTTATCTTTGAGGCGATTGGCCTCATCGGTCCTCATGTGACCAATAAGCTCTTGAAGGTTCATGTCCTGCTTCTTGTGCTTCAAAGAGTTTCGGTAGTCATTCCATGAAGGTGGCAATTTCTCCTAAAGCACATTGGCTTGAAGAGTCTCACACATTTTCATCTCTTCACCAAGGATATCGGGGACAATGTTCTCATAGTCATGAACTTGATCCATGATGGATTTGTTATCCGTCATCTTGAAGTTAATCCACTTACCTACAACATATTTCTTCTTACCGACATCATCGGCACCATACTTCTTTTGCAAAGTGTCCCAAATGGACTTGCTTGATCGATTAGTGATAAGGAGATCAAATAAGATTACACTCACATGATGAAGGATATGAGCTCGAACAAGCTTGTTGTCTTTCTCTTTCTTGGTTAATGCAACGACCGCTTTCTCGATATCCTCCGCCGAAAGGGAGGCATCCGGAGCTACCGCCTTGCTTGCTTCAATTGCTTCAATCACATCCTCATAGAGGACATAATCAATTTCAAGTTGCTCAAAAAAGATCAACAATTTTTGTGACCATCTCTTATAGTTCTTGCCATCAAGAGGCTCCAACTTAGAGATGTCGGGAAGAGTCTTGTTCAATATTGGATTAGCCAAAACAATCGACATAATATCTTGTTTTCAAATTGTTGAATTTAAAGGTTTTCAAGGCTAGAATGAAGAACAAGATATGAACAAGAAATTTGAACTTGTTGTGCCGTGGTAAACAAACCACTGCCTTGAAAACGAAATTCGGTGCAACCGGGGTGCACAATTGTACTCACCGGTTCGTTCCCTAAGGTTTACACAACTCTCATCACTCAATGGCACTCTTGGGTGTGAGATGGAGTTACTAGAACTTATGCCCAAAAATGATGAAGAAAGGAAGAAGAGGAAAGATAAGAAAAAGATGTCACTAAAAATCAGAAAATGAATATATATTTAATGGAGTGAAGAAGAAGAAGTAACCTCCAAAGGAAATCAAAGGACCCCAAGGAATCCAATTATCATAATCAATCCAAATAAACACAAGATAATGGAGAATAAAAACTCCTATAATTAATAGGAATTATGGGGAAGAATAATCCACCATAAAAGGATGATCAACAACTTTAAACCACGTAATTAAGAGGAGGTTACAAAAGGGATCCAAGGAAATAAAGGAAAAAACCGAAAAACGGCAAAAAGGGCCTTCGCCCGACCCGGTCGGGCGAGCCCCGCCCGATCGGGCCCGAGACCAAAACTCCAAGGCTCACTGAGGTCACCCGATCGGGCGAACCCCGCCCGATCGGGCGCCAACAGCGACTTCGAAAAGTCGGCCGCCCGATCGGGCGCCCCTTTTCTTCCCCTTTTTCCAACTTTAATCCCAACAAGAAGACAAGCACATCAAGGAGGAAAGGAAAACCTTCTAGAGCTCCTTTTTTCTGATTTTTCTATGATCAATTCTTTGATTATAGTCTAATTTCAATTCCCTTTTATACTTTATTAGTGATAGCAAATTAGTTTAGTTTATAAAGTATTAAAGGATGGTACCGGAAAGACTTGGAATCACATCTCAATAGTATATGATAATAGTATAACTTTTTGCACTGATAAAATTGATGAATATTTCGCTCAATGTCACTGGTTAATTAGTTGGATACAAAACCACGGACAAAAGCTCAATTAACAAATTTGGAGAAAGCAAGACCAGAGGATTAATAATCTCTACCAATACTAGTATACTCTTACTTTGACCGTGTTTGCATAATCTCCAGCATTACAGGTACTAGCAAACTATTCATTTACAAAGAAAATAAATAAATCAAAATGCAGAGTTTCGGAATACATACATGTTAACAAGAGCTGGAAAATTTCTCGAGCAGGCAGCAAGTTTCTATCCCTTCTAAAGCTGGTTGAGCAATTTTTAATCGACTGTCCAATTCCATTACAAGCAACATAGATAGTCGATCAACACTCTATATAGCAGCTGACCTGCCTCTATATGCTTCTCTCAAAGCAGGGAGTCAAGAACATATACAAATAAATTTCTGAAGGA
Source organism: Beta lomatogona (assembly GCA_947646795.1). Lineage (NCBI taxonomy): Eukaryota > Viridiplantae > Streptophyta > Magnoliopsida > Caryophyllales > Amaranthaceae > Beta > Beta lomatogona. The sequence continues at coordinate 634,097 of CANSNZ010000245.1, read as the reverse complement.
ACTTCCAAACTCGAGTTAGTTGCTGCTGCAAACAGCAATAGACAGGAAAATCTTGAGCTAACAGCCTTGGCATCTAAAAGTATCAGATAGGCACCACTCAATAACATTCTGCCTCCACTGACAGAAAAAGATAACTCAGATTTCTGTCTACAGGATTATTGATCATTATGTATCTGGACCTTAAATATATTGTCACTGAAGTGTCCTCATGAGAACAGCTGTTAGGACCCAAACATCTTGCAAGGGAACATTAGGATAGCAGAATATAGAGGTTGTAGCTATATCAAATCAAACCAACAGGTTCAAATATGTGCAACTAGTCAGAGACCTTCTGTCCTAAGTTAAACTTACCCTTCTATGTTTGAGCCATTTCACAAAAGTGTTACCATATCAAACATAAGCCATTTTGTCCTTGAGTGCCTTATGCCATCATTTCATCAAGTCGCCATCAAAGTGAATCAAATTCGAAAAAGTGACAAACTGATAATCATTTTGATTCAACGGGATTGATTGCTTTTTCAACATAGACATCAATATCATCTAGATGCCTCCTTCAAAATATATGTCTCTTTGACCTTGAATACTACCAAATTTTAATCCTTCAGACGCGGTATCAGAAAGAACACAGAAAGCAGAAAAGGATCACAAGAAATTGGGATCACCTGCAGCTGCTAGGTTCAACTCGAGCACTAGCGAGACCTTAATAGTGAATCACACAAGGCTCCAGCCAGGTTCCTTGCTCAACGTAGTTCCCTTCATTAGATCTCTAATCTCCACCACTTCCTCCCATTGCCCAATATCAGCACACAGGTTTGACAACGATATATAAGCCCCAGGATCAGATGGCAGCAAATCAATAACTTTTTTGGCCGCTAACCTTCCAAGTTCAACGTAGCCATGAACTTTGCAGGCAGCCAACAATGTTCCCCAAATCAAGGCATCAGGCTTTATAGGCATATTATTAATAAAATTTTCTGCTTCTTTTAGTCTTCCAGAGCGACCAAGAAGATCAACCATGCATGCGTAATGACGAAGGTGAGGTTCAATAGCGTAGTTCTTGGACATGGAGCTCAGATGAGAATATCCCTCTTCAACCAAACCAGCATGACTACAAGCAGATAAAACTCCAACAAATGTCACTGCATCAGGTTCCATGCCCTCACTTTTCATAGCTTCATAAAGTTTTAAAGCTTCTGCACCTTTTCCATGTTGTGCATAACTCACTATCATAGTTGTCCAGCTAATCAAGTCAGGCCTTATTATCTGGTTGAAAGCTTTATGACAATCATTGACGACTCCCCATTTCGAGTACATTGTAACCAGTGAACTACCAACAGAAACATCAGACTCCAAACCCAATTTTATGATGAGAGAATGTAATTGAATCCCGACGTCAGTCCTTTTCAAAATAGCATCAGACCCAAGAATAGATGAAATTGTATACGAGTCAACCTGGAGATCATCCACAAGCATTCCACGGAGAACAGAGAATGCTTCTTGAATGTATCCAGATTTGGCATACCCTGAAACTAAAGCAGAGCACATAACCTGATCTTTAGAGAAAATCATATCAAACACCCTCCTTGCTAAATATAGAGCACCACATTTTGAATACATATTTACAAGTGCACCTCCAATCAGGCTCTCCCCGCCAAGCCCTGCACGGAAAGCATAGCCATGAACTTCCTTACCACTTAAAGGAATCACAAGGGAGGAGCAAGCTGTCAGAACTCCCATGAGAGTTAATTGATCTGGCTTGCTCTCTGCAAGCAGCATCTCTCTGAACAGCTGGATGGCTTTATGAGAATATCCATGTTCAACAAAACCAAAAATCATTGAGCCCCATGAAACGATGTCTTTATCAGGAAGCTCTAGGAAAATTTCATAAGATTCAAGTAAACGACCGCATTTTGAGTACATAGTAAAGAGTGAGCTACCTACAGAAAGATCAAAGACTAATCCAGTTTTAAGTGTGTAGGAGTGAATCTGTCTCCCCGTGTAGAGACAGTCTATGATGCTCAAAATACTAGAAATGGAGAAATTGTCTGGTTTCATACCATTCAGTAACATTTTGCAAAATAATTTCATTGCTTTCTCCATATTCTTATTTTGAGCAAAAGAAGATATCATGACAGTCCACACACCTTGATTGTCACAGGCATCCTGTTCTAGATACAAGAATTCAGATAAAAGAACTTCTCCGACTTTGGAATATGTACTAATCAGAGAAGCCACCACCACTGAATCCGCAACCAACCCAGATTTAATAATCCATGAATGCATTTGCATAGCTACATCAACCATGTATGACTTGGCACATGCACTGAGTATGCTAGTGAGAGTATACCTATTTACCTCAACCCCAACATTCCTCATTTCCCTAAGTAGCCCAAGAGCCGAAACAACATCATCCTTTTGCACATAACCAGAAATCATAGCAGTCCACGACACCACATTTTGCACTGGCATTCTAAAGAAGTTTTTGGCAGCCTCATCCATATGTCCACATTTAGAATACAAATCACTAATACTAGTTCCTACAAAGACATCTTCCCCTGCACCATGTTTAATCACCAATCCATGAATCTTCTTTCCCATATCATCATCTTCAAGTGCAATACAAGCACCTAAAACACCAGAGAACGTAAAACTATTAGGAATCACAGCACACTGACGCATTTGATTAAAGAGCTTGATAGCCCTTCCATGATCCCCATTTTTCACACCCCCACTTATCATGCTATTCCAACAAACCACATTTTCTTCATAAGGCCAATCGTAAAACAGCCGAAAAGCATCCTCAACGCGACCATTTTTCGCAAAGAGATCAATCATTCCAGAACGAACATACCCATTAGAAAAGAACCCATCTTTTAGTGTCAATGAATAAACCATCTTACCATACAACAAAGACCCTAAACCACTACAAGCAGAGATAACACTCCCATAAGTAAACTGATTACTACCATAACCCATATACCTCATACGGCAGAAATATCTCCAAGCATCATCATATAATGAGTTGTTATTATGACCAGAAATCACAACATTCCAAGATATGGAATTTGGGCTAGGCATTTGATCAAACAGTTGGACTGCATCATCAATAGAAGAAAGTTTCAAATACCAATCAATTAAATTGTTTAGAAGAAAGACATCAGAGTGAAAATTAGCTGATTTTATCAAATGGGTATGTATAGTTTTGACATTTTTTATTGAAATCAACTTGGATTTCTTCCATGAAGCTAAAATCTGATAAGGGTCGATATAATTATTGGGAAACGTGTCAACGTTGACAACAGAATTTGATGGGTTGTTCAACGCAGCAATTGAGTTGATAAATTTTCCAGAATAAATTGGTTTTTTGGGGTTTTTTGAAATTTGATGAAGGAGGGAATTCATGGTAGTTGCTTTCTCAGCTGTTGTTGCAACTTGCATACTAAGTTTAAACTGAAATTAAGCCTCTTAGAAAAGCACAGATTATAATTATCAAAATTATAATCATGGGATATCCTCTACACTACAGTCAGGATGGCCGAGTTGGTCTAAGGCGCCAGTTTCAGGTACTGGTCCGAAAGGGCATGGGTTCGAATCCCATTCCTGACAAATATATTTTGTCAGTGGGCTCTCTAAATTTGGAGAAATAGCTATGAAGATTATTTGAGTTTTAATTTCATTAGATTTTAAGCAGCATTATTTAAGACATTAAAAAAACCTGTATATAATGGTGAATTTGAGTTGTAATATAAATATTTAGTTTTAATTTGAGCAAACAAAATAACGTTTAAGATTATTTATCATGCACCAAGCACCATATATGTTTTTTTAGGCTTTTTTTGGGTAATCAAGAAATCTTCTAACCAAAACAAAGCAAATTTACAATTACAACCTAAAGTACCCAAACACAGTAGGCTGAGCACAGCCAACAGTAACTACTTACAAACTTTCACACCAACTCCTATTCCCCTTTTAATTTTTGATCCTATAAGGCATAAGCTGTAAAACTCTATGTTTAATTGAACTCCTGAACAGTTCTTTTTACTGTCACTAGTATCTTTTGCACGCGATGCGTGCGTGATATCGTGTGTAAGTGATTTTGGGTAAGTTTTTAATTTAAACGTCATTCACGTTATTGTTTTATTTTTTGTTTTTACTGGTGTAGATGTAACTGCTTTGTAGTTGTAGGGATTTTTTTTTCTCTTTTCTTAAAAGAAATGAGAGAATAAAATTAGTAATTTTGTTTGGTTGTTAGGGGTAATTGGGCAAAGAGGGTGGACACCAAAGAGTCAGGAGTTAACATATAGAATAGAGATAACAGCATCCACCCATGTTACTTGAGAGCAATGATCACAAATGACAGTAAAATAAAAAAATGATATCTACAAAAAAAGAATAGCAAAAATGGCATAGAAATAGTCATGCATTGCACGGGCTAACGACTAGTTTCCCTTAAAGTCGGAAACGTCCAGAGTCCAAACTTCGGGAAGCTCATAGATTGCAAGATAATTCTAAGTGTCTTGCTTGTCATGGCAATATTATTTTGATCCGGCCTCTTCATAAGTTCCCACCAGCAATTGTTGGGTAGACAACGCTAAAGCTATGGCTCATTTAAGCATTAATGGCGTAATTGTCATTTGTCAAAAAACAGGTATCATTGTAGTAAAATCCATTCTCACTTTAGGCTTTACCCCATCCTTTAATTTATCAATGATGGCAACATCCCGGTCTCATTTGAAAAGTACACCTGATTACCACTAAGAAGAATACATAAGATTAGAAGAATACATAAGATTAGAAGAATATAAATGAATATAGCAAATTTGCTATTGAATATACTTCAGGCTAAACACTTCGCACTTTTATGTGAGAGCTTTTGAAAGAAGTGTTTCACTTATTTCACAACCGGAGGAAGTACTATATACAAAAAAATGTTCATATTAGATACGAACCTGGCAGCACGGTGGCCTCTGCAATTACTCGTGTACTCCTTTGTAATGATCAAGCTTCTTTAGAAGTCATTATAGTATACTATGAATTTTGGATTATCAAGTACTAAATCATCTTTTGGCTCCTTTTGAACAACTAAAACTGAGAATCCAAAATCTGGTGTAGCTAACAAGTCACCAAGCATCCCCAACTCTGAATACTCACACCATCCATCAAGAGAAAGCCCATGCAAAGGGACACAATTTGGGTCATGGTGTCTTCCTACTACAACTAAATCAACAACGTCGTTCATTGATAGCAAAATGTTAGTTGTATCCGAGCCATCGTTCACCGTCACTTCCTTCAATGTCATCGTTGTCTCGTTGTCCCTGGACTTCTTGGGAGCTTGAAAGCTCATTATCGTATCATAATATGAAGGATCATTTTTGTTGTCATCCTTCATTGACGACTTTAACCAAATGACAACTACCCTAACATTAGGATGACTACCAAGAAGTCTTATAAATGCAAGAGCTTCAAGATCATCTGGCCCTCCTATGAAGATGATTGCAACTTGATAGATAGACGTTTGCGCGATACCAAGGTGAGGATCACCTCTATCAAGCAACATTCCAATAGAGCACGGTGCCTTTTCGAGCACCATTCTATTAACTTCCCTTATGGATTGAGATGAGTCTTCAACGATCTTTCCGACTTTGGTCCATTGTACATGCATGTGGAATGGTAGAATAAGTAGGCTTACACCTCTTTGATAAGCAAGGCTACATATATCATTATGCATACTTTCGTACGAAGACATGGCTACGTAGTGTTTAAGGCGGGTGTAGCCTTTGGACTGGCGCTCAAGGTTTATGAAAGCTTCAACTACACGATTGGAATAAGCGAGCTTTGAGCGAAAGATAGCCATTGATTTAACTTGGTCTAAGGGTGCCATGACAGGCATGGTGCAATGACCAGATAGTGGCATGAGTTGGAGAGAAATCACAGGAATTGGCCGCGTTCGTGAAGGGTGAAAAGCCTCAATAAGGCGTATGATTCCAGGTAGATTATCCTCTTTATGAAGGCATGTCAATGTCTGAAATGTACCATTATTGTTGGTGGAATCCGTCAAATTTCGTCTAAAAAGTGAAGCATATTGACTCAGTGGTTCATAGAAATGCCTTACTAGAGGCATTAGTGCTCCTGTTGTTATCAAAAAGTGGGATATAGCTAATGTGTACTCCTCCACATCCAGCAACTGCAATTTCATCAACCAAAAAAATGTATGTGTTAGCAAATAATCTTGGAGTTAAAATCAGTAAAAATTCGCAAAATCCAATTTAGATTATTAACAATTAGCTTTGATTAGTAGGAATCAAATCTAAATCTCAAGTACTCAACACAAAAGATAAAAACACAGGTACATATAACGTACGTACCACGAAAAGTTCATATGATCAGTAGAAAATCAGTTTTAATCAACAATTAGAATAAATATAAAGAGAATTAAGTGATTAAAAACAACATACATCTTTATCTCTCCAAAGCGCAAGTGTGACAACATCTAATAAGCCTTTAGAACAAACAATGAGAGAAAGGGCCATAGAATTCCAAATTGGAACACCAAAAAGTCTTGAAGAAAGGGTGGTTCCACAAAACTTGCCAATATAACCCACAATCAAAACAAACTCAATCTCTAAAGATCTCTTTGTTAGAGAGTAAAAGTTTGTTTGGAGTCCTTGTGTTGCACAATACACAGGGAAGAAAACAGCCGAAGTAATGGCTTCCAATTTCTCAGAGAAAACTGAGGATAATGGATATTCTGGTAAAGATAATGCAAAGAAAAAAACTGCGAACTTTTCATCTAGAACTTCTCCAAATCCAGCTACCATTAGCACAATCAAAAATATGTACATAAAGTGGGTGTTCTTCATCTTCCTTCCTTCAGGAGTTTGACTTAAAATGAATAGCAAAAGTGGCCTGATAATGAAGAATATTATAGCATAGTAGCCTAAAATTATCAAAGATCTCTTGACATCTTTGCCGCCGGAAGTGAAAGGTGGTAAAATCACAAACATGATGAAATTGAATCCCAATACAGATAGATCAAGGATCAAGGATATCGACGAAGCCAAACGACCGATGTCGGAATTGCTTATACCAAGATCGTTTAGGTTGTTGCATGTAACCATGAAGAAGGATTGTGCATTAAGAGTCATCAAACCTATTAGTCCTCGAAATGTTTGTTTGTTGCGGCGAGAGAGTTCGAATTCGGTTGATGTAAGGCAAAATGCAGCAATACCAAGTGCAAATGAGCATAAGGAACCAGTGACACCAATGACTAAAGATTTCTTTTCTATCCTCCTCATGATTATACTCATGTTGGTTTCCACTCCCAACATGAATAAATGAAATATAAAGCCATTAAATGATATAGTTCTTAATATGAATACAACTGTTGGTGGAAGCAATGTGTGATACTCAAATTCTCGATTTGAAAATATGAATCCCGTCATAATCACGCCGCCCTGTCATTTATCATAGATGAAAACAAAGACAAAATGTTAATGAAAATATTCATTTTGACATTGTACTCATATGTAATGTATAATTTGCATTGATTTCCATTAGAAACATCAAATAACAATATTAATTATTAATATTATAAAATATAAATATGAATGTATAGATAATGAAAATAGAGCATGCCTTAACATAATTCTTATATCACAATTTTCCATTAACAAATTTACGGTCAAAGCATAACATATATAACAGCAATGCCAGAGCCTTAATCCCAACAACATGAAGTCTGTTGTCAGAGCGCAACATATATGAAGATAAATTATTGACAAGAAAGAAAAGGCTTATGATTCAAGGGAATGTAGAAACTCACAATCATCTGGGACGTGAAAGGCATGCGAAGAGGTTTAAGTAAGAACCATGTCGTGATAGTTACGCTCAAAATTATAGCAAGGTTACATAAAAGAATAGACGAGTAAGAGTGTAGAGGATATAATTGATTTTCCCAAAAAGCCCTGTATACTTTATGTGGTTGTACTTCTTCGCACAAAATCTTTGTTTCGTTCCATATACCTTCACTCCACCATTGATGTGATTCCATGGAATTTATAAGATTGTAAACCCTAATTGATTGTCTTTTCTGCAAATTTAAACTTGTATTTAGGCATGTACACTTAAATATTTTTTTAGGGAGAGGAGATAGATCAAAAACAGTGTTTGAGATATTACGCTACGCAGGGAAAAAAAAAAAAGTTGCATAGACATTAGAAATGGTTTTGACAGAAGGAAGAAGATGTAGTTGCTAAACTTGGGATAAATGCGCTGGTTATTGCGAGATCTTAGTGGAAAAAATAGTTGTCCAATTTGTCTAAAAAAAGAAATTTTATGCAGTAATGTTTTTATTTTCAATAACTATTGTGTGCTATACATTTATTTTCAGACCAACTCACTTTTAAGTCAAAATATATTACGTTACAAGTTAAAAATACTTACTTTTAAACGATCGGTAACTTTTCACCTTAAATAAGTTATTTCTAATTACAAGTAACCATTCAAGCAAAAATTAAAGTTACCACCATTGGACAAATAATTTTTTACGTTAGCAGACCTATTCTATCAATGTAAGTGACCTATTTAAAATAAAAGGTTACCCTCGTCTCACAATATTTTATTGTACATCTATCTTTATTCAAGAATTTGTGTTTTACTTACGAGTACATGCATGGTACACCCTAGTGTACCATACTCAGAGACAATTTTGAAATAAATTTTCCAAATGAGCAAATTTTTACTTAATTCTAATCACTTATTTCTCTCCCTTCTTTCTTCATCTTCTTTATTCATCTTCTTCTTTATTGTTTCAATTTTCTCTCTCCTCTATTATTTCTCTCTCTTCCATTGTTTCTCACCTCCAAATTTCTCTCTCCTTAATTATTTTTCATCTCCAAATTTGCAGAAACATCATTTTGAATCCATTCAAATTGAATTGGTATTTTCTTCATTATAATTTTTGTGAAGAGACATCCACAAAAATTTATCTTGGACAATTTGTTTGTGAAAATGTATTTTTTTCTCCTCTACACTGTTTTTCTCTCTCTTCCCTCCAAATTTGCAAACTTCATTAAAATTAATCAATGGCAAAATCAAATATTGAAGCTTCGAATTTTATCAATGGAGGATTTAATTTCGAATTTGAGAATCAACATTAGAGTTTCAAAAATTCTTCAAGGGCTGAATTAATAATCACCAATGCAAAAGATGATTTAATATTTCTCTTACCTCCATTGTATCTTTTAACTCAAAATTTCTCTCTCCTCCATTATTTCTCACCTCCAAATTTCTCTCTCCTTCATGATTTCTCTCTCATCGGTGGCTAACCAAATTGATGAACTATAAAATATGATTTAAGAAAGGTGGGCATCATATATATAAATGGCAAAAATAAATTAAACATTGATGTATTGGAGTTCATCAATGATGGCCTTACTTTCACATTTGAAATCAATATTGCAGTTTCAAAATGAACAGACACTTATGCTCATTTGAAGTTTTTGCTCATTTTAGAAAGTTTGCTCATTTAGGCAAATGAAACATAAATGATTAAAAATAATTAGATTTTTTAGGGGATCTTCTATCTCTATTATATAAGTCAAAAGGTGAGCAATGATGTCCCCTTAGAAATTTACTTAATTGTCCTCCACAACATAACTATTACATTCCGAATTTCCAAATACAGTTTCTAGCAGTTAATCAAAACCAATTCCACGCATAAACTTACCAAAAAAATCAATCAAATCTCTATTAAACCCAATCAACTCATGTAACGCTCAATCACATAAACTTGCCAATAAAAAGATTTGATAAAAAGATTCATAATCAATAACTTACCAAACATTAATACCACATACAATAACAAAAGAAAATACACGACATTCTCACTACATAGACAACTCAAATTCAAACTCAAATAATTTTTTCCATAACACAAACTCAATTACAAACATAAACTCCAAACAAAAAAAAAAAATCAGTTCTCCTCATAGATTAGAGCTTCACGACATTCTCAAATTTGCGGATACTTTACTGTTAATTAGGTACGCAGTTCTTCATTTAAAATAAAAGTATCTAATGTTCTATGTAAGTATATCTTAAGAATATTACAGTAAATCTTACGAATATGTGATGTGTTAGAATTTTTTTTGAAAAAAAATTAAACTCAAATTACAATTTATTTAAACTTTCATTCAAATATAGTTGAAATTCAAATTAAAATTACATTAGAAATGGTCGGAAAAAAAATCAAATTTCGTCAAAAATAACTTCAAATTTGTGACCAAATATTTTAAAAAACATTGAGACAAAATACTTCAACTCGAATTGTTTTTGTGCCCAGATATTAAAAAGAATTTAAGAAAAAGAACTTCAACCCATATATTAAAATAAAAAATTTGTACCCATAATCGAGCTTCAGCCCATCAACTCAATATTCAAAAACAATTAATCCACGACAAGAAGAGCAGTGCCATGACCGGCAAAAGCCTGCTCCAATGATGACGAGATCATAATCGAAGGTCTCAGGAGAGTGAATTCGGCGATTCGGGAGCTGAACTCGGCGAGAACTCACTGAGGAACTTAGTGCTTCTCTTCGAAGTCCACATAAGCGGAGATTGAGAGGTTTAGCTAAAAACAAGGAGAAATCGAGTTTGTGGTTTGATTTGGGGGAAATTGAAGAAGATGATGAAAAGGAGAGAGAAAGTGATGACTGCATTGTTTCAATTGAACAGAGAGAGAAAGAATTGTGTGAAATCGGGAGAGATGGGTTTGGGAATTGGGGGAGTAGCTAAAAATTGAAGAGATGGAGAAAAAGGACTGCATTATTTATGTCTCTTTTTGTCATGCATGGTCCATGGGCCTGTTTAGAGCTTTGACAAAAAAAACATTAGTTAGAGATGCAATTTCATTTCTTATACTTATTTATTAAAGTGTTTTTAAATACTATTTGTAAGTATTTCAATCCTTCTTATTCACAAAATGGAGGTGAACTTAGATACTAACTTTCGTTTTTTTGTTTGTTTTACTACTAAGTAATAATTATGCCCAAAATGTCGACGCACGCATAGTGTGCATAAAAAGCTAGTATAAAAAGATTACCGAGCTAGACTACCTCTTAGGTGAACTCTAAGGGGATTTTTAGAGGATTTATTTATGCCTTTTATAGTAATGACCTTATTAGAAATTATTTTTCCCCTAAGATAATGAAGCACCCAAATTAATTTCACTAATTGTGTGTCAGTGTTGCTATTTCAACTTGTTTTATGTAACCGACCCATTTTCTATCGTATCTTTCCTCTCAACAAAGAAAACCCCAAGCCGCTCCCAAAAAACCCTAAGGGGGCTCGACAGTTGCCAGCGCCGCCTCGGTGGTTGTCGATCCCCATCTCCCTCTTTCCTTTTCGTTCCCTGATTTCATTCCTTGTTTAGTTTAATTGTTGCGCAGATGCAACTGAGGAAGAAAGTGCCGATGCAAGTGTACTCAATCCCGCTCACACGCCGTTGTGTCGGGGGTTTGGCACCGAACGCCGTGAAGAATAACTCTCCAGATCTCGGTTCTCCTTTAGTTAAAGGAGGGAGTCCAGATCAGTATTCAATGGAGGATTAGGCGTCGACGACCTTTGTGACCCTCGGCTCGAGTTTTAGGCGATTGTCCGGTAAGGTGTAAGCGAATTCTTTTTCGATAGTGTTGTGTTTTGGTGGTTGATTTGTGAACTTCTCTGCATACGTAGTTTAATCGACTTTCTTTAATTGTTCAGTTATGAATAAATTCTTTTCTTTCTTAATATATTTGGTAATTCTGGGATTAGTAGGAGGAAGTTGTTTATTTCGAGTTATTGAAGTTGTTCTTCGTGGTTAGTTATGGCAATTGCAAGGTACTTGTCAGTTGGTTAGTGGATGGTGGTTGTTATTTACAAAAGTAGAATATGCAGGTTTGTTAGAGTCTTTGAGGAGGGAAAAATTGATTTACGAGGACGCTAATTTCTCTATATATAGGGTATAGTCGAATTCCCGTTTCTATCTCTAGATTTAGATCTTACAAAGATAATAGAGTGGGATACCTTGATTTTGAGTGCGAAGAATCCTCAATATCGAGGGTGAATAAGGGAAATGGTTCTAATGCGAGAGGTCGAAATGGTACTAGCTTAGAACCAGGGAAAATGGAAGAGGATCGTGCGTAACCAGTGTTTAGGGATCCCACAGTTGTTTATTCCAAAGTTTGTGAGCGTAGAAGAGGAAAGGAAAAGTTTTCATAGTTGGGGCATGGAAGTTTTTTTTTCCGATTTCAAAAATCGGAGGTGTGTTCGAGAGCTAAAAGTGCTTAGCTCTCTTTTTAGCTTGATATTGATCTTAACGATCTTTGCCTTGGAAAAATCATATCTGAAGGCGGCACCCCATAATGTGGTGGTTTTTCAGCTCGTAAACTCAATTGAGGTTCTCATATCAAGCGGAGAAACACGAAATACTCTCTTATGAGAGAATTGAGTCACCAAGGAACGTGACTCTTAAGAAAATCATGAGCCAAGAATTCCAGGTGACAGGAGGTCACTGGGATTGCTCATGCGGTGAGATACAAATCTTACCATTTGATGATAGTTGCTCGGATCGTGGACGAAATCCGCTCCTCCCACCACTTCCATCAGGTATGAAATACCCTTTTAATGGAGGTTGCCCTCCCCTGAAAAGTTACATTGTCGTCTTTTCATTCGCCATGGACACACCATTCTCGACCACATCCATTCGAGTTCTGTTACAATCATCGAACAGCGTAGACTTCCATATCAAGTAGCTCTTTACCAGATTTACTTGTTTGTCTAACCTTATATGGTTTGTAGGAGCTAATAAAGCTTCGTCTAGTGTTTGAATTTTTATCATTTGTATGGTATGTTTCTAGTTTGTACTTCCAACTTTTAATTAATGCAAATTTTCTCGATGTCACAAAAAACTTGTTTTATGTAGTTGTCAATTGTCAGGGTCTCATGGACTTTTTTTAGTCCGGCGATTTGCCGAACCGTGCAGTGGTGAACAAAACGTTCACTAGTACAAAATTGTCAATTTGCGTCGGACCTGGGACCCCCATTTGCGTCGGACATAGGTCCTACAGCACAGGTCTCGTCGCAGATGATGGATTCATTCAGGATCTGCGTCGGATAAGACACGACGCAATTGACTTACTATTTGCGTCGGACCAAGCCCAACGTGCGACGCACTTGACCCATCCCCCTGCCTGCGCGTCTCCCATCTGCGTCGCATGCTGAGCTATATGCGACGCAGATGATACATGATTTGCGTCACATGTAATAGAAAGTCTGACGCAAATCAACCATTTTTTTACTATTTGCGTCGGACTTTGTCTTACATCCGACGCAAATTGATAATTTTCGTTTAAAAAAAAATTCTGGTGATATCCAGGAATACACTTCTAACATACAAATCTGAATTGAACTAACATACAAATTCAAGTATCCAGGAATACAAAAAAAAAATGAAATCTGAATCGAACTAACATACAAATCTGAAATCTGAATTGAACCTAAAAAAATTGAACTATCTATATAAAATTAAAAAACGAAATTAGATGGAACTAACATACAAAAAATTGAACCTAATTCTTCTAACATACAAAAAAAAAAAAGAATCAGATCTAATTACAAAAAATTGAACCTAATACTTCTTCCTTATTCATTTTACTCCTGCAAATCAGATCGAACTTTAATTCGTTGCATATCAATCAAATTCCACGAAAAGATACAGTTTCATCTTCCACGAACAATTATGTAGATCGAAAATCAGATCCAAAAAAAAAGAGGAGAGAGAAAATAAAAACCTCGAACTTCATTTTCAAGGCGAGAGATTGTTGTTCTGATTTATTTTGATTTTTTGTTATAAAAAAATGCGATTGAAAAGCTATACAATCTTTGCCGAGGAAATGTTAGCGAAGAGGTCATCAATGACGCCAGACCTAGCACCGACAACAATGTTCATATTATCAGCCTGTAGAGATAAATTCCCCTTTGCATCCTTGGCTTCCCACGACGATTGCTCTGATAATCGCTTCTTTCTTTGAGGAATTGAAGGACTTTCTGAACAATTGTTGGAGTTGTTGCCTTCAATTTCGTTTCCCTTGTTTAATTCGTGAAAGATGGTGAAATTTTTAAAAGACACAGAAAATCGAACGGGTTTTCGGGTTGATTGAGAGAGTTTTTGGGGGAAGGAGCTGAGGAATGAAAGACATTGGAGATTGGAGATTGGATATTGAAGAGAGAGAGAGAGAGGGGATAGATGAGGGAGTGAAAACGGTTGCAGAGAAGAAATGAAAGAGAGAGAGAGAAAAAACCTAGAACTAGATTCTAGGTTTGAAAATTAAAAGGGGACGCACGGACCATGTGCGTCGCACGGACCAACGGGTCCGACGCAAATCAGACACGTATGGCTAGGCCCTCAACTCATTTGCGTCGGAGGGGCTTTTAGATCCGACGCAAATAGTTGGATACAACTATTTGCATCGCATTTAACTTACCTTCAACGCAAATTGGCTTTCATGATTTGCGTCTGACATTGACTGGGGTCCGACGCACAAAAAAAATCTTTTGCGTCGAATGTGTGATACATCCGACGCATATAAAGCATGATTTGCGCCGGACATCGGGTATGTCCGATGTAAATGACCCTTCTGCGTCGATTCACCTATTGTACGACTGAATTGAGGAGACGCAAATCAACATTTTTCTACTAGTGTTTTTTCTGTAATTTTTTTTCCCTTTTTAAATTTTTGTTGGTTTCACCTAACAAGTAATGTAACACCCCAGAATTTCAAAGGCGGAAAAGAAAGAAATGATAATATATTTAATGGGACGATGGCGGAAACATCGTCTTCTGGGAATGTCACTACTACACGAATAGTGTTTAAATAACTAAGTGATAAAAAAAACAAACATAAGTAAATACTATAGTAAATTAATTACTTAGATTAAAAACGAAATGAGAAAACTATCTCAAACTAAAGAGAAGTCTAGAACTAAAACCCCTAATAGATTATTTCTCGCATCTCAACCCGAGCCCAAAATCAAAGAAAATCCCCATCAACAAAACCTGCAAAATATACAACAAATATCCACAATCAGTGGGGAGTAACTAGCAGTTCTCCCAGAACAATAGCAATCAATGCACGATTCAGAAGTAGATTATTAAGAAAGGAATAACATGCAATCATTACATCAATAGCATGCACATAGAAATCATAAAGCTCATAGATGAAACAAGTGATCATCAACAATAAGTAAACATGATAGAGTGAGTGACATAATTCTAATATATAATAATAATAATAATAATAATAATAATAATAATAATAATAATAATAATAATAAATCAAGAATTCAACAAGTTATTGAGTCAGAAACCGAACGCCAGTGATTCGCAAATCACTTCCTAAGGTTTGTCAGATCGCAATCTCCAGGTCAGTCTATGGGCTTACGTTCCCCACTGCCTGTGTCTAAGAATGGCCAAACTCCCGATGCAGGGTAGAACACGCAGAACTCCCTGACCTCTTGGACGACAACAATTAACTCAGGTGTACCCCTAGTTCGCAAACCAGGTGGTTGGCATGTTCTTCACCGGGGACTACATCTATCCCACCGAATATTCTTATCTCAAAACACAATCATGCATACAATCCAAGTATCATACATCAAAATATTCATCAAAAAGGGATGTCACCCGGCCTTATACCCATAATTCATCAAAACAGTTCTTCATAATTCCTCAAAATAAATCACTTACAAATTTTCAACAAATATCTCTCACAATAACACTTGAACATCTCCAAACATCATCAATGATAATATACTGGTTTTTACAGCAACCACGATTCAATCAAAAATACATCACCAATTAACTCTAAATTATATTCATTAAAAGAGTAGTAACAATTAATCCTTTTCTTTTATAAATCAAACATAAACATGTGGTTACCCAATGATACATACAGTATACTACTGAAAATCAGAAACCCATAATATATTAAATTATGAATTATTTCTGATTTACAAACCCTCAAATAATTTTAAAGTGTATCCTCAATTTCACAACAAAAACACCATAATAATTATTAAACTAATAAGTTCGAGCAGTAAAATCACACAAAAATTATCATACGACCACAATGGCTCTACTGACATGGTACAATTTTTATTTATAATTTTCGGACTCCAAAAGTATTTTTAACAGTTAATATACAGATTCCTCAAATAAGCCATTATAATAATTAAAAATATAAACAGACGTCCAAAAATTACCAAAAATTTACATAACATGTAAAAACTCAAGGAAATACATAATATTCAAAGGAGTTAATTTTTATACCTCTACAAATAATTTTCATGATTAATATACTGACAGAACCGAAATTACAGAAACAGATATATCAATTAAATAAAATATTTAACAGTAGATAAAAATTATTCTAAGGCATGGATTACATACTAAGCATGTAACATGATCTGAGAAAAATAATTTCATCAATTTTATCAGTCGTTCCATTATTATCATGCAATTTAGCCAAAAACGCACAAAACACCAATTTAATCAAATAAATACTAAAATCATGCGAAAATTATTTTTCTCTACACAGTATTAACATAGCATGTATCAAGTATCTTCATGTCAAATTACATCAAAAATTTCATTCAAAAAGTATTTTAAATAATTCCTAGCGTAGTAATCTAATACCGAATAATACCCTAATCACTATGGTTCTAAGATAACCTAGTTACCTGGATCGTCGGGAGGAGAGCTGAGTCTAAAGAGATAATCACGAGTTAAGCATGCAATCCAATTCCTCTTCTAACCCCAAGGCATAACGAACGAGAATTGTAGCAACAAGTCACTAGGCATTTCTTCTTGAACGTTGAAAACTCTTGTTTCGCACTGCTCTGCTACGACCATGATTCCCGATGATCAAAAGCTGAGATTCTAAATCGCTCCAGTCAGAATGTAGAACAAGATGTTAAAAACGTTCTGTCCAAAACTGAAGACGATCCAACGGTTAGATCTCCGGCTGCGGTTATTTTCGTGAAGGTGCGACAGGAAAAACCGGGTTGAACCTTTCTATTCTTTTCCTCTTCCTTTTCTCTCTTCCTTTTCTTGAAAAACGGTGGGTGATAAATGCAAATGATGCTGAACTTCTTTGAATAAAAATCAGAATTTTATGGATGTTTAATGGTTGAAATAAAGGGTTTTAATGAAGGAGAATAATTAGGGGGTTATAGGAGTTACAAACTACCAAGAGTCACAAGGAAAATAAAAAGAAAAGAAAGAAGAGGAGCTCTCCTTCTCCATCTCCTTGGCCGGCTGTCAAGTCCAACACACCAACAAAAATTTCGGCCCAAAACAACAAGGGTCCATGCTTCATAAGCCCGCTACGCGATAAATCGATAAATTCCAAAATCGCGCCTAAACTTTGAAAATACTTAATAATAAAAATAATTCTAATAAATTATATTATAAATATAAATATAATACACACATTAACACGCTACATGCGATGCAACATTTCATCACCCAAGTCGGTCTAACAAAGTTACAAAAACGCTAAGCGACAAAACTGCATCCTAAACGCCTAAACAAATAACGAAATTAATATAACCTTTAAAATAAATAACTAACAACTGAAATTAAATATATATATAAATATATCACAACATATAAATTTATATACACATTTTCACAACACGTTACAAAATAATCTAAATAATAAATTATTTATTTTTACGAAAAAATATCATTTTAATGTAAACAAACACCAAAAATAAAGAGTGAAAATTACGGGGTGTTACAATCACTCCCCCTTAAAAGAGTTTCGTCCTCGAAACTTAAAAACACCAAAGAGATAAAAGAAAATACTCTATATAAAGAACATTAAGAAAACAAAAATCAATGGATTTTAGTTAACTAAACAACTTTGCAGGTATAAAATTTGATAACTCAAATAATATATATTTTATTTTGGAAGACCAAAAGAGTTGTATAGTAAAGAAGCACGGTAACAACAATCATTTTATAAAATGTGAAAGAACCAAAGACAAATATTAGAAAGTTTAAGGTAAAAACCTTTGCACAATAAACTATATGTAATTTTGTAAAAGAAGCAGGAATAAATATTTACAGAAAATTATAAAAGAACAAATCCGACCATACATAAATATTTTTAGAAAAGAAACGAAGAAGAAAAAGTTCGTAAATAGATAGCCAAACCAATTTAAATAGAGCTATCCACACGGGCTTATACTCCACTTAAAGAGATAAGAACACTTTAATAAAGAGTAGCTAGCTGCTTCATTAAAGTACCAGTTACGAACACAAGTCACAACATATGTTATAAGAGCGTACGCCTCCTAAACATATATATGAAAATTAAAGTTCGCAAAAGAAATTGAAAACTTTAAAATAAATTTCACAACGACGGAACACTAATAATAAATAGGCGATAAAGTAATAAATTATTAATAACAATTATAAAATTTGCCAAGTCGACACAAACGTGCATGGAACCACCCATTGCAACCTAGTATCAACAAAACAATATTTGAAAGCCAACTTATCAAATCAACATTAAAGTTTAACGGAATCACCCAATATAAACTTAATGTCAACTCAAAAAGGAAGTTAAATCAAAATAGTCAAAATGCGTCAACTTATCAAATTGACATACAAGTCAAAGGAATCATCCATTATGACTTAATATCAACTCAAACAAGTTTTAAAATTTAGACTTATCAAATTGACATACAAGTCAAAGGAATCACCCATTATGACTTAATATCAACTCAAATATGTTTTAAAATTTAGACCGAGTATATAAATTTCGTTTTCAAAGAAAATAAAACAAATCAGTCACAATCGAGAGAATAAAATAAGAAGCAATGAAAACAACCAAAATTTTGCTATGAAATGAGAAAGCACTAAATATTTAAACAAGAAACAACAAATAGTAAACAAGATCCTTTCCCACATTTGAGTTTGAAAATAATACCAATAAGAAAAGTAAATTAGTAAGTGAAGTAAAAGTTGTTGAACGCTAACCTTTAAAACAAAATAGTTTGCGTCTACATTTCAAACTAACACCAAGACAACTCATTAAAGTACTTTTATTTTCAAAGACTACAAAACTTATTACCATAATTAAAGGCTAAACCAGGATTATCATGAAAAATAAAAATATTAAAAGGAAAATATTTATAAATATAGATGGTCAAAGACGGTAAGAGAAATTTGAAGAATATCTTGAAAGACAATTTCAAAACCCCTTTATTTGTCCAAATCATTATAACAATTGAAATTAAACATTTTTCAAAAGAGTATGTCAAAATATTAAAAATAACAAAATTTGAAAGTCAGAAAGTAACTCTAACATAAGTATAAAATTTATTAAGTTCAAAGATCTAAAATATAATTTGGAATATAAATTCAAACTAGAAAGTTTTGTAAATAATAAAACAGATACGTAGTACTCACATAAAAACAACACTTAATTGGAAAAGAGTAGAAAATATATATATAGTCGCGCATAATAACATACACTATCAAGCAACCAACAAATAAAATTTATGCAATGCGACACACAAGACTATATTAAAATTAAAATGAAAGTTTTATTTTTAAATTGCAAAACACGAAACAAATTAAACACACAACTAATCCGATAAGGCTATAAATTATTTCGCTTTCGCTGCGCACTCTGATAAAAGAGAAAATAAATTACAAGTAAGAGGCCCTGCAAATAAGATTAACAAACTTGGTAGACTAATTCCACCAATAATACAAGTAACTATACATATAACATATGCTCCATAAGCATGAGAGCACACCACATTCCCATAAGACTTCCCTTTACTTACTCTACCCTAACACTCTCATTATAGTGAAACTACTAAACTTAATTCTAAACAAATTTTATCTCCTATGGCTAACTAATAATTCTAAAGAATCATTAGCAACTCTTTTTTTAGAGTTTAGGAGCGTTTTGCTTTTATACCAACTGTAACACCCCAGAATTTCAAAGGCGGAAAAGAAAGAAATGATAATATATTTAATTGGACGATGGCGGAAACATCGTCTTCTGGGAATGTCACTACTACAAGAATAGTGTTTAAATAACTAAGTGAGAAAAAAAACAAACATAAGTAAATACTATAGTAAATTAATTACTTAGATTAAAAACGAAATGAGAAAACTATCTCAAACTAAAGAGAAGTCTAGAACTAAAACCCCTAATAGATTATTTCTCGCATCTCAACCCGAGCCCAAAATCAAAGAAAATCCCCATCAACAAAACCTGCAAAATATACAACAAATATCCACAATAAGTGGGGAGTAACTAGCAGTTCTCCAAGAACAATAGCAATCAATGCACGATTCAGAAGTAGATTATTAAGAAAGGAATAACATGCAATCATTACATCAATAGCATGCACATAGAAATCATAAAGCTCATAGATGAAACAAGTGATCATCAACAATAAGTAAACATGATAGAGTGTGTAACACCCCGTCCTTCTACTACTAAGATACTAAACCTTATCAATTCAAGAAATACTAAAATGACGTTAGCGGAAATAACGTCGGGACGGTTATGCTACTCTAAAACAATAAATAAAGATAATAACTTGAAATTTCATAGCTTAAAAAGGGAATCAATCTCCGAGTAAACATCATAGTTCTAACATAAAAGAAGTATCCCAATTGTATCATACTATCAAATCCAAAATACCATGAGACATGCGAGTCTCCCAAAATAAACTTAAATAAAACTAATATCCTTGAAAGCAATCCGAAAATAAGTCTCCCTATGACCTATATAAAGTTCGTCTACCAAAAACAGAACTAAAAGCTTCTTCTCACAACCAACTCTCACACTGCTAGCCCAAGCAATCACAAGCCTAGCATTCATTTCCATCTGCAAGATTATATTAAATATTTCCACAGTCAGTGGGGAGTAACTAGCAATTCTCCCAGAACAATAGCAATCAAAGCACAATTCAGAAGTAGATTATTAAGAAAGGAATAACATGCAATCATTACATCATATCATGCACATAGGAATCATAAAGCTCATAGATAAATCAAGAGATCATAAACAATAAGTAATCCTAATATAGTGAGTAACATAATTCCAATATAAATAAATAATAATAAATCAAAATACAACAAGTTATTGAGTCAGAAACCGAACGCCAGTGATTCGCAAATCACTTCCTAAGGTTTGTCAGATCGCAATCTCCAGGTCAGTCTATGGGCTTACGTTCCCCACTGCCTGTGTCTAAGAATGGCCAAACTCCCGATGCAGGGTAAAACACGCAGAACTCCCTGTCCTCTCGGACGACAACAATTAACCCAGGTGTACCCCTAGTTCGCAAACCAGGTGGTTGGCATGTTCTTAACCGGGGACTACATCTATCCCACCGGATATTCTTATCTCAAAATACAATCATCCATACAATCTAAGTATCATTGACCAAAAATATTCATCAAAAAGGGGATGCCACCCGGCCTTATACCCACAGTTCATCAAACAGTTCTTCATAATTCCTCAAAATAAATCACTTATAAAATATTCAACAAATAACTCTCACAATAACACTTGAACATTCCCATACATCAACAATGACAATATACTGGTTTTTACAGCAACCACACTCAATCACAAATACATCACCAATTAACTCTAAATCATATTCATTAAAAGAGTAATAACAATTAAATCATTTTATTTCATAAATCAAACCTAAACATGTGGTTACCCAAAAGATGCATACTGTATACTACTGAAAATCAGAAACCCAGAATATATTAAATTATAAATTATATCTGATTTACAAGCCCTCAAACAATTTAATAGTGTGTCCTCAATTTCATCACAAAAACACCATATTAATTATGAAACCTACAAATTCGAGCAGTAAAATCACACAAAAATTATCATATAACCCTAATAGCTCTACTGACATGGTACAATTTTTATTTATAAATTTCGGACTCAAAAAGTATTTTTAACAGTTAATATACAGATTCCTCAAATAAGCCATTATAATAATTAAAAATGTAAACAGACGCCCAAAAATAACCAAAATTTCACATAACATGTAAAAACTCACGGAAATACATATTATTCAAATAAATTCATTTTTCTGCCTCTATCATTAATTTTCATGAATTATATACTGACTGAACAGAAATTACAAAAACAGATATATCAATTAATTAAAACAGTAAAAAGTAGATAAAAATTATCCTAAGGCATGGAATACATTATACACATGTAACATGATCGAAGAAAATGATTTCATCAATTTTAACAGTCGTTCAATAATTATTATGAAATTTAGCCAAAAACGCACAAAATACTAATTAAATCAAATGAATATTAAAAATCATGCAAAAATTATTTTTCTCTACACAGTATTCACATAGCATGTGTCACGTATGTTCATGTCAAATTTCATCAAAAATATCATTCAAAAAGTATTTTAGATAATTCCTAACGTATTAATCTAATACCGAATACTACTCTAATCACTATGTTTCTAGGATAACAACTAGTTACCTGGATCGTCGGAGGCGAGCTGAAAACTTCTGGAAATCCCCACAATAGGAGTGTGATCCTCTCCTTCTTCAAATTCCAAGCACTAAGTGTAAGGAAAAAGCCACAAAAACAATTCACGAACAATTATCAAAGAGAAGAAATGAAGAAAATTTGAGAGAATGAAAATGGTGATGATGGCCGAAAATATGGAGAATGGCAGTCAGATTCGGCTCAACTGATACCGACTCAACAGGGATCACATGCGAAGGATCACTACGATACCTGCGCAACTGCGACACATGAAACACATCATGAACCTTCGACAGCTCTGGCGGCAAAGCCAAACGATACGCGACCTCCCCGATCCTTTCAAGAATCTCATAGGGACCTACGAACTTCGGACTCAACTTGCCCTTTTGACCAAACCGCATCACTCCCTTCATAGGAGAAACCTTCAAAAGCACCTTATCTTCCACCTCAAAAGAAATAGGTTTCCGACGCAAATCAGCATACGACTTCTGCCTATCTTGAGCAGCCTTCATCTTCGCTTGAATTACTTTCACCTGCTCAAATGAATCTTGAATTAACTCCGGGCCCAAAATCAATGAGTCACTGATGTCGCTCCTACAAGTAGGACTACGACACTTCCTTCCATAGAGAGCCTCATACGGAGCCATTTGGATACTAGCTTGATAACTGTTGTTATAAGAAAACTCCACCAAGCTAAGAGACTTGACCCAAGACTGCTGAAATTCCAAGGCACAAGCACGAAGCATATCTTCCAAGGTCTGAATAGTCCTCTCAGTCTGACCATCGGTAGCCGCATGAAATGCAGTACTCAGCTTCAACTTCGAACCAAAAGCCTCTTGCAAAGCAATCCAGAAATGGGATAGGAATCGCGGATCACGGTCGGAGACAATGTCTTTGGGAACCCCATGAAGACGAATGATCTCATTAGCATAAGCTTCAGCTAACTCTTCCATAGACCAAGTGTTCTTCATCGCAATAAAACGAGCCACTTTAGTCAATCGATCCACAATCACCCACACAAAGATTCAATCCACCTACAGCTCTAGGCAATCCCATCACGAAATCCATCGAGATCGAGTCGAACTTCCAAGCAGGAATAGGCAAAGGTTGCAACAAACCACCAGGCCTCTGATGCTCAATTTTCACCTTCTGATAAACCAAACACCTAGCTACGAACTCGGCAATCTCTCTCTTCATACCAGGCCACCAAAAATTAGCCTTCAGATCCTTATAAAGCTTGTCACCCCCAGGATGAACGGAATAAGGAGTACTATGAGCTTCCTCGAGAATCTTCCTCTTAAGCTCACCATCATTGAGCACACACCATCGCCCCATAAACCTCAAGCTATCATCAGCACATATCTCAAAATTCTCTGCACGACCTTGCATCTTTGCTTCACGGATCTTCTCCAGCTTCGGATCACCTTTTTGCTTGCTTCTTAATTCCTGGAACAACTCAGGCTCAGCACTCATGGAACCCAACAAATCAGATACATAACCCTGAGGAACAACCTCGATATCCAGCTTGCGAAACTCTTCACACAATTTACGAGGCACCACCATAGCAGCGTTTAATGAATGCTTACTCTTACGACTCAGAGCATCCGCTACTTTATTCGCCTTACCCTCTTGGTAATCCAGGGTCAGATCATAATCCTTGATCAATTCAAGCCACCTTCTCTGCCTCATGTTAAGATCACGCTGAGTGAAGATGTACTTCAGGCTCTTGTGGTCAGTATACACCTTACACGGAACACCATACAGATAGTGTTGCCATATCTTTAGTGCAAACACCACAGCCGCGAACTCCAGATCATGGGTCGGGTAATTCCTCTCATGCACCTTCAGCTGCCTCGAACCATAGGCTATCACTTTCCCTTGCTGCATCAAAACACAACCCAGACCATTCTTCGATGCATCACTGAACACTTCATACCCAACGCCCTCAGATGGCAAGGTAAGAACAGGAGCAGAGGTCAAACTCTTTTTCAGCTTCAGAAATGCCTCTACACAATCCTCAGACCAGATGAACTTGCAGTCCTTACGCATCAAGCGAGTCAGAGGTTGAGCTATCTTGGAGAAATTTTGAATGAACCTCCTATAATAACCAGCCAGACCCAGAAAACTCCGAATCTCGGTCACATTCTTAGGACTCTCCCACTCGACAACAACCTTGATCTTAGCGGGATCCACCTTGACTCCTTCCTTGCTGATTACATGCCCTAGAAAAGCAACTTCCTTCAGCCAGAACTCGCACTTAGACAGCTTTACGAACCACTTTTGCTTGCGCAGAACATTCAACACCAGTCTCAAATGCTTGTCATGCTCCTTCTCATCCTTAGAGTAGACGAGAATATCATCGATGAACACGACCACACAAGTATCCAAGTACTCGTGGAAAGAGCGATTCATTTGATCCATAAAAATCGCAGGAGCATTCGTGAGACCAAATGGCATCACTTCAAATTCATAGTGCCCATATCTGGTGCGAAAAGCAGTCTTCGGAATATCCTCCTTCTTCACGGGAATTTGATGATATCCGGATCTCAGATCGATTTTGGAAAATACCCCAGCACCTTTTAACTGATCAAACAGATCCTCAATACGAGGCAACGGATAGTTATTCTTGATCGTTACCTTATTCAGCTCACGCTAATCGATGCACAGACGCATACTCCCGTCTTTCTTCTTGACAAACAAAACAGGAGCACCCCAAGGAGACACACTAGGCCTTATGAAGCCCTTATCTATCAACTCTTGCAATTCAGACGGCGCCATTCTATATGAAGCCTTGGATATAGGAGCAGTACCCGGTACTAAATCAATGCAGAACTCCACATCTCTTTCAGGAGGAATACCTGGCAACTCTTCAGGAAATACATCAGGATAATCCCGAACTACCGGAATACTCTCAAGGTGATCTTCGGATGACAAATCCTTCACCATGCAAAGGTATACCACATCACCTTTTTGACGCATCTTCCGCATTCTCAAAGCGGAAACCCACTTAACACCCTTCTTCACTACAACACCCGAATAAGAAATCCTTCTCCCCTTAGAATCTCTAAGCACCACCTTCTGGTCACAGCACTGAATGCAGGCATGATACTTCTTCTCACCAGACGGAAGAGAAATTAGGGACTTAATAGGAGATCTAGAGGAAAGATTAGCTTTTCGAACAAAGGAACTAGCAACAAAAGACACTGTAGCACCAGAATCGAACAGAACAAAAGCAGGAGCATTATTTACAAGAAAAGTACCAGAGATGACATCAGGATGGACATCGGCTTCAGCTTGCGTCATCACATAAATCATGTTCTTCGGAGGAGCAGAAGAACTAACTGGCTTAGCAGGACCAGCAGAAAAAGACGGAGCTCTAGGATTCTTAGAACACTGGAAAGACTTGTGCCCCACTTCCTTGCAATAGAAACAGACAACGATCGATCCATCACAGTTCTTCCCCGGATGAGCAGCTTTACCACAGATTCGACACTTGCTCGGATCAAAACTCGGACGATATCCAGATCCAGAACCCTGTTGATAACCCCCTCGACTAGACGGCTCATACCTCGGCTCCTTAGCCGGGAACTGAACATAGGTAGCAGCAGGCTTCTTAGCAGCAGCAGCCTTAGCAGAATCTTCCTCTTTCAAAGAGGCATGAATACTCAGAGCTATCTTATAGGCTCCCTGGAAAGTCGAAGCTCCCGAACTCAGAACATGGGTCCTCACCCTAGGATCCATTTTCTTGATGTACCTCTTCACACGCTCAGCTTCAGTAGGTACAACTGAGGTAGTAAACCTGGACAGCTTGGTGAATTTGTCAGTGTACTCCTGCACACTCAGAGTACCCTGAGACAGAGTTAAGAACTCTTCCTGCTTCTGCCAACGGAGCTCATCAGGATAAAACCTCTCCTTCAGCTTAACACGAAACTCATCCCATCCAAATCCCGGTGTAGCCATGCAGCTTGCACGAACAGTACTCCACCAGTTATCAGCTTCCATCTTCAGATAGTAGGTACCAGTAGGCACCATTTCAGCGAAGTAGGGCATCCAAGTAGCGAAAAAACGCTTCTCCATCTCCCTTAACCACCCTTCCAGCACAACAGGATCAGAAGTCCCGTCAAAAGTAGGCGGACGGTGACGGTCAAACCGATCAAAGATGGATTGCCCACTAGGCGGAGCAGAAGACCGATTAGCCATAGCTATGATGGCGTTCTCAAGTGCTTGGCGCCTTTTCCGGGCAGCCTCCTTTCTAGCACTAGTCAAACCTCGAGGTGGCATTCTACAACACAAGTTAAACATTCGTTACTGAACACGTTATTAGTTGTAAATTAACAACTTATCACATCAAAATAAGAAAAAAATATTTTCCCGTGGTTTCCTACCCAAGTGACCCTCTCACTACTACTTTTCTTGAAGCCTAAGATTCTAATGATCCTAGTTACTTCAACTATACATTTCCCGGGAGTTTCTTAGTGGCTAAGTAAGGGTCTCGGGTAACTTTGCTCTGATACCATCTGTAACACCCCGTCCTTCTACTACTAAGATACTAAACCTTATCAATTCAAGAAATACTAAAATGACGTTAGCGGAAATAACGTCGGGACGGTTATGCTACTCTAAAACAATAAATAAAGATAATAACTTGAAATTTCATAGCTTAAAAGGGGAATCAATCTCCGAGTAAACATCATAGTTCTAACATAAAAGAAGTATCCCAATTGTATCATACTATCAAATCCAAAATACCATGAGACATGCAAGTCTCCCAAAATAAACTTAAATAAAACTAATATCCTTGAAAGCAATCCAAAAATAAGTCTCCCTATGACCTATATAAAGTTCGTCTACCAAAAACAAGAACTGAAGCTTCTTCTCACAACCAACTCTCACACTTGCTAGCCCAAGCAATCACAAGCCTAGCATTCATTTCCATCTGTAAGATTATATTAAATATTTCCACAGTCAGTGGGGAGTAACTAGCAATTCTCCCAGAACAATAGCAATCAAAGCACAATTCAGAAATGGATTATTAAGAAAGGAATAACATGCAATCATTACATCATATCATGCACATAGGAATCATAAAGCTCATAGATAAATCAAGAGATCATAAACAATAAGTAATCCTAATATAGTGAGTGACATAATTCCAATATAAATAAATAATAATAAATCAAAATACAACAAGTTATTGAGTCAGAAACCGAACGCCAGTGATTCGCAAATCACTTCCTAAGGTTTGTCAGATCGCAATCTCCAGGTCAGTCTATGGGCTTACGTTCCCCACTGCCTGTGTCTAAGAATGGCCAAACTCCCGATGCAGGGTAAAACACGCAGAACTCCCTGTCCTCTCGGACGACAACAATTAACCCAGGTGTACCCCTAGTCCGCAAACCAGGTGGTTGGCATGTTCTTAACCGGGGACTACATCTATCCCACCGGATATTCTTATCTCAAAATACAATCATGCATACAATCTAAGTATCATTCACCAAAAATATTCATCAAAAAGGGGATGCCACCCGGCCTTATACCCACAGTTCATCAAACAGTTCTTCATAATTCCTCAAAATAAATCACTTATAAAATATTCAACAAACAACTCTCACAATAACACTTGAACATTCCCATACATCAACAATGACAATATACTAGTTTTTACAGCAACCACACTCAATCACAAATACATCACCAATTAACTCTAAATCATATTCATTAAAAGAGTAATAACAATTAAATCATTTTATTTCATAAATCAAACCTAAACATGTGGTTACCCAAAAGATGCATACTGTATACTACTGAAAATCAGCAACCCAGAATATATTAAATTATAAATTCTATCAGATTTACAAGCCCTCGAACAATTTAATAGTGTGTCCTCAATTTCATCATAAAAACACCATATTAATTATGAAACCTACACATTCGAGCAGTAAAATCACACAAAAATTATCATATAACCCTAATAGCTATACTGACATGGTACAATTTTTATTTATAAATTTCGGACTCAAAAAGTATTTTTAACAGTTAATATACAGATTCCTCAAATAAGCCATTATAATAATTAAAAATGTAAACAGACGCCCAAAAATTACCAAAATTTCACATAACATGTAAAAACTCACGGAAATACATATTATTCAAATAAATTCATTTTTATGCCTCTATAATTAATTTTCATGAATTATATACTGACTGAACAGAAATTACAAAAACAGATATATCAATTAACTAAAACAGTAAAAAGTAGATAAAAATTATTATAAGGCATGGAATACATTATACTCATGTAACATGATCTAAGAAAATGATTTCATCAATTTTAACAGTCGTTCAATAATTATTATGAAATTTAGCCAAAAACGTACAAAATACTAATTAAATCAAATAAATATTAAAAATCATGCAAAAATTATTTTTCTCTACACAGTATTCACATAGCATGTGTCACGTATGTTCATGTCAAATTTCATCAAAAATATCATTCAAAAAGTATTTTAGATAATTCCTAACGTATTAATCAAATACCGAATACTACTCTAATCACTATGTTTCTAGGATAACAACTAGTTACCTGGATCGTCGGAGGCGAGCTGAAAACTTCTAGAAATCCCCACAATAGGCGTGTGATCCTCTCCTTCTTCAAATTCCAAGCACCAAGTGTAAGGAAAAAGCCACAAAAATAATTCATGAACAATTACCAAAGAGAAGAAATGAAGAAAATTTGTGAGAATGAAAATGGTGATGATGGCCGAAAATATGGAGAATGGCAGCCAAAGGATTCTGATTTTCTAATCAGAATTTGAAGTGAATCAAGAGGTTTAATGAGGTTTTAATTAAAGAAATCATTAAGGGGGGTTATGGGGGTTATAAGGCATCAAAGAGTCTTAAGGAAAACAAAAGAGAAAAGAAAAGGAGAAGGCTCTCCTATTACTTCACTTGGCCGGCTGCCCCAAGCCCAAAACTCACACAAAACTTTCGGCCCAAATTCAACAACGATCCATGCTCCGAAAGCCCGATACGCGATAAAACGGTTAATCCCTAAATCGCGCCTAAACTTTGAAAATACTTAATAATAAAAATAATTCTAATAAATTATATTATGAATATAAATGAAATAAACACATTAACATGCCATAAAAATAAAAAATAATAATTCGGCTCCCAAAATTATAAAATAAAAATAATTAATTTAGAGAAAATAATAGTTTTAGAGAAAATTCTTGCGAAAAACTAGGAGCAAAAATTATGGGTTGTTACAGAGTGAGTGACATAATTCTAATATATAATAATAATAATAATGATAAATCAAGAATTCAACAAGTTATTGAGTCAGAAACCGAACGCTAGTGATTCGCAAATCACTTCCTAAGGTTTGTCGGATCGCAATCTCCAGTCGGCCTATGGGCTTACGTTCCCCACTGCCTGTGTCTAAGAATGGCCAAACTCCCGATGCAGGGTAGAACACGCAGAAATCCCTGACCTCTCGGACGACAACAATTAACCCAGGTGTACCCCTAGTTCGTAAACCAGGTGGTTGGCATGTTCTTCACCGGGGACTACATCTATCCTACCGGATATTCTTATCTCAAAACACAATCATGCATACAATCCAAGTATCATTCATCAAAATATTCATCAAAAATGGATGCCACCCTACTTATACCCATAATTCATCAAAACAGCTTCTTCATAATTCCTCAAAATAAATCACTTACAAATTTTCAACAAATATCTCTCACAATAACACTTGAACATCTCCAAACATCATCAATGATAATATACTGGTTTTTACAAAGAACCACAATTCAATCAAAAATACATCTCCAATTAACTCTAAATTATATTCATTAAAAGAGTAGTAACAATTAATCCTTTTCTTTCATAAATCAAACATAAACATGTGGTTACCCAATGATACATACAGTATACTACTGAAAATCAGAAACCCAGAATATATTAAATTATGAATTATTTCTGATTTACAAGCCCTCAAATAATTTTAAAGTGTATCCTCAATTTCACAACAAAAACACCATAATAATTATTAAACTAATCAGTTCGAGCAGTAAAATCACACAAAAATTATCATACGACCACAATGGCTCTACTGACATGGTACAATTTTTATTTATAATTTTCGGACTCCAAAAGTATTTTTAACAGCTTAATATACGGATTCCTCAAATAAGCCATTATAATAATTAAAAATATAAACAGACGTCCAAAAATTACCAAAAATTTACATAACATGTAAAAACTCAAGGAAATACATAATATTCAAAGGAATTAATTTTTATACCTATACAAATAATTTTCATGATTAATATACTGACAGAACCGAAATTACAGAAACAGATATATCAATTAAATAAAATAGTAGTAGACAAAAATTATTCTAAGGCATGGATTACATACTAAGCATGTAACATGATCTAAGAAAAATAATTTCATCAATTTTATCAGTCGTTCCATAATTATCATGCAATTTAGCCTAAAACGCACAAAACACCAATATAATCAAATAAATACTAAAAATCATGCGAAAATTATTTTTCTCTACACAGTATTAACATAGCATGTATCGAGTATATTCATGTCAAATTTCATCAAAAATTTCATTCAAAAAGTATTTTAAATAATTCCTAGCGTAGTAATCTAATACCGAATAATACCCTAATCACTATGGTTCTAAGATAACAACTAGTTACCTGGATTGTCGGGAGGAGAGCTGAGTCTAAAGAGACAATCACGAGTTAAGCATGCAATCCAATTCCTCTTCTAACCCCAAGGCATAACGAACGAGAATTGCAGCAACAAGTCACTTGGCATTTCTTCTTGAACGTTGAAAACTCTTGTTTCGCACTGCTCTGCTACGACCATGATTCCTGATGATCAAAAGCTCAGATTCTAAATCGCTCCGGTCAGAATGTAGAACAAGACGTTAAAAACGTTCTGTCCAAAATTGAAGACGATCCAACGGTTAGATCTCCGGGTTGAACCTTTCTATTCTTTTCCTCTTCCTTTTCTCTCTTCCTTTTCTTGAAAAACGGTGGGTGATAAATGCAAATGATGCTGAACTTCTTTGAATAAAAATCAGATTTTTATGGATGTTTAATGGTTGAAATAAAGGGTTTTAATGAAGGAGAATAATTAGGGGGTTATAGGAGTTACAAACTACCAAGAGTCACAAGGAAAATAAAAAGAAAAGAAAGAAGAGGAGCTCTCCTTCTCCATCTCCTTGGCCGGCTGTCAAGCTTAACACACCAACAAAAATTTCGGCCCAAAACAACAAGGGTCCATGCTTCATAAGCCCGCTACGCGATAAATCGATAAATTCCAAAATCGCGCCTAAACTTTGAAAATACTTAATAATGAAAATAATTCTAATAAATTATATTATAAATATAAATATAATACACACATTAACACGCTACATGCGATGCAACATTTCATCACCCAAGTCGGTCTAACAAAGTTACAAAAACGCTACGCGACAAAACTGCATCCTAAACGCCTAAACAAATAACGAAATTAATATAACCTTTAAAATAAATAACTAACAACTTAAAATAAATGTATATATAAATATATCACAACATATAAATTCATATACACATTTTCACAACACGTTCCAAAATAATCTAAATAATAAATTATTTATTTTTACGAAATAATATCATTTTAATGTAAACAAACACCAAAAATAAAGAGTGAAAATTACGGGGTGTTACAAGTAAACATAACAATTTTGCATATTGATGTATTGTATTTTGATATAGGTTTTAGGCGCATTTAGGTTGCATTATCGGAGCATTTAGAGGCTTTTGGTATTATTTAATGAATTTCAGGTAATGAAAACATAATTGGAGTATTATTGGACAAGCTTGAGTACTTAGGAGCAATTGGGAGCAAGCTACATTGATAAGGATCATTTTGGATGTATTTGAGTGCAAATTAGAGCTAAATTGGAGTTAGAATTCGTTGAAAGAATTACGGAATTCAAGTCATGTTCACTGTTTTATCCATAACTTTTGAGTCGATGCTGATATTGGGTTGATTCCAGCAGCATTAGAAAGCAGGCTTGGAGAGCTTTCCAACGATCGGTTGCACGGCCCAAGGCGAGTTGTATTCTGAGAGATATGGGCTTCACA
Organism: Beta lomatogona; assembly: GCA_947646795.1. Taxonomy (NCBI): domain Eukaryota; kingdom Viridiplantae; phylum Streptophyta; class Magnoliopsida; order Caryophyllales; family Amaranthaceae; genus Beta; species Beta lomatogona. The sequence goes on along the minus strand of CANSNZ010000245.1, from coordinate 601,322 downwards.
AGTTGGTCCAGTCTGCCAGGAACTTCTAACGCGCACGCGGTTTTGATAATTTCGGCCATTTAATGATTTATTTGGTTTCCTTATCTTGTAATTTGGTTTCCTACTAGGATTAGGATTTATAACTATATTTTTTAGGTTTTCTAATTAGGGGAGGGCATCTATTACTCACTTTTCAATATCACGTTATTTTGTTTTTCTCTAGTTTTCTCTCTACTTTTATTTTCTAGTTTGTTTCTATTGCTACTTTGGAAATTCAAGATTCAAGCTTTCATATTCATCTTCAATTCAATAAGTTTTATTCTCTTCTCTTCTCTTTATTATATTGTAATTATGTTTTCTATTATGTTTGTTACTTTTGTTGCCATGATTAGTGAGTAGTCTTTTTATCTAGGATTGAGTTGAGCCCTATTATGGATTGATCAAGTAAATTCTTCTCTAATTCCCATGTTATTTAGTTATATGTTTAGGGTTTGATAAGATTGTTTTTATTGTCAATTTTGCATCTTAATTTAGCCCAAGTTTTATATTATCAACGAAAGTTGGAGTTGAGATTAGGAATATTTATTTGATGCTAAATTGTTATTTTATTAATTGAGTTCATCAACGAAAGTTGGGTCTTAATTTAGATAATCTTGTCATTGATTTGAATTCTTCCATGAAAATAGATGAGAACTAAAATTGGGAATTATTTGAAATTGGTTCTTAATGCTTCTAATTATGTGTGTAAGCCATGTTATAGGAGACATCTCTTCTCCTACCTTCCTTCTCTCATTCTTTTCTTTGCATTGTGGACATTGCAAATTTCAGCTTGGGGGATGGATATTCTATCCTTTATTGCTTTCTAGTATAGATTTTATTGTTTTCCTAGGTTGTTGCACGGTTTGTACCGCTCATTAGGAGTGGGAGTTTACGTGTAACCAAAAAAATGTATTGTTTCCTTAGTTGCATTATCATATTATTTTTCATCTCATGTTAGTTGCATCTATGGGACTATTGCTAGCACTATTTGAGAGCTTAGTTGATATCTTTACTACAGTCTTTAGCGTGATTCATCTCGTTCATGATTCTTCATAGCATGATTGTATCGGGATTGATTGCTTGTGGTAAGATTGGTTGATCTATCTCTGGCTTGATTTAACCTTACTGTTTAGACACCTTAACCTCAGTGAGCTTTTGTGCCTATAAACTGACATATCTGTGTCAGTTCTGTTCTTTCATGCGTGATTAGTTCCTCATTTAATGCATGGATTTTGACTTTGACTTGGTACTCTTTGACACTTGACTCTATAAGCATTTGGATATGATCGAGGCGTTTTATTTCA